>CM023458.1:74255627-74350627 GCA_013339765.2 Haemaphysalis longicornis
AAGGGCTTTCGGAGGAACCCCTCGCGAACGGGAACACCCCCAAGTCTCGGTCCACAAAGGCTGAGATGGTGACAATGTCCGCATCGCGAGGGGCCTTCCTGTAGGGCCAGCCGCCCAGATTGTATTCCTCCAGAAGCCGCCTCAAGTAAGTGAGGTTCTTGTCGTCCTTTTCTTCAGACTGGCATTTGGGAAGCAGCGAGATGGCCTGGTGCAAGAACACCCCCGGAAACTGGTGGTAGCGCCCTTCGTTCTCCCTCAAGTAGTCCCGGAAGAACCTCTCCACGTCCAGCATCATCATGCCCGACGTCCGCTCCCGGTAAGCCCTCGAGTGCGCGCCCATGTCACCCGCCTCCCAGTGCCGCGAGCAGACGTGGCCGTAGAAGTCGATGCACGGATTGACGCTCAAGTTGAGCCTTCCGCGCAGGTAGTTCTCGGCCCACGCGCATACGTCCGTCCTGCAGGTCGTCTCGGCTACGAGGTTCCTTTCGTGCTTGACCAGGTATCGGTTCTGCGCGGCGGCGTTGTCGCTGAGGGCGGGACTGTTGGCGGAGGGTTTCAGGAGGAGGGCCGTGGAGTTGTTGAAGAGCGCGATGGCGTGCTGTCCCGTGTGGAGCTTGTGGGCGGTGACGGCGGTGGCGACGACGATTACGAGCAGGCCCACGCTGCACACGGCCACGTACGGCAGCCGGCTGGGGGACCTCGGCACGAGCGTCTGCGACCGCGTCTGGACAGCTGTGCACTCGGGCTCTGGCGGTGAGGTGGGCTGCGGCGGGTAAGGGACCTCCTGGACACCGGTCTCGTCATGGTACGGCTGGATGTCGCAGTCCTGGTACTCGGAGCCTTGATACATGACGGCGGACGACTCAGCCAGGCAGCTTCGATCTGCTTTTTCCGCTTCTTCTTCTACTACCTGTGGTAACGGTGGTAGTAATGGCGGCAATGGCGCCACAAGCCCTGCTAGGCTGCTATTTCTTAAAGGCGAACTGCACTCAAAATTTCGACCTCTTGAAAACCTTATTTCCATATAGTCTGCTGAAAAAGAAAGCAGGATGCAAAATACAAAGCTTAAATACGCGCGTAGACGCCGCAAGCGGTCAGCAAAAATCGGCGATTTTGAAACGGAAACCGAGGAGAGCGCGGCCATTAAAATGACCTTGCAGCCGTCCAGTGAGTGGCCGGACGGTCAGCAGCTCGGGAGCAAGCCTGCGCGCATGCTCTACGCACGCAAGAAGCAACAAACGGGTGAAGCGTGCGCAAGCTGCGTGGCTGGTCAAAGGAAGAAGCCCCGGACGGCCGGAGCGTCACAGGCACGTCATGGCTGTTTACGTGATCCGCCGGCAGGCGCAGCGTAGTCTGCGGCAGAGCTTTTTTAAATGCTTCTCACGGATTAAGGAGGCGTTTCACGGGGCTACCGCTCGTGTCCCAGCTGATTTGGCGGTACTTACTACACATTAAAAATAAATTTGGTCGATGCGAAATTTGAGTGCAGTTGGCCTTTATTAATGCGCCACTTTGGACTAGCTGGTGGTAGTTGACCGGAACCTTGAAGACTGAAGAGTGCACGATTTTGGACAATGACGAAACAGAGACGTACACAACACACGTAGCGCTGTGTTGTATGCTTCTCTCCTTTGTTCTAGTAAAAAAAGTGCGCTGTTTCTTATTGTAATGCTTCATTCTTTCCTGTGTTCCTGAGCCTTCTATCACATTCCAAGTGAACGCTTTTTTGTTTTCTTTTTCCACTTATTTTTGTAACTAAAGTAACTTAGATCACAGCCTATTTTTTGCTGACAGCTTCTTGGCCAATCCCCCGCGTGTGTATATAAATGTGCCATGACCCGAGAATGCCAACCAACCAACAACGAAAACTAGTGCGCGAACCCGTGCGCGCCGAAGAGATTGGCCAATGTAATGTATTTTTATGCTGTGTGGACCGTAAGGTAAATGGTACCGCTCCACATCAGCTTCCAAAAATCGAGTGATCGTTGCAGTGCTTTGTGTGATGAAAGCAGCGCAATACGTACTACTGCCGTCCATCTTCTAAAACTATGATGCAGAAAAATTAAAAGCATAGCAATGGTCATTGTCTACAAAAAAAGAGAGGTGAAAGAAAGTTCTGCAGCTGCGAGATTCGAACCCAGGACTTCTGTTTACGAGCGCGAGGCGGTACCTTGTCGCCACGAAGCCAGTCTATAACGCATCTTGAACAAAGGCTTTTTTGACGACGAACACTCGAGCGACCAATATCCCAGCGATAATCTCGTCCAATGGAAATCGCATGAGATCCCACGTGAGGCTCTTCATCCGTGGCACCGGATTTGCATTTCCAGAGGGAACCACATAGCACAACCTCAGGATACACCTGCGGGTGCATCCGACGGGACTGTACAGTCATCCACCGGCTAAGTCTGCCGCGCCTTTCTTTAGCCTCTGGGCATCGGGTACGTCCAACGTAAAGTTCTTTCATCGGAGAAGGGACTTTATTCCGACGTACCGTAAGGTTTTCGAGGTCGGCTAACGTCCGATAATGTTCACTTACGTCGGACGTAACTTCTATCATTTACAGGTTAAGCCGGGCGTAACTCTAGACGCTGGCTTAATTAAAGTTCCGCCGGACGTAACTTTAGCTTTCAATTCTGGGTTCCGTCGGACGTAACTCTGGAGGCTGATTTAAAGTTCCGTCGGACGTAACTTTACTTTTCAGCTTTGGGTTACGTCGCACGTAACTGGCTTAAAATTCCGTCGGACGTAACTTTAGTTTTTGATTTTGGGTTCAGCGTTTCCGCCGACCTCCGCTCCGCACGTGGCGGCCCGGGTTCACTTGATAATCATGCGAGGGGTGGCCGGGTGTGGAACCGATGGCTCGTGCGTCGCAGCAGCACCGGCATGCGCCTGTGGAACCAGCTTAGCTCTGGGGTGATTGGTGACGCTGCGCCGGAGCCGCTTGATAAATATACATGTGTCACATAATAAGTATACCGTGTGTGGGCCATTGAAGCAGCAGTAAGCATGATAATCAAGCTAATCCTAGACAACCATGAAAGCTAAGAATAACCAGCTGAACCTTAGCTCACGCTACGTATATCCTGGCACAGCCGAGCTAAGCCACTGCTAATATTTTGCTCAACGTCTGGTTGAGCACTGCGGCTCCGGCGCAGCGTCAGACTTGGCTACTGCGCAACGGAGGAGCACAGGTGGGCACGCGCCGGCGGCAGTGCGTCTGCCGCGGCTATGACGTCACTCCTCTGAAATGCGCGCGCGGCGGCGGCTCCGGCGCGCCAGGTGTGCGCCGTGTGACGCCACTGCTCCTCGCGCATGCGCAACACGGCTCTCCAGGAGCCACGCAAAACTGCTCAACCTCGGCCAGTGTAGCTCACGCTACAAAACGTGTTGATGTGCCGCGCCCCACCCTAAATAGCCCTACAGGATACGAAACCACCCTTGTTTGCAAAACAACGGGTAGAATTGAGCTATAAGAACATTATACAGTATTAAAAATCACCGGGTTGATTGGCTAAAATTTTCGCATTTCTGCATAACCCAGGCCATTCACACCAAAGGCCGCTTGGCTACTCAGGAGGCTGAACACCGGAGTTCCTTTAAGGGTTGCTGGAAAATATAGAAGGAGTGTTCCAAGCGAACCATAGATGGCGCTGGGTGCTCGCAGGAAGTAGACAAGGCAATGAAGACTAGAAGTCTAACGATGAAATACGGAAAGGACAATGGAGAATCGATTGATTGTAGGGTTTAACGCGCCGACGCAACGCAGGCGATGAGGCGTGCCGTAGTGGAGGGCTCCGGATTAATTTCGACCACCTGGGGATCCTTAACGTGCGCCGAAATCTCGTACACACGGGCGGTTTTTTTTTTTTTTTTTTTGCTTTTCGTCTCCATCAGAACAGCGGCCGCCGCGGCCGGGAATCGAACCCGCGTCCTCGTGCTCAGCAGCACAACGCCTTAGCCACTGAGCCACCGCGGCGTGTCGACAGTGGAGAATCAAAGGCAGCCAAGTAACCCCAAACAAAGCAAGGGAGATAGTAACAAATAAATGGAGGGGAAAAAATTAAAGCTAAAACTACGTTAGAGATGCACAGGCGAGAGAAATTAAACATCAAAAAAAAAAAATTCTGCGATAATTTCAAGTGCAGTGATTTGCTTTTAGAGGCTAGAGAAGGATGCTTAAGAACTAAGAGCTTTGTGGGGAAGTATACACAAAATGATGGGGTATGCGTGGTCTGCGGAAAGGAAACAGAAACTATGCGGTACACAGTGTTAGAATGCGAGGATATCTATCCAAATCTACACGAGGGAAATATTCAGCTTCCAGAAGCCCTAGGATTTAAGGGTAGCAGAGACGAAGCTAACTTCAGTGCTGTCGATGTGAGGAAAAGAAGATTAGAATGCTGGTGGACGAAAAGCAGAGAGCCTAGGACAGCTACCACCTTTGACAGAAAAAAAAAGTATTTTGAGCCTGTCCTAAGAGCAGAGCTAGAATTAAACTACGAATGTAAAACATAGATATATTAGTTTCTTTGGCAAATCACACGTCATTAGCTTGTTACATAGGGCATACAATTAGCAACCAAAAGAATAAAACAGGCAAGTCGGTTGCTGATAACCGACGTCCCGATTCGAAGAGAGGGCCACTAATCATCATCATCATCATCAAGTGACGGGCCTGTACCCGTCTGGGAACGGAATGTCGCGGTGCAGCGTACTCACCGTGCTTTTGCAGGTACTTTGCGCTCTCCCTCACTCCCTGGTGGGCGGCTGCCAATAGGAGGGTGACGTTGAGATTGGCAAGATGGCCGCCGCGCCTGGCGTCGCATGGAGCGAAGTCGGTCTTTCCAGGCGGTCGCGGTATCTCGACGTTCCACAGCACGGGACGGGAAGTCGGCAACAGTGCAGCCAGCAGCACGAAGGACGCCAGTGCCCAGAGCTCGCTGCACATAAAACAGGGCATGGTAGAGGGGATAAGAAAGCCCACTCGAAAAAGACAAAAAGAAAAAATTCTGTAGTTTGTCGTATTTTCGCGTGTCGTACTGTCGTCTTGTCGTATTCTTGTCGTGTCGTGATTCTGATGTTCTGTCGTGTGTCGTATTCCTGTCCTGATTTTGATGTTCCGTCGTGCCGAATTCCTGTCTTGTCGTGATCCTGATGTTCCATCAGTAGTTGCACATGGTTTGGATGTTATTGGGCGTTGTGAAGAGTAGCGTAAATGGCAGTTCTGTTGTCACTACAGGAATGTTTGTCGTTGAGAAAATTGACTTTGTCGTTACGACAGAAATGTGTGTCGTAACAACAGATGGCTTTGTCGTAACAACAGGACTTCTGTCGTCACAACAAAGTTTTTTCTCGTACGACAGGAATTCTTGTTAGGGTTTTTGCGGTATTCCTGTTGTGATTTTAGACTGCGACTGCATCTCATTCACTCGCCTTGTCCCTCCATACGGCGTTGTGGTTGTCCGTCCACACCCCTCCCCATTCTCCTCGCCGCGCGACGCGCTCTCCGCCGCTCACCCCCTCTCCTCTCCGATAGCGAACACTCTCTCGCGTTGGGGATTCTTGGGTTGGGTTGGCTTGGCTTGGCTTGGCTTGGCTTGCTTGGCTTGGCTTGGATTGGATTAGATTGGATTGGATTGGATTTGATTAAAGTGGATTGTGTTGGATTGTGTTGCGTCATAGCCGCGCCACGTTGCGTCATAGCCGCGGTCGTTCCAGCACGGGCCAAAGAAATAAAGAATACATCATACGCGTTCCTCACACGTTTCACGCAATTAGAGAATCAACCCAACGGAAACACCAAGTGAACCCCCAAGATGCGTCGCATCTCCACAGGGTTCCCCTCGCGGGAAAGGAGGAGAGAGAGAGAGAGAAACGTTTAGGAGCGGAAAGTGCTATTGTGGGTGGCTAGACTGGGCAGCCTCGAAAACAGGTGACAAAGTGTATAGGGTGAGCGTCTCTATGACGTAAGACACTGGCGGGCTAGTTGATATTCTAGCATTGTTTTTCAGGCAAAGCGCTCTTGGACAAGACACAGAAGAGGCGCGCGGAAAAGACTGAAGAGAGAGAGAGAGAGAGAGAGAGGAAGAAAAAAGCTGCCCTATCTGGCCGATCGACAAAAAGAGGAGATTAGCATTCTTCGATTAAAGCAAAAAGTTGGGCCAGGTGGTTATTACCTGAATACATTGCACTAGCGAAAACAAGACGATGAAAGGTGCACAAAGGAGTGACATGACTAGCGAGCGTCGTGTGGGCATCTTTCTTCGTCCTAGTCTTGTTCATGCTAGTGAAATTTATACTAGCGTACTTCAAGCATACTTGTGTTTGTTAGAGCGGAATATCTGTTCACCCTTTCAATGAAAATTCCAGTTGTAATTAGCGCTGTGTCCACGTCCCTTTTGCGCGTCCTGTATCAAGCGCGCTGATAGTCGACTGTCGTTCAGATGATAAGTATAGTGAGCTACATTTGCACACATTTCCCGTTCGTCAGGTTTGCACAAACGTGTCACTCTCAGAAAAGTGTGAGGAAAGCAGTCCGTGCACTTGGCTACTGCATCATGGCAAGGATTTATGGCACTATGAACACCCATCAATAATTTTTTGGCAGAAAATGAAAACATCGTCTTAATTCTCGAAGAACCACATTCCAGTCCGATCTCAATCGCTACAAGCAACGTCTCCATTGGTGGGCAGAATGCCACGTTGAATTAATTTGAAGGGGATAGCCTTGATTTCGAAAGCGAACGACTACCGTTACTGAAAGCAAATCAGTCTCAGTACTCTTTTCGCTACATCTCGTTCGTACGCACTTCACTTGTCTCGTGCTCTAAGCACGTCCTTCGGTTTGAGGCGTACACGATCAAAAGCCGTTCCGCTCGTATGATTATCCTCATTCTTGATTCCGGAAAGCTAGTATTCACGGCGTGCGCATCTTTGAGCCGTTGGTATGCCGAAAACTCGAACTCGCCGTTAGCTGTTCGCAGATAACAGCGGCACGCTTACAGCTGTGCTCAGGGCTCCAGAGCATGCTAATCAGTTTTTTTGCTTTCCATCTCACGTATACAACCATGGACATCCTGAACTGAAAACAACAAAACAGCGGTCAAAGGATACTTTAGCAATGGTGTAAGAAAAAACAAGAGAACAAGAACAAAATCAATACCCTCCTTTACCAACGCAGTTTTAGCGCAATTGCGTTCGCCAAATGCAATGTACCTCTCTGCCTGAAAAAGCAACGCAACTGCTTCTTCGAATACCGCAAGCCATGACACTGTAGCTAGCAAGGAGGTAGCAGAAAAGCCCACTGTATACATTCATTAAATGTTTACTGATTTGAAATTTCATTTTTCTTTTTGTATGAATGAAGTCATATTAGCCGTCAAATAGCCCTAAATGCGAACGCGCAAATATAATCGGGAACACACAAATAACGCAATTTCTTTCTATGCAAATCAAGTTGTCGCATCACTCCATTACAGCAGCAAAGTTTGTAAACGTGACTCTCCAGATACACCACAAACAAGTGATCTCCACGAAGCAAATTCGATTTTTCGCGTTTTGGCTCACACTGTTATGTTCGCGTTTCATTCGTTCATGACTGTACATTACTGCAGTGTTTTTTTTTTATTTTATGGAAGCGACGGAAAACAGTGCAGGCGTCATCAAGTCATCACTGTGACGTCACGACAAATATAGAAAGAGCTAGTATTCAATGGACTTCCTCGACTTACCAGTCCTGGGCTGTCCGCGGGCAGTCCGAGGACTGCCTTCGGACCGGAAGTCCCATAGGGATACATGGGAAAATCGAGCGCCAGATCACGTCTCAGGCAGTCCGCGGACGATCCGGGACAGATAATCGAGGAGGCTCACTGACGCCGGGTATGGAACAGGCATTACGGTGCTGCGCGCTTTGCAGTGAAGCTGCCGTTCGGGGAAAAACTATCGTATCGCGGCACCATTGCATTATATACCCACACTGAATATGGCGGGGCCATTACTCAAAAGATTTTTCAATTACTGGAGGGGATTGTATGTGGGAAATACGGCATCGAGGGAGGGACTGCTATTTTTGGCCAGTCCGCCGCATGCGTGTACGAGCGTACGTTATTGATAGACATAAATGATTGTTTATATTTTGTTCGCATTTCTGTTATCGGCTGTGGTGATATCTACATGCCTTAATGAATTTTCTTCCTTACTACTGAACAGGTAGAAAACATCGCGATTAAATTTCTTGATAAAAGGTATCTTTTAGATTGCCTCAGCGCACACAAACCTGCGCTCAGGAACTCGCGCGCACAAAGATATCTAGATGGTTTGGGCACCTCTAGAGGTATTGCATCCCTAATACGCTTTCAGACTTTAATGTGACAGGAAAAACCAACCATGCAATGCGAGTGATAAGCTTCGAGGTACTTCAACAAATTTCTTATAATTTGTTCATTGGCATTCCCGAAGGATAGCACCCGCAAATGCGACAGAGCTTCATGAAAGTCAGGAGAAGATACCACTGCTCAGCAATCCAAGGGCACGCACGTCCTTCGCCAAACAACGGAGATCCAGTCACAGTTCTACAGCGCAATCACCCCAGTCAGGGAGCACGCCCAGAACAGTAAACAGCGCACACTGTCAGAACCATTCGGCGATCAGCGGGCAACGACACAGCCGTTGGTCACGCATAGCCCTTCAACCTCGATAACGACTCAGAGAGGTTGTTCCAACAATTTTTTTGCCTTGCTCGCCCGCAAAAACTACGCTCGTTTTACTCTACGAAGAATCGCCCAAGTTCAGTCACCCACACTCGAGCTTCGGGCCGCTCGGCCGACACGTTATGTCAGGGGCGTTAAACCAGCCCCAAGGGTAGCATTGCTAAACGTTAGCGACAAGGTCATCGGCGGCGATAATGCGAAGTGCGCGTTGCGCCGTATACGAACCCCCGAGCGTTGCCGTTTCCTTGAGCCATGTTTCACTCCAAGGGCGCTCGACGGAGGCCTTGCATCGCTCGTGTCAGCGGCGAGCGAAGGACGACGCAAGTTGCCGCCGCCGCGGACTCTTCCGAAACTCAAGCGAGCTGTTTTCCCTTGCCCACTCATGCAGGTTGCATGCCCTCCGCCTTTTAGCGCGTCCTGTTCTGTTGTTTCCTCTGTACGTGTTTGCTTCGTCGTCCCAGGTCGTGCATAACGAAGTAATTCTTCCGCGGGATAGGGAGAGAGTGAGGCCGGTTGACAGGGAGCCATTCTATTGTTCTCTCTGTGATTTTATGCCTGGCCGCTTTTATAGAGCGCCGAGGGAGCTCGGCAGACGACCGCCGTCGTGAGAGACGGCTGGGTCCGGTTCACGCACGGTGGCGTTGATACTGCCGGGTTAAAAGGTATCTCTTGTTGCAGTTTTATCGCGCAAGGTAATTGCACTGCCATTCTAAAAGCGACAACGCCGCCTGGAAGTCCGTGTCAGGGGCGGCGACAGTCACACGGCCTTCCTCCTCCTCCTCCTCCTCCTCCTTCTTCTTCTTCTTCTTCTCTTCTTCTTCCTCTCTTACAAATTTCTCAAAAGTGCTGCAGCTGTTGATCGATCTGTTCAGTAAGGTGCCACCAATGAAACCCAAGCGAGAAGAAGGTTCGCTAGCTGCACTTCAATTTTACTCGCCGAGAGAGAAAATGGGATGGATGACTTCTTTTCTATTAAGAAGGGCCCGGCCGGGCCTGTTGTGGGATATGGAAGTAAGGGTAGGGGAACATGGTTCAAGTAAAGCCTGTTTGCGGCACTTTGAGAGTTTACTAGGGTCTGGTTACGCCCACGTGGCCACCACACGCACTCTGGTGGAGAGAGAAAAACATTCTTATTGAGCTTTGTGAGGCTCATGGGGCGGGTGTGGCAGCCAGCTTTTGCAGGGCGGCGTCATCGGCAGCTGTGGTGACCAAGGAGGTTTGTTCCTCTAGGTCGGAGCTCCCTCTCCCACTGCTCATCGCAGGATATCAGGGGAAAATGGTCTTTCAGGACATCCCCAGAAGATGTGGGGAACGATTGCGAAGGCGCCGTATGCAGGGAATTCTGGGGTTGGCCGCGAGGGCCACCACTGGAGAGGCCGGCGCTGCGATAGTTTTAACATCACTTGTAGGATCCCCCTTCCCATCTTGCTGCGTAGTTGGCTTGCAGCGCGTGACACTTCGTTTAGGACGCGCGTTCTAGGTGTATTTTCGTGTTAATTTTCGGCGTTTGAAGTTAATTTTCAGTGCGCGAAGCGTAGTTTGACCGCATGGGGACTTTATGACGGTATCAACTGTGGTGGGCTTCCCGCAAACAACTTCAGCACGGTGGTTTATGCGGACGTATGCGACCGAACTCGGTGTATAGGCTTAGCTGCGGCTCGTTAATTTGCCCCATCATCATCTCGGCGATCGGCTACGACGATCGCCGACATGTATTTCTACATTTCGCTTGCCGTTCGCAAGAAATGTATGAAGCAAGAAATCATGAAGCGTTCACTGCTCGCAGAAACGCTCCGCACACACGCCCGCAGTGCCTGCCCGCAAGGCCCACGAAGCGGCTCGAACTGACGCAGGTCGCGGCAGCAACACCTCGTCGCCATTTTTTAAAATCCCACTGATGCGGCGGCAAAGAAGTTCCACATTCGTGAAAGTGGATGTTAGTGCGGTGAAAAATTGTGCTAGGTAGTGTCATCAGCTGCTGATTTTCAAGGCGATGCTCGAATATCTGCCGCGATCTACGCCGACCGGCCGCGGAGATCGGTCCCGGCACCGCCGGCCCGTTCATGCGCGGTGCGGTGCGGCGAGCGGCCGAAGGATGGCGATACCTGCGCGCAAGAATCGGCCGAGGCCGTGGCAGGTATCTTGATCATCGATCGCTTAAATGGCAATCACTGCGGATACAAATTTCCACATACGATAAGAAGGTGACAGTGTGCTTAAAAGTTGTGTTAGGGACTGTCATTCGCTACTGTAACGATAGCGGCGATGAAATATCTGCCGCGACGCTAAGCCTAAAGTTCCCAACATCTGACTCCGAGCATCCGAAGCAGGCTGCGAGCTGTTGGAGAAGAAGGTGAGGGATGAGAACCTCTCTAGATATTACTAAAACTCGTCGCGCGCGAGCGCGTTGCGTTTGGGTTCCCCTAACTACAAGAAAGAGAGAAAAACCCTCTTGGGGGCCCCCAACGCTTGGTTCCCCTATTCTAAAACTACAGGACATCCCCTAAAGTTACCCCAAATCATTCCGCGCGGCGCCTCCCGCGACACAACGGCGTGTTTCGCCTCGTACACAGCCTCGCCTTCACCGCGCGCGCTGTGATAATCTGCTTCCCGTCAGTTGTTATGCCGATGATTCTCGAACCTGATGCTAAAGAAAGGCAGGCTCGCTGTAAACAGACAAAAGCCCACGTTGCGTTTGGGTTCCCCTAACTTTTGGGGGGCCCCCAACGCTTGGTTCCCCTATTCTAAAACTCCCCGACCCCACTCCCGGCGTGTTTCGCCTCGGACGGTGAGGTCCTAAACAGACAAAAGCCCACGTGAAAAGTAAACATAGGCATGTCTAAACCCGCTCGGAGGCGTTGAAAACTCGCGTTCGTACCATTCATACATAGCAGACAAGTTGTCACGAAAAGTAAACGTATCAGCCGTACAGAGTACGGCAGTGATCGTTAAACAAATGAGGCCATAACTATAAAAAAAAAAACATCGCAGGGGAAATAGGCATTGCTTAAGCCAAACTGCAGATCGTACCAGCACGTGCGGCGAAGCAATCCGCTCACCGTTCTCACGTAGTCATTCATTTACCAGGCAATGCGCGCAGTATACGCGTGGTGAGGCCACAACTGAACGGTACGTTTCCGTCGCTGTTGCAAGGTCTATTTTCGTTGCACACACACTCTCGTACATGTCACGTCGCAAGTATTTCCTAATGAATTAACAGCGTACTTTTCTCGGCATCAGTTGCATCGTCCTTGGCGTTAGCTGGCTGCGTACGAGCTGTGGGGAACAATACGGGAACAAGCTAGTCGCTGATTGCTTGCCCGGATTGTTCGGTCTGTAGACCACTTTTTTGTGTAATGTGCATCAAAACCACGAGGAGGGGGCACACGATGGCCACAACAACAACAACAACAAAAAAACACGCAGACGCATAAGCACAAGAAAAATGTTCCAGCAGACGACGACATATCCCGTCGTCCTATATAGGTGGCGCCACGGTATGTCCTCGAGGCCAATAATGAAGGGTGGATTCGGTGGAGTATAGCGGGATTAGGGAATGTGTTCGAGTTAGCAATGATCAAACTCGGGCGTTGGAACAGTTAATTGGAACATGATACATAGACCTTGTCACATTTATATCGTACAAGTGGGACTGATTGCAGCATCTGGACATCACCTTGCCAGACCACCACGAAACATGGAAATGAAAATGACGATGCATCTGAGTTTCGGCAGCAATGCGGTTTGCAAACTTACATTCATACGCAGCCCGTTAATTACCCTCTTTTCCGGCCAATTCTCGTAGCGGTTTAGGAGTCATCAGTTCGTAACAAATCCCTTGCAATTTTCCCCCCCTTGGGTCAATAACTGCAGTTTCTGGAAAGGCAATCAGAATCCCGTCAAATTGTATTGTGTCTACCTTCAAACCATCCGGCTGGATGAGGAAAGTACAATGGCAGGCAACGGCTCGCGAAGACGCCATTAAAAATACTCAAGGACATTTCGCCCTACGAAAGTGGCTGGCCAGCGAAGGTGAAAATTGCGGTTATGCGCAGATACTTGAAGAATTGGAGCGAGCATGGTGAAGACGATTGAATTGCGTAGTCGCCAGAAGCTGCGTATTTTTATACTGACACAAGACATGTGATTAAGAGCCGCAGCCATGTGTACACTCCAACGTGTGCTCCGGAAGCTATAGGACCCGCGCGCGCAAGACGAACGAGACAACCGATCACGCACTTCGCAATTAAATCCCATTTGTCTATCCGGAAAGTCGCTCCCAAATTATGCGTACGCTCCGTTAAAGTTTTCCGCTTTAACAGCGCGGTATCACTTGCGTCTCTTTACCGCGTTTTCCGCTTCGTTGCAAACGTCATCCTGCCTGCCCTGCCACTTACAGCTTCGTGGTCAAAGTCGTTCATCCTGACCCACCAATGCCGAAGCTTCAGGGTGGATACCTTTCGGCTCGACGGCTCGTTGAAATACCGCGCCTTGGAAGCATCACCAAAGAAGATGGCGCCAACGCTGCGCGAGACTTTCGTCACGTCGCCTGACCGTTGCCGGTCATTAGGGCGGCATTCTACCGGCGGAAGGCTTGCGTGGCCAAAGTCCCGGAAATCGTCGTATATATGTCCAGCAGCAGCACGTATCGCCGCCGCGCATTGCCCCATTGCAGGTACGCCAGGTCGTTTCCCGCCCGTGAAGGGGACACTCGACCAGCGAAAGGCTTGGGCGTCGATGATGGAAACAGCGCAAAGGCGAAGGACTTAGAAAAAAAGGGAGACAGGACACGCGCTGACTAGGAACTGAAAAATTTAATCCACAGGAAAGAACGTATGTATACACATGAAAAATAACAGTTGACACACTGCGCATTCCTTTGCGCATACTGGCAAGCAAGCGCAAGAGAAGAACACAAGCGGCGCGTGTGCGGACATAATCAAACGGCCCTGGCCAGAAAGTCAACCTCCCTATCAGCAAGCCTGATATAGAGTTTGCTAAAAAATAGCATAAGCAATCGGACATGATCGGACAGCTGCAGAACTGTTTGATTATGTCCGCCAACGTGTATCTTTTCGTGCACAACGCCAAACATACCACGCCGAGTGCAGTAAAAAAAAAAAAAAAAAAAAACACGTCGTTTATTGCACACGTACTGCATGTATGGTATTTGGAAGAGGGCGTGTATCCGATGTATCCGCAGGACGTATCCGATTTCTCGATCTTCACCTTTCTGTTAATCATGAGCACATTTGTTGTAAATACGAACCTCGAGGCAAGAAGTCGCTTCTTGCGTATGACTCGGCGAATTCGAAACTGCAGGCTAAAAGAGGAATTGCGAATCTGTGCCTGAAAAATTCACTTGTTAAGTCATGCGTTCATATGATACGCTCCTGTTTCATGAATCAGGTTAGTCACCTAATTAATGCAGGTTATCCTACATATCTATTAACGTCCGTTGCCGAAAGTTTGTTGAAGAAAATGAAGGCTAGGCAAAAATAAAATGATCTGATTAACAAGAGTAAAGGGAGGGTTGCAGTATTGCTATACATACATAAGGTATCGCATGATCTAAAAAGACCTGCAAGCGTGCAGATGTGAGTGTTGTTTTTTCTGCTCCTAATAAACTCTCGAGACTTTGTAGACACGTTAATAGCGATACCCCTTGTTCTCCGGTTTGTAGGAAGAAGCACCAACGACAGTTCATTCCATGTGCCACAAACGTAGTTTACAGCATACCTTTATTGTGTGGCAGAGAATATATCGGGTAAACGGGGAGATGTGTTAACTATAGGCTAAAGGAACACAGTTACAACGTGGAAAAGAGCAAAAGCGATCATCTAGGAGTGCATTGTAGAGACTGTCCTGGGTGCGAGCATATCTTCACTAGCACCGCAATATTAATTGTGTAAAAATAAGCATAAACTGAGGAGGGAAATTATTGAGGCTCATAAAATAGCAAAATAAGAAGAAAAGTGTGTAAGCGTTCCTTCTGTCGCGCTATCAGCAAAAGATATCACCATATCTAGACGGTGTGTAAGCACATGGCGGTAGTGATGTCATGGCGGATTTGTTATTTTGTGTTCACATGTTATGTGTCGATTTCTTTGTTGCCCTAATTTCTGCTGTATTTATATGCCAGACGTCACAGCAATAAACTTCAGTTGTTAGTCAGCGCCTGTGTGTCGTGCTCTCCCTATCGTCCTTGTTTCTTGTTTGCGCTGTGAATTCAAGATTATGGTGTCTTTAACCTTCTAACAGATATGCTGTCGGAGTAACAATCTTCAACACGTGCGCTTGCTGCCAGAGAAACTGCGTGTGCGCGGCACATCAGCACTTGGTGCACAAGATACGATATATACGCTTTAAAAAAAACGGGGACAGGACACGCGCGGACTAGAAACTGAAAATTTTAATCCACAGGAAAAACGTATATATACACATAAAAATAACAGTTCACATAATGCACATTCCTTTGCGCATACTGGCAAGCAAGCACAAGATAAGAACACACGCGGCACGTGTGCGGACATAATCAAACGACCCTGGCCAGAAAGTCAACCTCCGTATCAGCAAGCCTGATAGACAGTTTGCTAAAAAAAACTTAGCATAATCAAGTAATCAGACATGATCAGACAGCCTCACAACTGTTCGATTATGTCCGCACACGTGGCGCCTAGAAGAACGTCGGAAAATAACCCGCGCAGTTGGACCCCGCGGTGACAAACGCATGAAAACCGGACTGAGTTCCTTTTTCCCCACTTCGCATGCTTTCTTTCCCTATTTCCCCAAGACACCAAAACGGGCCAGCACGACATAATCCCTCAACCTTTACGAATGTATTTTACCACCACCATGATCACAACGTGGATTGGATTGGAACAAGTACGCATCCCTTTCGACCCAAAATGTCCCCAGTACGTCTCCCAAATTACAGCCCGATCTCCATCACCTTGTTTGGAACTGCCCCCAATTCCCTCGAGACCGCAATCTGTCACCGCCCCTCTCGATCAATCTTGGTATAGATATCCTTATCGACCCACATACATTAAACACGAATGCACTCACCCTCATTGCAATTTTTTTCCATTGAAAGTGGTCTATCACAACCGGTATTGTGTAGGTGTAGACCTCCACCTTCGACTCATCGAGCACTTATCGCATATCTATATATGCGACACCATCCTCCGTGCTTCAAGGCGAACACTGGCTGCAACGTCCCATACCACGACCCCCCTCATGGCTTTGAGCCATCCTAGCCCATAAAAGTTGCAACAACAACTACTACTACAACAACTACATTAACAATAACCTAGCATCATGAATATGAGGCGCCCAGTCGCTCCAGTATCGCCTCTCCCTAATCACAGGGAGCACATTCTCTCCGAAGCGTGTGGAGACTCTGTCTGTCACGGTCTCGATCAGCCCAAACACGGCGGTTGGTTTTCTCGTGAAAACGCGCGTATAAATACTCTGTATTAAAAAAAATTTGGGACCAATTTGGACGGCACTCGGAATGCACTTGCAAACGACACCTGGAATAAAATTGTAACAAGAACATCACTTACTCCCCTTACAGGAATACCGAAATGTGTCAATGAAAAGATATAATAAAAGAAACCAGCCTTGGCAGGCTTTTTGTGCGTTCTGCCGAAATGGTATTAAGCCTCGCGCTTTGAACCACTCTAGCCAGGTCTTTTTTTTTTCTGGTTTTGGAAGCTTGCGCTGCTGAGCACGAGGTCGCGGGTTCGATTCCCGGCCGCGGCGGCCGCTTTTCTGATGGAGGCGAAAAGCAAAAACGCCCGTGTGTACGAGATTTCGGCGCACGTTAAAGATCTCCAGGTGGTCAAAATTAATCCGGAGCCCTCCACTACGGCGCGCCTCATCGCCTGCGTTGCGTCGGCGCGTTAAACCCTACAATCAATCAATCAATCAATCAATCAAATCAATCTGGTTTTGGAAGCGTGACGTCTAATCGGGCCGGTGAGGAGGGGTAGGTTAAGCTTCCCCCCCCCCCTTTCTTTTGGGAGCCCCTGTTCCAATGTTATGGCTTACGGCCCTTGAGTACGTGATTAGCCTGGTTATTTGTATCTCACCTCAAACAGTTGCGACGACTTTTTGCCTTGCTTTCTTTTATACTCAGTGCATTTCTAGTGTGTCTAATGTCTGTAAAATTACGAAGTATGTAGTCGCTTTCGTATGCAGGGCCTAGCGAACTGTGATTTCTCCCAGGCACTGAAATTCACACCCCCGAAAAACACCGGTTATACGGCGGCAGATGAACACGGAGCCGCAGCCAAAGTATCTATAAACGTTGGCCGCAGCTGTGAAGGGCGGGAATTTGCCGGTTTGCTTAGTTCACTACTTCTCCGCGCGCCGCTTCGAAGTCGCCGCGATCGCAAGCGATTAAGAACCCCTCTCCACCTTCCCCACTTTCCTTCTCCGAAACTTCTTGCTTTTGCTTTGCCGCCGGCCTGTTCCGCTGTTTCTCTCATCGCCTCATCTGGCTTTGGCAGCATTGTTGCGCCGTGTCGCTCAGCCTTTACGTTGTGTTCGTGAATGTTTCGTGGTGACCAAGCTCGAAACATGGGCACCGTAAGCATGCTATCCACGCTCACACGGATCTCCTCTGCGAGTACGCCCATCGCCCGAGCCTGCGATGTCGACTGCGTCCGGCGCTAAAGAAGCTAGCGGGAAAGGTGGCTATCGTGACGGCGTCTAACCGAAGGGTGAGCTCACTTGTACACGAACGGCTCATCGGCGCACGGTGCGCCGTTGGGAACAGTGCGAGTACGAGTGGGGTACGAGATAGCGCGACTTTTGTCCTGTTGACGATAGCTTGACACCCGAAGCCGGCCTTTCCCTTTTGACGAACGCGGCGGTTTGTACAACCTCTCGCTTGCCGGTGTTCCGCGTTGGTTTGAATGAACGACTCGGCGGCTTTGGTCGCGTCGTCGTTCATGTGCGACGACCATGGGTTTTTCGTCACACGACAGCAGGTTGCTACGGACGAACCACCTCTGGAAGGCGCTTGTCACGCTCTTGTCACGGTAAGTGGGCGCTTTTCGCGATGTACGACAGCTTCACGTGACAGCTCCGATTCCCTTGCGGTGCGCAGTGGCGTTTGAAATAGTTTCGTCATCATCATCGGCTAGTTTTATGTTCACTACAGAATGAAGGCCTCGCCAAAATGCCGCTATCCTACGCTGCCCGAATCTATTCTTTGCCGCCAAATTTCTTCATCTCATCGAGGTATCAGTCTTTTGACGTCTAAGTGCCGTCTCTCGATCGGTTGCCCGCTTGCATGTCTAGCCGAGCTCCACTTTTGTTTCTTCAATCTAGCAAGGATAACTCCCACGTGAGTTTGCTCAATAATCCGAGACGTTCGTTTCCCGTCTCTGACCTTTCTTTCCATGGTTCGTTCGGCTGGCCTAAGCACTCTTTCAAGGTTCTTAGCAAGTCCTACCTTACCCCAGGTTTCCGAGCCGTCAGTCATCACCGGAATCGAGTGTTTGCTGAGTGCTGCCAGGTCGCAAAAATTGTACGCCTGTTTTTATTATCTTGGTTTTGATAGGTGCCCGCAACTTTCCCAACATATTTATATTCGCCCACCTTTTCTAGGATTTCATTGCCTTGACAGAAAGGGGCACTTTCTGCATGCCTATTTAACATTGCGCATGTCTTAGTAAGTCCCATTTATCTGTAATCCTACAGCAAGGCTTTCAGAGTACAGTTCATGAAGTATTTCTGCAGGTCTTCGTCCGTATAAAGGACCAGGCGATGTCATACCCGAATTTTATTTGGCCCGAACACTCTTCGTTTATTCGTATCCTGGACTTCCCAATCAGGCTTCATAAATAATTTTGGTGAGATGGTGTCTCTGTGGCTGATGCCTTCCTAACAGGAAGCCTATCACTTTTCTTACGGAGTGCCGTATCGTGCCCATACAAAGCCTATACGTATGTATCCTATCCTCTACTCCCTGTTTCCTCAATGCTTCGTTCACTGCTGGGGTTTTTACTGAACCAAATGCTTTCTTGTGATCTATAAATGAGACGTAAAGAGCTTTATTATTATTATGACATCGAAGTGAACCACTGTTTAGTAGCCTTTCCTAAAAAAGTCTGTTCGTTGAGCTCGAAATATATGGTGCCACTATGCGGTCAAGAAATATCCTGTAGACAATTTGTACAATACAGAGCATACTGATAAGTCTTTGGCATTCTTTGTCATCACCACTATTGTTAATTAGAACTATGTTGGAATTTTTCCAGGCCTGGTACTCCAGTGTCTGAGGGCATTCTGAGAACAAATTTGCCAGCTTTATGTAGTATAACATCCTCACCATCCTGGAGAAGGTCTGTGTAAGGTCCGTTGTCACCCGTGGCTTTGCTTCCCTATTCCTTTGAGTGTTTTTTTTTTTTTGCTCAATCTTTTGTTACTGCTAAAACCAAGCAAAGCGAAACCATTTACTACTGTTTCCTCTTTGAACGTCGCTAGAGCATAAATCTGGACAAAACCTTTCCCGCACTTTATCTCGTCGATGTTTTTGTTGCCAGTATCATCTTTCAGTGTATGCATTCCGTATCTGCCAATAGCCAGCTTTTTCTTCATTTCCCTTTAGCCTTTTTTTTAGCAATTTATCGATCCTTGCCACATTTTAGCCATGAGTATCGCATTTCTTGCTTCTGTTAGTTTTGACAACTCCGCCAATTCGATTTGCTGTTTCGTTCCTGTCTGTTTCATCTCCCTTCACATTTTAATTCGTCCTTTTGTTTTGTGAGATAATCTAACAGTGGGCGCTAGAGGTTGTGTAATTTATTTTAACTTAGAGATCACAACTTTGATGCACCTTCTGGCGACGAGAAACGATGCTATGTTTGTTTCGAAACACGAGTACAGGTTGCTCGTCTCTTCTGTTTCCCACCTATATTTTTTCTTGAAGTTAGAGAACATATCATGAAGGGTGCTGTCCAATGTTGAATGCACACCCAATGAGTTTCAGCTACACAAGTGATTGCCTTTGAGCAGCAGCAACGTCAGAAAAGGTATTAAAAGTACACAGTCAGAATGGTAATCATCGACGTGTCGTCGAGTGCAGAGATAATCTGGTTCCTCTTGCCACTGGCTGTTGTTTTATGAACGTATGCTCACACTAGGGCAAGAGCACTTACATTTCACCAGCATAAAACATTTTCGAGCACTTGTTTACCTGGGATGAAATGATTCATTGAAACATAAACCAAGGTTACTGATAGTAGCAGTCAGGACAATGCTTAATGAGACAACTTTAAAAAATATACGCTGCACAAAAGTTTTCCGATACATTTATTTTGCATTTACATCTTCTTGTCTTGCTTTTGCTTCATAGAAATGCCTCAACCAGGTCTTCTAATCACATTTCATCGTTACAGTTTGGGGTGTCTGAAATCGCAGCGTGTCAGAGTGTACGAGCGCCGATAGGTGCTTTCACGTTTCTCCCATTTTCTGCATAATTAAGCAACTACTGTTGCACACGGTGGTATAATGGTGTTTTCGGCACTGCAAAAAACCAATATATTCTACTAGTTTTGAAAGTTTTGTCTCCCTTTAAGAATTTTGTTTCCCTGATGCAAAAGCAAGTTTGAGGAGAAGCAGGGTGTCTCGATTTAAGGGGATACGAAGACAGAGTGCAAGTTCAGTCACTGAAGTTCAGTTCAGTTCACAGAATGCAAGACTGTGTTGTCGCAATAACAATGATACCACTTTTAGAGCACACTTCAGATAAGTAATCGAGATATTAAAGAAAACGTAGGTATTAAGCAGTGGCGACTCTCAAGCCACTTTCTGACGATTTCTTTATGACATCACAGAATCTTGTGTGTGCGATTGCTGGCAACTGACTAAACCACCCCCAAGAAACATGAATGGGCTGTTGTAGTGGGGCTCGTAGTCCCGTTTGATTGCATAATGTTTTTAGAGCCAGCCCGTATGATGTCATTCGTTCCCATAATGCATCACTGTAGCGCAAAATGGGAAGTGTTTCAGTATTTATAGTATTTTTTTTTGTTAAAAGACTTCATTTGTGTGGAAATGGAGCTGCGCGAGTTGCGAGAGGCTAGTTTTTTTCGAATTGGCTGCAGTTGTATTTTCGCTTCATGGCCCTTTGAAAGACTGCCACGACTGCGTAATTTCTGTTCGTTGATATGTGAACATGGGTTTGTCTGTAGGAAACAGCGCAGCCGTTTTCCTGACTGTGTCAACAACAGTTAGCCCTTGGTGGATGAATCAGTGACCGCTAAAAAGCGCAAAGACTCATGGGTACATTGTCTGATCCGGCGGAGTTCCGCCGCTTCCGGTTCGACAGTTCTCCTGACCTCCCGTACGCCGGCGGCTTTCTCGCGCGCGTCTGCTTGTTGTTTATCTGTTTCCACCGAAAACAAAACGCTCGTGCATCGCGCATTCAATGTAAAACAACGATGAATCCTACTAGGGGCTTCTTTGAAAGTAAACTCTGTAACGAATAAACACGCACACCGCGCGTGAAAGCCGCCGGCCTACGGGAGGCCAGGCGAGATCTCGAACCGGAAATGGCGGGAGCAGACGACGTACCCATGAGCCTTTGCGCTTTTTACCGGTCACCTATTGTGCTGAACTAGTGTGGCTGCATTGAGTGACATATTCCATGTTTTGCACAGCAGCCTTTCCATGTACCTAAATTCGTTGTGAACTTCAAACTCAAATACATATGTGCAACAGCAGGTTCAGTTTCCACGAGTTGAAGCGAGCTGCGGAGAACAGGTAAACGAAAATGAAAAACAATATATATTTGTCGAGGTAGCGATTCTTTGACTTGCGGGTTTTCACCAGAGAACAGTTCTGTCTCCCACATCACAAATTTGAAAGCAATATTGAGTAGTGTGCTGACGGGGGAGGAACAACGCCTGATGGCAAGTCCAGGCAAAGGAGCACTGATGTGGCCATGATGATGATGATGGTTAGAGAGCTCCTCTTATATTTCGGGTGGTGGTTAAAGGGGCCGTGAAGACAAAATACAAGTTCTATTCATTAGAAAGAGTGCTTTGCCCCGATAACAACGGTGCCAGTTTTATCGCAGACTTCAGGCAACGAACTCAGATATTAGGGAGAACAGATGCAGCAGTGGCGACTCCCTAGCAACTTTTCTATGACGTCACGTAATCTTGTTTGTGCGATTGGCGGCCGCCGAACTAGCCCATCACCAAGTCACATGACTGGATGATTGTCTAGTTCCGTCTGATTGCATCACTCGGAGGCTAACTTGCAGCAAACACACTGGAAATTGTTTGTGCTGCCCAATATGACGTCACTTCCGCCTATAACATGCCACTGCCTCACAAGATTTGAAAGTTTCGCGGTACTTCTTGCGTTCTTTCGGTTAAAAATGGCTTTCGTGGCTGGGATGAGGCTGAGGGAGGTACTGAAGCCTAGATCTTTCAAATTAAACTAATTTGTATTTTGTCTTCAAGGCCCCTTTAAAAAATCACATTGGCTGTTGCAGTCAGCAGTTATTTGGTCTCTCCCAACGAAATTTCTCGATTTCTGGGTCTCAACTCTTTTTATTTAGATATGTCACGAAAGCCAAGGACAGACGCAGTTGTCTTGAAGGAGAAAAAGTTTATTGGTAGCCTTGTGACTTATCGAATCAACAAAGTGCTAGCACAGGCGAGTGTCGTCGCAAGAATCCCGCGTGTGCTCTGCAGGCTTTTATCTTTCCGCAAGTGTTTCTGGAAACGTCGATTCACATCCAGAACATTGTAGATCACAGAAAGATTATTCCAGTGACGTTAGGGCGAGACAGTCTGCTTATACGAATGTGATAGCCGTGCGGCATAAAAGTAAAGAATGTACGACGCGCTTCGTTTGGAACGCAGAAAACACAGCCGGGCGTCCCGGCAGTAAAAACAAACAAAATAAATAAACAACCACTACATGGTTCGCGGCAATGTGAATCCTCGAGGCCATGGCTAATACAAAAGGGAGTTCGTTGCCTCAAATAGCAACGCACTGCCCTTTAAGCTGTCATAGACATGTACTGTCTGGAGCCAACGACTGGATTCCACGCGAGAAGGCACTGCACCGCCACTGCCGCCACCTCGCGACAGGTTGCCTGCTGCCGAGACACTAACGCTGCGGCCTATTTTGACTGCACGCTCGTTCGTTCGCTCGCACGAGTCGATGCCCTCTTGGTAAACAGAAAGATCGAACGGTGCCGTTTGGGCTGTCCATGTGGCGCGCTTTTTAAAAGTGGTCTCGGTGAGCGGCATAATTTGCGGCCACTGCAGCATGCGTTGCTGTCTGTGGGCTTGTTAAAGGGACGCTGCAAGGCTTCTGATAAACGCTTTCACTCCTTCCTTCGCGTCTGGAAGGCTGCGGAAGCACTGCGAAAGCTGCAGTTATCGCCAGCACCAAGCGACGCTGCGTAATTTGCTCGTCGCATTAGATCCGCCTTCCGTTTCTGCTTTGCTTTTATGGAGATTTTTAAAAAGCGCTTTCCATCGAGTGGGGTCACTAATGCTGACAACTGAAAGGAAAACCGGGTCCCTTAATACATTCTTACAACGATGCTTGCGCTAGGTTTTGACACCGCTGTGTAATGACGTGTAATTTAGAGAATAGTTGAGGCAAACGCTCTACAATTTACGAAGTCAACGCGTTACAATAATACCGGGAACCGGAGGGGGCGCGGAAGTTACAGAAAACGGCTTTTAAGAAAGGCAAACCCTGTGCCCGAAACAGATTATACGAGAAATAATGTAGAATTACTGGAAGATTCTCCGCGCGGCGCAAGTAGTGTGTTTCGTTACTGGAAATATTTTGAACATGAGTTAAGATTACCACACATAACTTCATGTGCTTATTTACCCGATTGAGACAAACTAACGCGCACCTGAAAAAAGACCAAAAATATCACGCATCACAAACCCCTTTCAAAACGCGCGAAACAGCTGCCACCCATCGCCATCCGGCGCTCTAAGATGGCGCCAAAGCTCAACAATTTTTTGAGGTGGTGCCGTGAGTTGTAACTATAGCTGGTCTGTAGCTCTCGTGTAAAGGTTGATATCGTTTATTCCAGATTAATCGCGCTGGTACCATTACGCAGCTTTCTGTTTACCCAAGCGTACGGTATCGACTCGTGCGAGCAAGTGAACAAGCGCGCAGTTAAGATATGCGCCTCAGCCCAGCGTTTCTCGATCTAGATATATAGAAACGTTGGCAGAGGCCCCGGCAGCAGGCGACCTTTCATGTGGAATTGGCTCCCGACAGCATTAGTTTCCTGCTTTCCTGATCTGGGGGTTCAGATTTTTCGACTTCCATTGCCTTCACCCGTGGTGACGACGATTAACGATTTCCCTTTGTATTGGTGCGGCGGCTGCTTAGAAAACAAGAACAAATCTTGCTGGTTCTATTTATAATGACGACCGACCGACGGCGACCATGTACATACAGCATAATGACCCTGTGTGTTCCTCGAGAGGAGTGTTTCGATTTAAGTGCAGAGCACTTTAGGGGCTGGGCTTGTTGTCGTAGCTCGTCCGAGGTCACGCTATCTGGCAACGGCAGTCACGCACCCAAAGAGGCTTCGTATAGATACGCGCTTGTCCCTCGATTCGGCCTTCCGGCTAGAAGTTAAGAGGATACATCGTGAAAACAGGCGCGGAAACGGCGTTGATAAACAAATGAAATACACTGGACGACGCGCTGTATTTCGTTTCTTTGTCAACGTCTTTTCCGCGCCTGTTTTCATGATGAATCAACACCAACTCGCCCAACTTTCCATCCTGTTAAGAGGATACTTGAACCAGAACCGTTCGACATTCCTGGAACCGCTGGTACTTGTCATACATGTCCCCATTATTTAGCGCAAAGAAAACTGCAGGTACATTTGAGATAAAATCGGTGTAATTAACCGGCAGTTCCGGCCGCGTCCGTGTAGTTGGACAGGGTTGTTGGGTTGGCTTTTACGGTACTAGTAAGCGATGAAAGTGGCCGCCGAAGAAAAAAAAAAAGAAATGACGCGTTCAAAATGGCGCAGCAAGGCTCCTCCAGCACGTGCAAAATGAAAGCAAGCACAAAAAAAAGAAATGGAACTCCCGCTCGTGCTGTTCCGCGCAGAACAAGGAAACAATACAAAGAAAAGGACGCGAGCTATCCCAAGAGAAGGCGAGCGAGAAGTGCGGAGGCGGGAAAATTTAAATGCACTGAACAAACCTCTGTTCAATTCATCGAGAGCAAAGCGAGACAGATGGGGGAAGAGTGTGAAGGGTGGAGTGGAGAACGGCGCCACAGCCCATTATGGCGAATCACTGCTCCGCACTTCCGACAATTTTCACGTTGAGTGGAACGGCTTTAATTTTGTTCTTTCTCGCTTCACGAGGACCACGTTGTTCATATTGTCCACGCTTTTTTGGGCCTGCGTCTCTATCCTCGTCCTGTGTCCGCCTCCGTATATTACCCTCCAACGCATTCTTGCCAAGTTCAGATGCTGCAAACTCGTAGCATGGTTAGCACACCTTTGCTCTCTCTGTCCATTCGCGAAGCTGACCTTTTCTTCCCCCCCGGGGGAATCTGTTTATACGGAAGTGCTTAGGACGTTGCGCAGCGGGCCGAAATCAATGACACCATATCCTTATTGCTGTCGTTAGCCGCCACGTGAGATCGTTGGTCCATTCTTTGCGCAATTGTTTCAGGCAGGGCTGGATTCTGCCCTTTGTAAAGCTGCGTCGAACCTTCCAACGCCGTTTCGTCAAGGCGACTTCAAATCATTGCGAGCGCTCTCCTGTCCTTGCCGTCGATATCTTCTATACCACCATTGGAGCAGTGTGGGCCCGTGACCATTATACATTATGAACCGCCTCTCTGCTGCCGGCCCTGCGGCCAGACTTCCGTTCCGTGTGCGACTTGCATTGAGCGGAGGTTGTTTCAAGATCTTGCGCAAGCGCCCGAGCTGTACAGCCCGCCACGTGATGCCATCGGCTCGATCTTCTGGTGTAGTAATGGCTAATAAGAAGGCACGATAAAGTAGTTGTGCCGGTGGTCACTCTTTTACGCAACGTCCGGAAATTTATCCTTGAAGGTTGCCTTCGCCGGCTGCCCTCCTCCGCCAAGGCGGGGTGGACGTGAGGTTCGCTGGTGCTTTGTCGAGGAAGCTGAAGGTGTCGACCTGACATTTTTGTTGTTGCTGTGCGACGTACACGTTTGTCTGTACGCCTTTTGTCCGTCCGCAAAGAAAAAGAAAACGTATTTTGGAAACTCCAACATCGTAGCTATAGTATGCTAATGATGACGTGCTTCAGTTTCGTACGTCCGTAAATGCCGTAGGCCTGTCCGTCACATTGCCGCATAGACGTGCGCGAGAGGCCATGTCAAGGCCAGCTCAACGCCGATGGCTAGGAAAGTTTCCGTACGGCAAGGGGGGAGGGGGAGTAGGGGGGGGGGCGCTACTGTGATGCAAAAACGGGCCCAAGCATGGAGGAAAGAAAAGGTTTCCTCCATGGGCCCAAGCGTAAGCGGTTCCGTTCTTCAGGAGTGTATACGTTTTACGGAATCCTTTCCGTTGCGTCCGTTTTTTTCATGCGCGCGCGTGTGTGGAGAGAGAGAGAGAGAGAGAGAGAGAGAGAGAGAGAGAGAGAGAGAGAGAGAGAGAGAGAGAGAGAGAGAGAGAGAGAGAGAGAGAGAGAGGGGGGGGGGGGCTTCGTCCGTGAGTAGCAACGGCAGGTCAATAACATTTGCGAGCATGTTCCTACTCGGTGACAACTCAAGAACGGCACCGATGATGATGATGATTCCTTTTGGTTTCCCCTTTGAAGCGGGGTGATGACATGTCATCTTGACTAATATAACCATGTTTTACACTCTTGGTTTAATACTAGCGCTGCTTAGGGCAGGCACTAAAGCTTATTAGGCCCGAAATACTTTCTTTTCCCTGTTACAGGAAGTTGCCGCTGTGCCTTATCACCGTAGCCGGATGTTTCTCCGCGCGGCGCAAGTAGGGCGTTACTGGGAATATTTTGAACATGGTGTGAGCCGTCCCCGTGATTTTTTGGACTTAATATGCTTATAAACGACTCCAGTGACGACAAACAAACTGCGTGAGACAAGGCAGACGATATCACGCATTCATAGCGAACCCCTTTCAAAACGCGCGCGCACTGACGTCACGGGTCCGGCGCTTTGGCGGAGTGATACACTACATGAGGTGGTGCCGTTCTTGAGTTGTAACCGAGTATAGCTTTGCGCAGCGAGGGATGGCTGGCAACGGAACGCCTGATTGAAACGACGCGGGTATGAATGAAACATCGAAATATATCGCTCGCTGCCGTCTCCGTGTCAAAGAGACGCCGGGCTTTTGTGGAGCCCAGCAGCCCGCTCGGGTCTCTCAACCCTTCGTGTGCCGCTGAAGTCCAGTCATCTATTCAGCGAGCGCCTGTGGGCCCCAGTCGGACACGCTTCCAACGCAGGCACATGTGCTTGTTAAAATTACTGCGCGCCGTTGATGCATTTGGGCTATGACCAGCGTCCTAGGCTGAGGTCTACAGACGAATGTGGACCGCCCTGGGTCCCTGACACGCTGACGTGTTTGGCGGCTTTAGCCTCCATCAGATAAACAGCGGCTGCGTCCGGGGACACCGAGTTAGCGACTGCTTTGCTCTGTAGGGCTAGCCTTCTTATCAAACTTCTAATCGCCTTAGGGGGCCACGGTCATTGCAGTGAGCGGAAGGAGCTCATACGAGGCCACCTTCAATGAGCTCCTGCAACAGAGGCCGCGGCGAGTGTCGGCGCACTAGTACGGATACACGTAAGAGCTAAGGTAATCTCAAGTTGATGACAGTCGTCGGCTTCGGGGTAGCGGCAGAAGTTTTTTTTTTTTTTTTTTTTGCTTTACTGGGTAGTACCGTCTCGTTCCGAGGAAACAAAGAAACAAAACCGCATACAAAGAGCTGGTTCACTCTGATGATGGTGATTACGCGACCGCTGCCGCTATACAACCGTCGTGCCGCGGAGGTCGTTCAATGCATGTCTGCGGGTGGAATGCACTTCGCGTGCCCTTGGCGTCGCCGCTTTGTAGAGCTGGCATCGTTCACAGCTGGACGGTGACGGCAACCGTTGTCTCGCTATTAAATGAAAGTCAGGCCAAGGGGAGTGGTGCCACCTGCTAGCACGCGACCGTTTTCATGCTATTAAATGGGCTTTGAAGGGAAAATACAACTTGGGTCAGTTAAAAAAGAAACCGAGCCATCTTCACTAACGTGAAACCTGGGGAGGGGCGAAGCACGCAGTGTTTAAGTGTATTCAAAGATTGTCAGTGTCTCTCTTGCCATACGGCGCGCGCTGATATACGCGGCATCCCAATTATGAAGACGGAGAAGTGAAATTCGAATAGGAGAGCTGCAAATTTTAAAGTTAAAGTGCGTACTGAGCGAAATAGGAGCAAGGAAGCAAGCAAGCGCGAACGAAAGACGAGTGTCCCGGTGTTTTAGTACCGTGACCACATGAGAATACGACGACGAATGACGACGACGACATGAGACGCCGATAGCCCGAGCCCCTAAGGAGCTTCGCTCCTAAAACACTAGCCTTTGGTAACTCCAATTCAGCTCCATTTCAGCCACAAAATACGGCCTCTTAACCGAAGAAACGCAGGAAATATTGAAAACTTTCAAATTTCCCGCTATAATGACGTAACACGGGCATGGGTGACGTAATAAGGGCCACCAATAAAAACGTAGTGATCAGGGAGTAACCGCATGTTAGCAACCAATTGAAACGATCACATGGAACTACAGGCACCAGTACAATCGCCCAGTCGCGTTTCTTGGCGGTGACCTTTATTTCTTTGAAGCTTGCGATAAAATTCTCGTTATTGTTATCGGGAGAAAGCAGTTTTTTTAATAAACCGAACTTGGATTTTGTCTTCACGCCCCTCATAAGAGCGCGTCTCTTGTTTGGCCAGGAGGGCAAAACACAAAAATGACACGGGCCGCCATAAGTCTGACAGTATGTGGTTGCATAACCTTTATGCCCACATGGCGTCTCAAAAAGAAGTGATCTAGCGTACACAAGCGCAGGTTATGCCGTTAGCGGCAAAAGTTCATAACCTTTGGTCTAATGTGTACTTGCGTTGAAAATTTTGAATTGAATTCAATTAATTTCATTTGCGAGAAAAAAAAATCCAGAAATTCTGGCGGGCTTCCCAGGCTAAAAGCTGCCTTAACATAACTTGACGAGGCCTGTGAATCGTAATGAAAAAAAAAAAGCAGGAACTTGCATAACAACAATGGGAAAAAAATTACAACCATCTTCCCGTGGGGAACCATGAGGAGGATGCGAAGCATCATGGGGGTTCCGTGTAGGTTCTATTGTGTTGCCGTTATGTTGTTTCATTTATCGGATCACGAATGGGAATGTAGTGTGAACCCCCATGTAGAGACAGAGAAATGTAGAGAATTGTAGAGACAGCGAAGAGACCGACACGCGCGTTACCTGATCGAACACCTCCTGGTTCTCGTCTTTCTTTATTGCGGGCTCACGCTCCTACCCCGCTGCCCGTCCTCTTCGTCCTCTTCTCTGGTTGAGCTGCAAGGCGCGTGGCGCTTCCCGCCACAGCTTTCCCCCAGGAAATTCAACATCCTCCTCTAAAGTTTTCAGTTCGTCGTTTCCGTTGACGTTCAGCTTCGCGTGCCTTTGTTGTATCAGTAGCTTCTTGACGTAGTTTGAATGAGTGAATGACATAAGGCGCGTTCGTAGCACATGCTCCCGTCGCGGTTTGTAATGATGATGATGATGATGATGCTTAGTGGCTTCCCCTTTGTAACGGGGTGGCGTTGCACAGCGGCCTTAGTCGCAACGCCACTGTACAATCACCTCGCCAAAAAATGCAAACAAAATAAATAAAAAATGTAAAAATAATAAGAAAATACTTTTACGAAATTTTTGTGCTAGTCTGACTTCTTTGTTCGCATGTCTTCCCAGATTGTTCTCTGCTCTTTTCCCACCAACATTCTAACCTTCTTTTACTAACCTCTACTGCTGTCCAGTTCACTTTTCCGCTAACCTTAAAGCCAAGGGCTTCCGGAAGCTGGATGGCTCCATCACTGAGGACTGGGCGGATACTTTTGCACTCCGTTACAATATGTCGCATGGTTTCTGGATCATTTCCGCAGCCTGCGCATAGTTTTTTCCTGTACCGGCTCGCGGATAAGTAGCGCAGTGGGAAGAGCGCCACGTACCTCCAGTTGCGGCCAGAGAGTCGTGGGATGGAAACCGGGCGCCGCCTGACTATTTCTTTTTATAGTGGAGTGCGCTGACGTCAGGCCAAACGCTGACGGGGCTGATGAGACCCGCATGCGCAGTAGAGTGCGGACGGCGGACAACAACGAGAAGGGAGGGAGGGGCACAGCCCCGAGCATGAGATGCTTCGCACCTAAAAGCTTGCCTTATTGCATATTCTGTTAGTCTGAGTATGACAAGCTTAATCCAGCGAAATTGGAGTTCCGCTTATTGGCGTACGCGGAAATCTCGTAAGAGGAACCCCACCATCTGTTACTCAACCCCCCCCCCCTCCCGCCCTCTTTCCAGTTCGTTTCATTCTATCGTCGGTCGCAGGATGCACTTACCGCTTCTTCACTGCGCTGACGTCGCTTGCCAGACAGCTAGCGCCATCTAGTGAAAACTAATAAACCAAAATGTGCTTCTTGTTTATTATTTTTTTTGAAGAAAAATGGCGCGTTTTAATTTAAGGGAAGCAAATTAGGCCGTTAGGAACATTTCTATGAATTTGTGAAACCTTTTTCGCACTGGTACACGATGCTTTTTAAGCGTGTTGGGTATTAAGCCCCATTGTAATGTCACCGGATGAGTCTCACACTGCTAATTTTTGCATGTCCCCTATTTAGTCATTGCGCGCGTCCCGTATAGTGCTTGGCAGGTTGGGAAGTTTCCTTTATATATTTCTTATCTTTATTCGGCTAAAAAATGTATTCTGGGATCAGAAATGCGTCGAGTGTGCAATCAAAGGCCCCTCCTCTCAAATTACGCCTGAATTCGTAGACCTGTTTTAGATGCGACGCATCTCATGCTCGGGGCTGTGTCCCTCCCTCCCTCGTTGTCCGCACTCTACTGCGCATGCGCGTCTCTTCAGCCCCGTCAGCGTTTGGGTTGTTGACATCAGCGAAGTCCACTATAAAAAGAAATGGTTAGGCGGCGCCCGGTTTCGATCCCACGGCTCTCTGGCCGCAACGGGAGGTACGTGGCGCTCTTCCCACTGCGCTACAAATCGAGACGGGAGCATGTGCTACGAACGCGCCTTATGTCCTTCACTCATTCAAACTACGTCAAGAAGCTACTGATACAACGACGGAACGCGAAGCTGAACGTCAACGGAAACGACGAACTGGAACTGATTGGGACTGAAACGGAAACTGATTGGAACTTCAGTCGACCCATGGCTGCTTCGCATACTACTCGGGGTTCCCCTATACGGGAAGATGGTGTCATTTTTTTTTTCTTGGACAGCGAGCCAACTTCGAAAGGTTCGCTCCAAGACCACAAACGACTTAAGGGAGCCATGAAGACAAAATACAAGTTTATATTTTATTCAAAAGATTTCATGTTTTATAGTGCCCCCAGCGCTTCTCCGGATACAAACGATGCTTTATTCACTGAGAAATTATTCAATTTAGGTTAGAATTTTGATTTTCCCGCTAAATCGTGTGTTTTCGTGGTCCGCAATGACGTCACGGGGACCGACCGCTGTGCAGCCGATACTGAAGCCTTGTTTACCGTTAGTGAACGTAGATGGCGCCACCATACCGTTGCAAGCCGTTTTCTGCCTTTGGTTTGTTTTTGACCGTATTTAAAGCTGGCTTGTTTTTGTTCTGGGAGAAAATGGTTTCGTGAAACATAGTGCTCGCTCGACAAATATGGTTACGTAAGGCACCGTGCTTGCGTCAATCGGCCAGTGTCGTCTGAGACAATCCCCAAAGCCCCGCAGTGCTTTGCAGCTAAACCAAGCATACTGCGCGCAGTACCAACAGCAGTACGCATCAGTACTATGTTTACGTGTGCTTTCGTAACTTCCAATGTTCGTTCCACCATTCTTACTCCTATAAAAAGAATGTGCGCTAAATTTAAGCTCAAATAGCTCGTTCGGTAAGCTGATAAGCTCTGCCTAGTTTGCGTTTGCTTTTTTCGACCTCCGCCAATCGCAGAGCTGGCTGATATGACATCATAGGTTCTGTTGCGGGAAATGAGCTAGCGGGTCGCATGGCCATTCCCTTTTTTTCCTAATTATGTAGCATATTTGAGTGAAGTTTGCGTTAAAAGTGGTTCCAGTATGATTCTAACGAGGCAATCTTTCGAACGAACCAAACTTGTGTTTTGTCTTCATGGCTCCTTTCAACAAGCTCAAGACGACCGTTATGTTTCACAGACGTTGCAGCTAACTTGCTTCGTCAAGTCATGTGGCACTTGAGCCGAGAGACACCTGCTATTTTGCCCTCATGGCCCTTCTAAGGAAGCATCGGTCGGGGCTATAGTTAGTTCGGTTGATGGTCCCGCTGGCCGTCCTCTTGTGCCGTCTTCCTTCACGCGGCCACGTTATCGCGTCGCACGTCTTTCACCTTTGCTCTGCATGTACGCTAAAGGTTTGAGGAAGGCGCACCGCTCCTCACAACGGAAACTTTTCGAGCAAGCGAGAGCTCGCAGCTTCCTTGTTGTGGGGGCTGTGGTGCGGGCTCTTGCGCAACGGGACCACGTGGGGAACAGGGACGTGCAGGTCACGTGACCAGTTTCATTGGCGGACAGTGTGGTTTGCGGGGGCCATGAAGGCAAAATGCAAGTTTCGGGCATTAAAAAGGCTGCTTTGCCCCGACAACAAGGATACCAACTTTATCGCAAACTTCAAACAAATCGAGATGTTAATAACCCTTTCAGTCTTGATTTTTATTTCTAGCAAAAAAGCTTTTTTTGCGTGTTTTTATTATTATTGGGATCCTTTAGGCTTACAAACGAAAAAATTGAGGCATTAAATCTAATTAGGTCATTAACTAATTAAGTTTATATTCCAACAAAAAGATCCTCTTTTGTTTTCCTATATTTTGAAAACCCCTGAGCCCACACAGGAAAAATAAAGCTGGTATTGAAAATATTTTTATAGTTACAGCCATGTAATCAAACTAAGGGCTGAGGTCCCTGGGGTCACCTCGACGTCAATTTGGACTTCACTGCAGTGCCTTCCTCTCTCCACGGTTCAGCTGTAGCAAAAAAAAAAAAAAAAAGACGAACAATGGTGATATCTATCCAAACAGCATCCTCGAAGAACTATTTCCCAGAAAACTAGCTGTATTGGTTTTGTTCTCAAATTGCTAGAAGAATTTTGGTTAGTGTCCTAAATATAGGACACCAGGGCCGAAGGAGTTCACGAAAACATGCCAAGCAGTGGCAACACACCGGCCAATTTCCCGGGATTTCCTTATAACGTCAAGGCACGTTTGTGCTATTGCCGGACGCCCGCCTATAGCCCGCCGCCAAGGAACACGACTAGGCAGTTGTATACACCTTTTTATTTGTTCATCTTTAATAAAATCGGAACATGTTCTGGGCTGTGTTGTGCATGCGCAGTGACATCTTCCTGTCGACTGCGCAATTATAGGGCCGCTAGCACAGCCCACCGATAAAACTGCAGCTTCCAGGACCAAAAAGGTAAAAAGGTCTATACGGGAGCTTCTAGTTCGCTAGTTCTAGTACGCGCAGTTAACGCACTGCTATGTTTCTAGTGCTGGCTCATATTACGTCACTTCTGTCCATATTACGTCACCGTGGCGCGAAATTTGAAAGTTTTTCAATATTTCCAGAGTTTTATCGGCTGGAAAACGTCTTTCGTAGTTGGAAGTCAGCTGATTGAGCTACCGAAGGCTGGTTCTTTCTAATTGAACAAAGATGCATTTTGTCTTCACTCTGCTCCATTTCAGCGGCGAAAGGCGTTTTTTAAACCGAGCAATTCAAGAAATATTGCAAGAAATATTTCCTTCAAGAAAATGCAAGATATTGCAAGAAAAATTCAGGTAATATTGGGCAAACTTTCAAATTTCGCGCTACGCGACGTGAGCGGCAACGCAGTAGAGGGAATAGGAAACGCTAAAAACGTAGTTACCGCTCAAACGTCTGGGTTCAAGTGATGGGATAAAACGAAACTATAGAGGCACTATTACACTCGCACATTCGTTTTTCTTGGCAGTGGCTGTGGTCGGCCGGCGGCCGCCCATTGCACAAACAAGATCCTGTGACGTCATAGAGGCCTCGCCAGAAAGTGACTGCTTTAAAGTTTGTGATAAAATTACTATCATTGTTATCGGGAAAAGCAGTCTTCTCAATGAACCAAACCTATATTTTGTCTTCGTGGTCCCTTTATCGCTAGTTTTCGCTAGGTGGCTTATTAGCAGTGCGTTTCCATTTTTTTTTTTGTGGATGGTCAGCGGCGACACAGAACTCTAAGAACACCCCTTCTGATAAACGACTTTCGTTTGTAGATTTCCTATATTTGGCGAACGAGCCGCTCTCGGGAATTGGCTGGATAAGCTTTGTGGTGTACTTCCTGGTGACATACCGGATAATGGCACGACACCAGGCCCGCGGGATACTTATGCCTTTAAACACAACTTAAGCAGCACCTTCTCACTCCTTCAGTGCAGTGAATTCTTCGCTAAATTGGGATTGTTGAATACACGGAATGTTCTTGTGTATTGTCCTTCTGAATACTATTTTGCCGAGAGTTCTTTGCGTTATCGCTCTTTGCATTTGTAAGTTCTTTGCGTGTAATTTCCTTCGCTTAGAAGTTCCTTGACAGTTCTTTGCTTACAAGTTCCATGACAGTTCTTTGCTTACAAGTTCCTTGACAGTTCTTTGCTTACAAGTTCCTTGACAGTTCTTTGCTTACGAGAGTCAAGCGAAACACGCCAGTGGAAGCAGCCAGATTTTCGGTTCTTGAACATTTGGAGAACATGTATCCCAATCACCTTCAAATACTTACGGATGGCTCAGTCGATTCGCACAGAGCGGTTAGTGCAAGCGGAGCGTATATCATTCCTGATGCCCACGTTTCCTGGGCAGCACGCCTTGATCATTTGGTGTCCTCCACCGAATACAGTGCATTGCCATCGCGGCTGCTTTGAGAAAACTTAAGCCGTATAAGCCGCAGGAAGTTGTAATTCTGACTGACTCAAAAGCAGCACTACAACTTTTGCAGCGCGGGATCCCCACGAAAAAGGACTGTCAGCGTGCCTTACGGCTTGTGCAAGAACTTAGCAGAAAGGGTTTCAATTGTGCGGTTCAATGGATTCCATCCCATGTTGGGCGTCAAGGGCAAGAGACCCGCTGATCAGATCAATTTGCACCGACAGTTAATGTTTCCCCCAATCACGGGAACGACTTCAGGCGAACATTGGCCGAATATTTCAAGTCGCTGGGAAATCCCTATCACCAGCCTTGCGTCACAAAGGGCTTACAAGATCGGAGGCATTGTACCGCACCGCATCCGGCTGTCTCAGCGAAGACCACAGCATGGCTATTCAAAGTGGGCCTCGTGCGATCGCCCTGTGTTCATGGTGCAGTGATAGGGATGTACAACTACGTTGTGTTGCCCAGAGCATTTGGAATTGATCTGGCAGCCGCACGCAGCACTTTGCCTTAAGCACTTTGTTGGTATTTGTCGCTACTGTTGTTAGCAATGCCTCTGTACACAACCACCACCACCCCACTAAAAGTAAATGGGTTGGTATTTGTCCTTAGGCAGACTCTATCTGCCTTTAGCCTGCTCACCCGAGACCTTGTTGTCTAAATAAATACATGAATACCAGGGTACGATACTGGGTGCGCTGTGCCTTGGCCGTGGCCATGGACGTAACCGTGGCTTATCATGCGCGCGACCTTGATACGCGCCTTCGATTGGTGCTGACGCCTGCGACAACAATCCTCCGCTAAAATGCCCCAGGTCAAAGAATCGCTCTCGCGGTTAAGGAAAGCACGCGCGAACTGTACGTGCCGTGCGGCTGCATGTGATGCAAACATCCGCCTCAAGGCCAAATTTCCGGCCGCGCTGCATACGAGCGTGACCCTTTCCGTTCGCTCGTGCCTTCCTGGAAAGCAATCGCCATTTCTTCTTGACTCGAGGGCATCTTCTCGTGGCGATCTGAAAGGTGATGTCACCGTCGGCCAGCCATTGCAACCCCCCCCCCCCCTCTCGTCTTCTGCAGTCGCCGATCGATAACACCGACAACCGCGGCTTTAGTTGGTGCACGGTGGGTGAAGTGACGCCGCGTAAACAAGCAGCATTTAAGCAGAACTATATTGTGGAGTTGCCTTGTATGTTGTTTATGTTGCGGCAAGCTTTACGCAGCTGCGTTGTTTTCGAGTCTGTTTCGTTTGTGCTTACAAGCGTGGCTCCAGAATGCGACGGTCCGGTACGTCTTGCTCGGGGCAGCGATCGTTGGCCGGTTTCCGTCTATTTTTATCGCAAACTAGCTATCCCAGAGAGATGACCTCCTGCTGCTGAAGGACGAGGCGAAAGCCTTTGCTCGGCTCACGGGTGGGCACTTGCCGGTACTCCTTGCGAGGCTATGGCCACCTGATGGTCTGCTGCACCCCCCCCCCCCCTCTCTCTCTCTCTCTCTCTCTCTCTCTCCTCTCTCTCTCTCTCTCTCTCTCGTATGCATATGCCTATCTCTCCCTGCATGACTTATTTCCTGCGACGATCCCTGAATCCGTACCTGTGGTTGCCTGTGAGCCTGTATATATATATATTTCAGGTAATGCAGTTGTAGCTGGTAATTATTTCCACGCGCATACGTATGCTTCGCGTCTGAAAACAGTAACCGGATATGATTTCGCCTGTTTTTTTTGTGTGTTTTGCTGTTCCTAGCTCGTTTCATTTTTTTATTAGACGTCTTAGCGTCCCGTTCAAGACGTCACGGAAGCCACAGGGTGTAACAACCGCAATACTATAGAACTATCCGTCTGATATATTTATGCGCGGTCTCACACGGCCTGACCACAGATGTGCCCATATAAGGTATATTCCGCGAAGTGATTATGACATAACGTTCTCGCCACCTTCACAACGGCTTTGCTTTACGTTTTCGACTGATTCGTCGAACAGTGGAGGCCTCTAGATGCAAATCGCGAAGGTTGCTGGAAATCGGCAGGCCTTCCTTCCTTGCCACGTATCTTTTTATCCGTGAGGCTGTGCTTGATTTCTTGGCGGATCACCTTGTCCGCTCTCAGGGACCTTCCGTATCAGTATAGAGTATCAGGGCATAGAGGGCACGAGTTGGTTGCTCGCATCAAGGGCGGTCGCACAGTTGCATCACGGTCGCTGCGCAGTAGGCAGAGTGCCCACGGGTGACCACATATCGTGCACTGATTTGGAAGTGTAAGAGACCGAATGCGTGCCGGTGGCTGTCCGTGAAAAGCGGCAATGGTTAAAAAAAAAAAAAAAAACGTTTAGTGTTTGGGGAGTTGGTGGTGTGAATGCGTTGTATCAGCAGGTTCTTGACAACGATGAATGACGGCCCAAAATCGATACAAGGGGGAGGGGTGCTCGGACCAGTGGAGACTGAATGCTCTGCATTTTAAAAAAAAAACAAAAAAAAACGGAACTACACGATGAATGACGGCCCAAAAATACCTCCCAGTGGAGACTGGAGAGACGCGACCACCGCGTGCTTATCGCGTGCGTTTGCTTTGCGTGCGATAGGGAAATCCCCCGCATTCCATCGCTTTGCGGTTAAAAGCACGCGCGTGTACACAGCGCGCAACGCTGCCAAGGCCGGAGAGCGTAACAGGGGTGCTTCCTGCGACGAGCAAAGTAGGGCGCCAGCCGACTCAATGCTACAGATTTTGCAGATACTGTGAACTCGGTGATTATGGTTAGGATTTTGCTAGTGTTACCCGGAAAGACTAGTTTACGTACGTTTAGTGCGGCGATATTCCATAGCGTTTTGCTTTCAGTATTTGTTGCAAGGGGAGCTCAGAGATGGCGCTACTTGTTCAAGCAGGGTGTCGAGACGAGCGTGCCTGAACGTTGAGCAGACTTGTCTGGTTTATTTTATTGTGTTAAATGTATCATTGCGTGTATCATTGCGCAAAAAAATACCATTTCCAAACAAAAAAAAAAGTCCCCGGCGGCGTTTCGATCCTTCGTCTTTAAAGGGACCCTGCAACACTTCCATCGACTACTCGGAATGTATTTTGGAGCAAAGTCTTTGTCTCCAGGCGACCTCGCATCGGCTTGAGGCGGATTAATACAATTTGTTTATTCCTACTTCATCAGCTTCCACTTCACTGCACGCTATGTATGAAACGGAGCGTAGTTAGTTACCCTTGACGAGGTGCAGGTAACCTCTGCGACGCGCCCGTAGTTTCACAATTCGGGCGACGGAGGGTCGGACGGACGGAGGCACTTTATTCATGCTGCGGTTATAGGCACGTTGCACCGCACAGAGGCCGCTGTGTGCGCAGCACTTTTCCTGATAAAGTTGTCTGCCGCGCACGCTAGGGCATCGATAAAGGAGCGGCGATTTCTCGAGCAGTTATCACCCACTGCTTGCAGCATGCCGCACCAACAATCTATGGGGTTGACACTGAGACACAGTGTAAAGAAAGACGTCCGTGATGAATGCATATGCATCGGTTCCTCCCTGCCATTTGTATTATCTGCAATCTGACTGGTCGGCTACAATAGCAGCGACTGACGTATTTTGCTCGCTTGCCGCTTAAAGGACAAGTTGGCTAAAGTTGGCTGCTTCAGTTAACATACCAATACATATCATCGAACAAATCTTTGAAAAAACGTTAACAGTCGTTTTGACCAGCGCCGTCAACTTTTACTATGAACGTCCGGAACCTTCCCCGTGGGGCGTTCCATTCGCCGGCATCACTTGAATGCGTGACTTATATGAATTCCTCGCGCACTGAAATTTTTATTGTTGGCCCTTCTTGCTTTTTTTTAGTCATCTCTTCACGGAGTGTAGTTTGCTGTCTATAGGACAGGGCGCCGACCCTTGCGAAGCTAGCTATACGAAGCTCGTTTTTCACAACAGAAATGACCCCCCGAGCCATCAGGATATAGAAAACGGCGCTGCTTCTTGCGACGCAGGCATCAGTGCAACGGAATTTTTCACGAAGCTGTTAGTTAGCCTTTCGTTGGTCGGGACTTGTATTTTACCACGTTGATAGGAAATAAGAATTGGATCGCGCATGCACGGGGTGAGAGGCTGAATATATTGTAGACGGCGGTTTGCGAGTTTCATTTGCTTTTCCCCCCCCCCCCCCCAAAAAAAAAAAAAAAAAAAACTTGGCCGCGTTGGGCTCGCTGTGTGATTGGCTGACACGTCGGTGACGTGTTTTAAATAGTTGGCTCGAAAGATCGCGTCTTGGTTGCGCGGATGTCGCGGTGCTTTTTTTTTTTTTTTCGTTTTGTTTTACATCAGAGCACGATTGGTCGGTCGGGTGTTTTCCCAAGACAGGAGGAAAGATTTTACCAGCCTTCGGCGATGAATTGGCCGGAATAATTCGGACGAGACACACCTCTTTCTTATTACCGTTTAAAATGCTTAATTGGTAACGGGAATTGCGATTTGGGCGGACGTACAGGAAAAAAAAAAAAGAAAAACCTACCAACGGAGAGGCTAACCGCGTCCCTGCAAAAAAGACAAAAAAATTAGCAGTGGCTTAGCTCGGCTATGTCAGGATATACGTAGCGTGAGCTAAGGTTCAGCTGGTTATTCTTAGGTTTCCTGGTTGTCTAGGATTAGCTGATTATCATGCTTACTACTGCTAAAACGATTTCCAATCCAGCCAGTCCAGTCACTGCTCTTGGCGCTTGCGCAGCACGGCTCTCCAGGAACCACGCGAAACGGCTATCAAGCGGCTCCGGCGCAGCGTCAGACTTGGCTACTGCGCTACGGAGGCGCAGAGCTAGGCACGCGCCGGCGCCAGTCCTGTCTGCCGTGGCTGTGGGCTATGACGTCACTCCTCTGGAATACGCAGACCGGCGAAATTGCAGCCCAATTCTTCACACACCCGTACACCAATTGGATTGGATTTCAATCCAACACAATCCAATCCGAATCCAATCGAAGCCAATCTGATCCGATCTAAACCAATCCAATGTTCCTCGCGCTCGCGCAGGACGGCCCTTCACGGCACACGCGAAACCGCTCAACCTCGGCCAGTGTATACCTTACGCCTACAAAAGAAAAACCATGGTGATTGCGGAAGCAAGCCCGCGCCCGTCTGCATCCTTGTTGGGCGTTCGCTTTCCGTATGACGAAAAGCCCACACGTGCGCCCCAGAAGCAGACCGGGCTAAACCTTCTTCGTTCTCATCACGGCGCAAGATAAAAGTTCACTTGCCGGAAACTCGCTTCGGCGTATACAGTTACCTAAGCGCCGCCGCGTTTGTTCTCTTATTCGCCGTGTTAATGGTCGGCCTAGATTGGTGCACGGGCGAGTTCGTCGGGGTCGCGACATCGGCGAGAGTAGAGAGAACTGGCAGCTGTGGTGTAGAGCGCGGAACCTGTCTTGTCTTGTTCATTTTTTGGGAGGCAGCGTGAAGAACCGAAAGATTGAGCGGTATACGGTAAGGTGGAAGAGCAGGGAAGCTGTATCCTGGTGTATAACTATATTGAGTTATGTATGCTAACTTTTTATATCGATCCAATGAAGACACATACGCACAACTTCCTTGCAAGTCTAAATTCTCATGTAATTTGGTTCGGGATAGTTTTCGTAAAACAAGTTACAGCCGTTTCTCGTATGCGTATACTCCCTCCGTAGACGGCCATGTGCTGACAGCAGACTGGAATTCTGTAACGTTTACTGTGAGCTAATTACGACGAGTAAGTGAAACTCGGCTTAAGATAAATTAGTCTTAGCGGCCTATTTCATTGATTAATTAAAAAAAATTACATCACATTGAGAGCTAAAGAGCATTTCACACTTGTTCAGGGGCGAGCGCGTGCGACTGTGTCGACGTGACCCGATGGACGCACGCGATGTTGGTCAGAACGTAGCTCAAGGCAGCTGCGCGGTAAATGAGAAAAATGAGATTTGAGGATAGACGGCGGGGCATTAAAAAAAGTATATACACGCTTTCAGCGCATTTATTTATTATTTTTCGCCTGAACTTGACAGGCCGTGTTATTTTGACTTGTAGGCAGCTGAGGAAAGTCGTAACAAAGCGGCGCTTCCCGTAGAAGGAAAGTCTGCTTTAAAATCAACGCCACAGCGCGCTTTGGGAGTGGGCAGCTGCCGACACGTCAACCTGTGCAGTCGACGCCGGGTTATACTTCGAAGAAAGAAACGAGGAAGTCGTAAGGCGTTCAATCGTTTGGTCAAGAGGACGGTAAAGCAGTAAAAATGATTGTTGCGCCACGGAGCTACAGGAAGTCTACATCGTCGTCGTTATGGTTAGCACTTTGACGTTTGTACTACTACTACTCACTCTCACGCTCAGAAATTATCGTTCTTCCGTGTTTGTATTTTCTTAAAGCGAAGCTTTCAGCCTGTCACTCATGTCTGCAATTCACCCAAAGCGCACTGCGGGAAAGCCAACTTTCTCTGACGATGATGGTGATCGTGGGTGAAGTAAAGAAAAAATTCAAACGCGTCCCGTTGTCGGAATGGAACCTGGGTTCCTCGCGTCATGAAGCCGACGTCTATCCGATTGCGTGCCATTCCGACATTTTTTAGGGGCGAAGCTCCTTCGGTGCTCGGGCTGTTGGCGTCTCCTGTCGTCCGTCGTCGTCTCATGTAGTCACGGTACTAAAACATTGGGAAGCTCGTTTATGCCTTGGGCTAGAACGTAACGCGTGCTAAAAAACAGCGAGGCACTCGTCTACATCTCGCGCTAAAGAGCTTCGTGTTTCAAAGACTGGAGACTTTTACAGCCAAGCTGCATACCTCTACCCCCAACGGTTTCATCTCCGTTGGCAAAAACGCCAAGGCGCCAAGAGTACACTTATACACTGCGTGCTTCGCCCCTCTCCCGGTTTCACGTTAGTGGAGACGGCCCGGGATTTTTTTATTGCCGGCACAAGGCGTAACGAAAAGAATACACAACAAATGTGCAAATGGCGCGCCAGTGCACTTTCATTTTTATCAGCGCACTGTTCAAAGTCAAAAGCTTATCATCACAGTTTTAAATGGCCCCTTCGACACTTACCATCGACTACTGGGAATGTATTTTGGTTATAGTCTATTGTCCCAGCAACATCCTCCCGCAAGAATTATGAAAATCCGTTCACTATCACCGAAACTACGCGCGACCGCGGACAACGCGACGAAAGCTGCGCGCTCTCTCCCGGGAGGGGGGCGGCTCGCGGCGTTCTGTTCGGCTGCCTTCGATATATCAGAGGCCGGGGAGTTTTCTCATTTTCTCCGCAACGTGGAGGGGTCTATTTCCGGTCTGTTGCCACAAAAAAAGCAGGCATGGCTGCCTGCTCGCAAGCAAGCGCTCAGGCTGGTAGGGCGTTTTTAAAGCAATAAACGTTTGTTGTCGAGTGGTCTCGTTGAAAGGAAAGTATTGAGTTCGTCACTCACTCCGCGCGCACTCAAAACAAGAGACTACAAAAGTATGCGTACAGGTTCAGACATGGAAGAGGTTGGTACACAGCGCCGCCGACGGCGGAACGGAACAGGAAATGCGAGAAATCAGCCGCGAAGTTGACCAGCGACAGCCAATAGGACAGCCATGGCCCAAATTACGTCATTTAGGCCATGTCAGGAGTGCATAATGAGAATTGAAGAGAGCTCTGTTTTTCCGCGTTTTTCACGGCGATTTGCGCGCTTACCGCTTCACGTGCACGTGTAATATTTGGCTCAGGTATTCCTGGCAGTGTAAGCTTAACGTAGGTTTCAGGTTTACTCGCACTGCACAAAGAGTGTTGCAGGGTCCCTTAAAGGTCGAAACAATTTGTATCTGGAAAGGGATGCATGACTTGCTACACTTCACGGAAAAATCATGCACCCCCCCGTCTCACGACGACGATGGTTGAACGCTAAGGAAAGCCGTGGAATGTTCCTATCAGTAAAGCACTAGGACACAATCGCAGTGTAGTAAACAGTCCCGATAAGGTGGTGTGATGTGGGTCAGCTCGCTTCTGGGTTGGTTCGTTTGGTGTTGAACTTGATTTTGGAAATCTTTGCGTTCCCCCATCGTCGTTTCGGCAGGAGGCGTAGTCTTGTAGTTTTACAGCGTTGATAGGAAATGTGTCGGCTATTCATTTGCGTCCGTGCAAAGTTACAATGATAAGATATGATTATAATTTTTTTTCCGTGATGTGAACTTATTAACCGTACGGTTGTCGAGAAACACGCTTATTTGTGCCCCTCTCAGAAAAAAGTTCTAACGAAGTTTGTAAGGAAATATCGGGGTATTTTTTTTTATTTTACTCATTTGTATTTCTGTGTAAGGTTTGACGAGTTGCCGAGTTCGTGATGCGATTCTACAGCAAATCAGCCGTAGAGTTTCTCGAAAAGATTTTTACAGGGGAATGCTTGTAACGTTTATGGTGCATTGCTACGGGTTTTCGTTGCGTACTACGTGGCATTGTTACTGCATTTCTGCCTAGTTTAAGCTATACACATGTACAAAGTGCGTGGTTCCCTTGTGTTGTATGTTAGTGTCTGTCCTCACTCTGGTTTCTGGGCAGCTTGTACATAATTTGTTGTACGTGGTCACGAAAACTCCGTAAGGGGGTGTTGATACTGAGCAGAATAGTTTGTCGCTGCTACGCCGTATTGTTAAAATAATTGTGCAGTTGGGACTGTCCATTTGGGCGTAGAATGGTGCATTTAGTGGGAAATGGTCACTCTCAAAACGAAACGAGTGATGCAATGCTGTTCGTGCCAAAAAGAAAAAAAAAGTGAGCCTGAGGAACAAACTTGACAAAGCTAGTGCCACCTAGAGGTTTTTTTTTTTTTTTCACTTAACCTCAAGAAGTATTGAAACTGCAGACGCCAGAGAGCGACACCGCCAAGGTAGCTCTTATCACTCCATTGCGAGGAACAAGAAAAACTGAATTTATTGCGATAGGGCTGCTCCTTATTGAGAGAGCTAGAGACAACCAGTGTTGCCAGACGGCCAAGAAAAAGAAGCTGAAGTTGAGGGTTTCTACAAGAAGCAGTTGATGAGGTGTCCCATTACTCGTGCACGGTGAAGCCACGGTAAGACCATTGTGATGGAACCTGAAGAAAGCAGTTAAAGCACCGAATATCAACACCTGGCATCGCTTTCATCACTTTATGAGACGTGTGTTGGTGGGCCCCAACGCCTCGACCGCATGTTCAAGATTTAAAAAATCCAACCACGCACGACTGCTTAAAAAATACCCCCTATCTCCACAATATCACGCAATAATCCCGCATGCAATATTGTTCGAGCCACGTGCGACTTAGCATTGATTGGATGACTGACACACTGCTTGGCTGCTTGGCTCTTGCGGCGCTCAAAATGTTGCCCTGTTTAATTTGTTCCTTTTTTTGTTTCTTGCCGCGTACGTTTACATTGGAATGTTTTCTTTAGATCCAGTCTACGCTTTTGTTGTACGCCACACGCTTTTGCTCTTTTCTGGGGCATTATTTTTTCATTTCCTGTATCCCCTACACTAACTCTACTGACAATCACTCCGGGAGAAATGCGGGCATTGGATGTCACTCATTTCGGACTGCAGCTGTGTGCTGCAGCCCCCTCCCGCCGCCTAACGACCGCTTGGCAGCCCAAGCGACTTATCCACCCGAGTCCATTACCCCGAGCTCATAAATAGCTACACTGCGGCTAACGGCACTCGTCGCGATGTGCGCTGCTCTTGGAGCAAGGGCGCTTTCTATACGCGATCATGCCGGATGCTTCGTTCGTAAACCCAGGCACGCACGGAATTGAAAAAAGGGTACCGACCTGTCCCAACTTATTCCGAACTCGGTTGGAATGCCGTTCATAATTGCTCATCTTACGAAACGGTTGGGTACGCTGCTAGATATGCCAATGGAAAAAAATGTAAATGTATGAGGTTGCGTCGTTGGAGGACAGCTGTTGCTGCGTCGATGTCTGCTTGCCGGAGGACTCGAGAACGTCGATGCCGCGGGCATCTCGTTGGATTCTAAGCTGTAGCGTTCATTGACGGGCGTCCTTTTTTTTTTTTATGCAGTGAGCTCTTGTCTTCGAAGTCAGGATAATGGACTTTTTATGTTGTTGTTTCCGGCAATCTCTTAGTCAGTCGATGAAACCGTGCTTTCGCTTACGGGCTGAAAAAAAAGAAAAGAAGGGGATTGCACATGGCCGAGCAAGAAGAAATGCGCCGGGGGCAGCAGGCCGGTCGCGTGTCCTTGCGCGTGGCTCCTGAACTTAATCGACCGTTTCGCAACCTCCTCCCTCCGCCCCTTGTCGTAGTTCGCCATTGTCTCTCTCCGATTTCGAGCGCAAGCCGTTTCTTTATGGCGGTGGTCATCGGAGTAGCCAGTTTGAACAGTTGGCGTCTATCCAAGGTTCTTTTTTTTTTTTTGTTGTGTTTCGTGTGTGAGTCACGAAGTTAGGCGCCGCGCTTTTCTGTCTCGCTGAAGGGGAAAAATGTGCGCCAGCTCGCGTCGTGGAGGTACTATTGGCGGTGAGCGCGAACACAGGCGGCGCTGCAAAGCGCGCCTCCGTGACGTCAGCTTAGGGATTCTCGCATTTGTCGTCTGCTTCACTCAGGATCGCTCTCCCTGCTGTTTCTTTGCGCTCAGTCAATGTCTGATGCTTGTCCGCACCAGATTTTGCGTGTACATAACTTTTTATCATAATATAGGCTTAAAATCGCATACACTAGCTCATGGTGTGAATTAAAGTATAGTTTTGGATACCGCTACGGGAGAAACATTGCCGGCGCCACCCCATTCCTTGCGAAGCCGGTCCTGTGCGGAGCGCGAAGAGTCGGAGCTAGGCGTCAGCTTCTCATGTAAGCATTCGAACAAAAGGAACAGTCAGCTGCTAATAACCGACAACAGAGAAAATGGAAGACCAAAACAAATTCTAGGCCTTCAGGGCTGTCGGCTTTGGCAGAAGGCATCACGATTCCCGGTAATCGTATGTAAGGTAAAACAGTTTTTGCAACCTTGCCGAACGCTCGAACGCGTTTTGTCACATCACTTTACGTTGTCAAGGCATGAAAGTTTGCCGACATGCACTATAGACTGCAAAAACTGTAGGTTGAGTTCCAAATAACCCAGTGTGTATATACGCGCGTGCTGATTCTATACCAGGCATCTAACCAGTATGGAGGTTTATTGAGCAAAACGAGTCACGTCTTCGTTAAATTTATAGTAACACATATATGTTTGTTAGGACCTGGAGGGATATTTCGGAACATTTTGCACAGCCACATCTTCCCGATATTCGGATATGCGTTATAGGAAAACTGCACTCAGAGGAGGAGGAGGAGTAGGGGAGGAGGAGAAAACTTTGTTTAACAATTAAATCGATCTGGTTAGTGGGCCGGGTCCTCAGTCCAGGACAAGAGAGTAAAAGTAATTTTCTTCAAATCATAGAACGTCATCCCGAGTAGAATAGGATTTGTTCTTCGCGCCTGGAAGGGTTGAAAAGCAATAAAGAGCTACTTGGAATTCTTCGGTTTCGAGTCTTGTAATATATGCAGGTATACTATTTATTACGTTAGTTAGCGAGTATATCATGCCTTCAACACCGTAATGATGTCATCATTGTTCGAGTTGAGAGTCAGTTCGTTATGATAACGATATAATTACGATAGAAATTCGGAGCACAAAAGCCGCCTTCGAGTACTGTGGACCACGTTGTTTAGGGCGCGATCGCGGTGGCGTAGCACAAACCTTCTCATTGTATTTGCATGTGAATAAACAAAGCACGCTGCGGATATGCACCTTCTTGCACGTAGCCGTAATGAAAGCCAATTTGTGAAGAAGGGAATGTATGCCATACAAAATGAAGGAGATATCCACACGACCTTTGTGAGGCTCCCAAACATCCCGAAACCTCCTAATAAGAAGTTGGTGACGGCGCAGAAAAATTAATGCGTTGGGCAGAAAAAAAAGCAAGAAACATTAATCCGATACAAGACAACAACGAAAGAAACAGAAGAAAGCCGCTCTATTTCCTGCTGTGCGATGAGCGTGTAGGGGCCGCTGCTTGATACGTAGTATTAGACTGTTGAGTCTTCATAGGAGCATCTCAAAAATACTGCAGGGAACCTACGCATTTTGAATACTTATCGAGAAGCTCTGATCGCTGATCCTCGCGAATAAGCAAGAAAGGACGAGTTACACACGATCTTCTGACCGATACTCTGAAGAAAGTTGTTCTCTATCTCTTCGTGTGTTGCAAACTTGTGGGGGACACAGCTTCAAATTATTCAGATGCGTCAGAAGCTGGCAAAATAACTGAGTCGCTAGAAATACGCTTTTTAACGCACTACAGCAACGAAGCGGGCGATTTCTAGCCCAGGCACTGTTGCCCCTCACAAGCGGAGTGTAGCAGACGACAGCGGCGCGAATCCCTAAGCCGACGTCAGGGCCAGGGGGCGCCACTCAAAGATCTCACCGCCAATTTGACAAATGTGATCGCAGGGGCCATATTAAAACGTTACGTAGGGTAAACTGTCGCGCTATCACTCGTCAGGAATTTTGTTTTGTCGAAGCAAGGGAACGCTACTCCTAAGGTGAAATGCTGTAGGCGCAAAATTTCGCGATAATGTTGTGATGTCAATTAACTCTACACAGCCACGCGCAAGGACAAGCGACCGGTTTGCTGTCCCCCGCATATTTCTCGCTCGGCAGTGTGTAATCGTCGCCTATTTTCGTTGTTATTGTTTTCAACCCATATATGCCACCGACCGGCTAAGAGATCGCAGGAAACAACATAAAAAAGTTCATTACCGTAACTCCCAAAACAAGAGCTCGCTGAATTACAATGTTTCAAAAACAAAACAAGCACGATGTCCCCGGCCAATGAAACAATAAAGGAAGCTCACATAACGCGCAAGACTTGAAGGTAGCGAAGCTTTACGCAACCTTCACGACCATCCGCGATTGCAGCCGATTTGCTGCTCCTTCGGTGCCGCAATGACCTTTATTCCTTCATCGTTGCTGCAAGTGAGCTTCTTTCAGTTTTTTTAGAAGTGATAATCATTGAACATCACCTTGATTACGGTGAACGCTGGTGCTTTTTGTCCAATCTTGGCCAATATTCTCCCTAAGTGGGTGTGCTTGGCTTGACGAACGTGCGCCGGGGACGCTGGGCGGTCGCCGCGAGGCACGCGCACACGGGCGATAGCCATTTTCTTGGTTTTGTTAACTGCCCGGCGGTCGCCGCCAGGCCCGCACTAACGTGCGCGCGCTAGGCAATTTCTTCGCATTTTTAACTGCGGACACGAACAATTACGATTTGCTAAATAGCTTCGCTGTTAAAACGTTTCCAATTCAACACGCCAAGTTTTCGCTTAGCTAAACGGCTTCCTGGGTCGGGGTACAAATTCGAGTAGGAGATAAGAGTTCAAATTAATGGAAAGAAGTTGACTTCGGCTAGCCATGTAGTGCGAAGAAGTGACAACCAGTCGACTATGACGGTAATAGAAAAGATACCGATAGACGGGACTAAAGGGGAAGGCCATTAACTCATTAGAGGCGGCGAAATAAGAACATTTGGAGGCAGAGAATGGATCATGACGGGGTTAACAGCGCACAAAGGCGACGACAGACAAGGAAGAGAAGTCAGGATCAGCGCTTGTCCTGTCTGCTCTTCCTTGTGTGTCGCCGTCTTTATGCGCTGTTAACCCCTTCGTGATGCCCCACCAACTAGCCCACCGAGCCATCCAGAAAATGGACTCAAGCAGTGTAGACAGCCTAAGACAGGAGCGGTTGGAGGTCAGTGGAACTTCTGCATGGGGCGGAAGTCAGAGTTGTGTCCGTTTCAGTAACAGCCATTTCGCGTCCGTTTCAGTCGTGACGTAGTTCCTCTCTGACCAATGGATGTGCTGCGTCACATCCAGTCGTCTGCTTTCATCCAATCAGGGTTCGCTCGGAACGGGCACTTTGAAACTGGCATAAAATGGACCGAACTTGGAATTCCGCCCCTGTAGAGCCTTAAAAATTGCAACGAGAATTCCCAGTGGCAACGTCCGTAATAACGAGGTTTTACTGTGCAACATCCCCGAGTTGTCGAAGCCGCATGCGCCTACTAAATAGGCATTGTTTAGTAGCACTACTTGCGCAAAAGACTTTAGTTCGTGACACTGGACGTCCGTCCCTCGCATCCGCCCTCATAGCCCATTGTTTCGTTTCGTGCTCTATAGCTCGTCGTGGCATCTCAATTTACCGGTGTGCGTTGCGCTATGCATATAATAAAAAAAATCAAATCCCCTTTCTTACGAGAAATACGGTTAAAATGCGAAGGTTTCCCCCGTCCAATCTCAAAGTGCAGAATCCAAACTGCTCCTTCGATCGTGTCGGAATGGCACGATCGGATAGACGTCGGCTTCATAGCGCGAAGGACCCACGTTCGATTACGACAACGGGTTGCGTTTTTAGGGGTGAAGCCCCTTAGCGTCTCGGGGTGTGGTGTCTCCTGTCGTCGTCGTCGTTTCATGTAGTCACGGTACTAAAACACCGGGACACTCGTTTTTCAACGCCTCGCGCTGGAACGTTTCATCTCCATTGGCAAAAACGCGTACTAAAAGAACACATCGGGACACTCGTTTTCCGAAGCATCGTACTAGAACGCTTCGTGCTTCGAAGACACGAGCCTTATAGCAAAGTTGTATACCTCTGTACTCCCCAACGCTTTCGTCTCCATGGGCGAAAACGCCACGACGCAAACTTTGCTGCACGCTTCGCCCCTGCCCAGGTTTCACGTTAGTGGAGGTAGCCCGGGATTTTTTTCTTGAGGTGTTCATTGTGTAAGTTGGTTTTTCGGCAGTGCGTTTTGGTGTAACGATTTGGATTTTGGACTTCGAAGCCATTGGCTTTCGACCGGAGACATCTTTGCCTTTCAACCGCCTTTCAATTCACCCACGATCATCATCATCGTCAGTGAAAGTTAGCTTTCCTGCAGTGTCTTTTGGGACAACGTTGCCATCGGTGACGCATAGAGAGCTTGGATTTAATGAAACAACGGTCTTTTCGCCTGCCTACTTCTGCTGTAGCAGCGGCACAACGCCCCGCCGAGGTACGTGTTTCGACGGCGCGGACTTCCCTTCGGGCCGTGCTTGGAGAAGCCGCGCGGCCGCTTTGTTCACCTCGCGACTTTTACGACAACGCCTTGTAGGCGACGCCGTACTTGACACCGCCGTCGTTCCGCACTTTACCGCAGCATTCAGGCGGAGCCGTCGGAAAAAGCGGAAGGTTTTGGTCGCCGCCGAGCTGGGCGACAGTGACGCAACGGGCGTAGAAGACGGGATATTTGCCTTGGCTCGCCTCACGCTGTCGTTCACTTCGCGCCGCTTCATGTGCGACTGGAGGTAACGCGCCTGCAAACTTGGAAGGGCTGGTTACCTGCTGCTACTACTCGCGTAATCGTGTTCTGTAGGACAATCACTTCCCTCGCGACGTGCTTTCAGCAGGAGGCGCTCACATGTACGATATCACTACTCCACCTAAGCGAAGGACCCGGATGTCAACGGGCGCGCGCGTTTTGAAAGTACGTTGCTATGAATATGCGTGATATCGTCTGCCTTTTCTCACGTGGTAGCATATTAAGTCCAAAAAATCACGGAAACGGCTCGTGCCATGTTCAAAATGTTCCCAGTAACGCACTACTTGCGCCGCACGGAGTAACATCCGGCTGCCGTGATGAGGCACAGCTGCAGCTCGCGGCATGCGTGCAATTGTGATAATCGAGGTTTAACTAAGTGGAGAAATGGAAATAGAAAGGGAGTTTCAATCCACGCCCAGACCTACTCCCCCGCCCCTTCCGCACAGGAGTGCACGCAGATGCTAGTGGCTTCAGGACGAGAGCAGATTGTGTGTGTGTGCGTGTGTGTGTGTGTGTGTGTGCGTGGGGGGGGGGGGGTGGGGGCGAAAATTTCAGAAAAAAAACCGCACGCAACTTATTCACCGGAAAATACAGTAGTCCATTTTACTTCCCTGCTTTAGATTTAGTCGCAGGATTGTGATAAGGTGCAATCATTGTAGGCATAATCACGAAGGACAGTTGAACAGACAGCCGCAACAGTGCTGAGGCCTCTTTACTTCCTGCTTTCCGCGTGAACCTTGAAACCAAAATGGCAATACAGTGGATTCTCGTTAAACCGTACCTGCATAAGCCGTAGTTCCTTTTTATATGTAGTTTGGCCGAATCCCCGACTCTCTTTTCGTTTAGCGTAATGCATTCGGATAAACCGTAGTGCCGGTTAGTACGTACTTTCTTTACGTTCCCGTCAGGTACGTTTTAACAAGGTTTCACTGTCTATTTTGTTTTCCCATCACAACGGAGGGATGTTTAGTAATTTGTTATTTTGTTTTGTTTTCTTCAGATTTTGGATGTTTAACATGCGAAAGCTACTCCTGGGCTATGAAGCACACCGTAGTGCAGCGTTACGGACTAATTCAAACCACCTGGAAACGTTTAACATGCACTAGAATTTCGACACAGAGCCGTTTTCACCACTATCTCTACCTGTAAAGCAGCCATCGTGGCCGAAGGGATGTTCAATACTCTGTGTCGACATTTTTGTTTCCATTGAAAAAAATATTTCCTATTTTTGTTCTCTTTTGAACATACTTCCCACAGAGATTGAAAAGAATACTCTGACAATCTTCTGTGAGCTTTGTAAATACAGTAAAACCCCGTTACAAGAGACACTCAAGGGACCCAGGAAACGTTCTCTCGTAACCAAGGTCTCTTGTAAGTAATGTTGCTAACATGGGGAATATAGGAAAATCGGCTAAACTGTCTTCATTCAAATGTCTTTTATAACCAAGTGTCTCTTGTAACAGTGTTCATCAAAGCACTCTGACTGGCTAGTTGGTCTGACAAGATGGAAATAAAATTGCGCTAAAAGGACGGGACGACCAAAGAAGACACACACACACCGCTTTTCTAATGGAGGCGAAAAGCAAAAATGCCCGTGTGTTCGAGATTTCGGCGCACGTCAAAGATCCCCAGGTGGTCAAAATTAATCTGGAGCCCTCCACTACAGCACGCCTCATCATCGCCTTGGGTTGCGTCAGCGCGTTAAACCCTACAACCAATCAATCAAGACACACACACAGTGTGTGTGTGTGTCTTCTTTGGTCGTCCCGTCCTTTTAGCGCAATTTTATTTCCACCTTGTAACAGTGTCTCTTGTAACAATTTTTGCTATACGCCCTACGTCAACGCCTCTGCAATCGTAGCACAATCGCTACGTCCAGCTTTGGTTCTTCACTTTTTCTTTTCTTTGTCTCATGGGCTGAGTAGCACCATTGTGTTCACCTACCTCCCCTACGGTTCTGTGCTCCCTTCCCATGATGCACCTGGTTCCTGTTGTGCAGGATCGGCTATGCCATTGCGCAGCGCCTCGCCCAGGACGGAGCCAAGGTTGTCGTGAGCAGCCGGAAGGCAGAGAAGGTGGACCAGGCAACCTCGCGGCTGTCCGCCCAGGGTCTGGACGTCATCGGGGCCCCGTGCCACGTGGGGAAGCCAGAAGACCGGGCAAGCCTCATCAAACTGGTAGGTTCTGATCATTAGGTGAGCTGGTATGTTAAATTAAAAAAAAAAATGATAAACAGTGCAAAAGCAATGGAACACTAGAAAATTCGAGCAGACACAGTGCTGACTCTCAACTAAACTTATTTTACCGATTGTAGGGCCTTTTTGTAACATGCACCTAGGCCAAAAGAAGGCAAAGGAAAACAAAAGTTGCGGGTGATCGCAAAATATTGTGAAGCGGCACATGTGAGGGTTGTTAGTCGAAGATAACAAGATTGCAAAACTTAACGTAGACGCACTCTTTCAGGGTGAAGATAACCAACTAGAGCTAGGTAGGTTGTGCTGCTGTTATGTACATGAGTGTGTGTCCAAAAATAATGAGGGGGCGCTTTTAGGGGCAGGGGAAGCATTATTACCAGCATTCCCTGTTTAGCGATTAAGATACGAAGAGCCATCTGCATCAGTTTGCCAATGGGTGGCATGGTTTGTAAGATCAGTGCGGTGTTCTTGGGCAGATTTCGCGGTGGTGCAGGCAAAAGAACGGTGTCTGTGCACCAGGTTTTGCTGTTCTTTCCCTGAGACTCTGCTTTTCATTGTACAATGTTGCCTGCTTTTTCTGTGTGATTAAATTTTTTGTTTCAGCATCAGCACCTGGTCTCCAATAAAGTTTATTCATCATCATCAGCCATATTTACCTGCATTGCATATTTTCCCAGCTTTTGTCCCGTAGCAAGAACAAAAGAAAAAAGCAAAAAAAAAAAATGGAGATGCACTTTTGTGTGACTCTTGTTGCTGCCGCCTTAACTGCCACGGTTAAAAAGAACTCAAGCCTTGTTCTGCAAAGCAGGTTGGAAAGACTGTCACATAAGTTTACCTGGTTTGGGGGGAAAAGACCCTGATTTTGCATTATTTTTGTTTCTGCAAGCTTAGTGAGTTCCCGGGGATTACACTGCGTCTCTTCCTTGTACAAAGCTGTTTGAGGTTTTGGGGGCCTCATTGCGTAAGAGGAAGCTTTCTTGCTCTGTTTAAAGGAAGTTTGTTTGTCAAGCTGTTCCTTGTTGGCTGTATGGGGGAAGTAGCTCATTTGCAAAACTAGGAAAGGAAACTACAGGCATTCCACTTGGCCACCTAATGATCGCTCCCAGTGTTGTCACACAGCTTTGATGCTGTCAGTCTCGAATATTTTTATACTGACCGTGATGTTAACTTTGTGTTCACTCATGGACTGGAACGAGTATAATTGCAATCTGTGCAGTACCTCCCAGTTGAGCGTGCGCTAGTAGCTGCTGTCCCGGAATTTGGTGGGCAGGGAGGGGAACTTTTTGTCGGAATGTGGCGTGCAAATGGAACTCGTCTGGATTGCAGCTTTTTCATGGCACGTAAAAAGACGGGTCTACTCGATTTTATGGTCCTACTAGGGCATCGCAAATGGAGGGCTGAGAAAAGGTTTATGAAGTGGAAAAAAAGGAAATAGTTTACATGGGGGGGTATGAAAAGACTTCCCTTTGTTACTAATGCACTGTTCTTGGCTTCCACGACAGATCTGTCGGAGTGGCTGTGTTTAGTTTGTACCAAGGTATCCCATTTTCCCTGTGTGCCTTGCAGGCGGTGGAAAAGCTGGGCGGCATCGACATACTCGTCTCGAACGCTGGCACGAATCCTGTCATGGGGCCTGTCCTAGACGTAAGTTGTCCTTGAAGCACACTCGTTGTGTCCACCCCTGGAATTTTGGTCGTGTCGCGAAAGGAGATGAAACTTTGAAGTGTAAAATGTTGATTGAAGTTTCCGTAAAAAATGGTGCATCGTGTATTTCACTCTATAATGTTTTACCCTTAGGGAGAGCTTGTTGCAAGTTACAGTGCATGTGTCTGTGGCTAGAAGGAGGAGAAGACTATAAGGTTTCGTGAGGGTCTTGTGTGAACCAAAAAGGTGTGTTTCTTTTTAGTTTAAAATTGTATCTTTTTATTAAATTTTGGCCCAGATGTTAAGCCTACCATAAAACACAAAGCAGCAGCATGTACAGAACTGAACCGATGTTAAGTAAATGCTGCTCGCAAACTTTCTTCGTGATGACTTATCGTTAATCACACCACTTGATTCCTAGTCGGTGTCCGTGTACACCGCCTTATTTTGTTTAGTTGCAACAAGTGCATTTGAGATGCAGCACTTCGTGAAAAAAAGCTTACAATTCAATCTTTGGGACTGTTAACACAGCCGGCTAGTTGTTTCAGTGTGCTTCGCATAGGGTTAGCTGGGACACGTTAACTGGGACATTTTAACTTGGACATGGTTAAGTGGGACATAGCGGCAGTTAGGAGTAGACCCCCGAGTGGGTGAAATGCAAATATGACCATTCCAAGTTGGCTAGCAAGTAAGGCAGCAAGCAAGCATGTGTTCATGGCTTGTGGCTTGTAGGTTTTAGTAATTTGTGGTCAAAGCATCATATGCACACATCGATTGGCGATTTGGGAGACAACCGTTAAGATATACCTTTAGCAGGGGATTTCCTTGCCGATCACCACGGCAGTAGGCTGAGCTGGATCAGCTAATGCAAGAGTTTATCAATCGTTATAGTAAAAAAAACCTGAAACTTAGTATTTATTCCTCACAGTGAAACGGTTTATAAAGCAGCAAGTTTACATTACGCTTTTCTGCTCGAAAGAAAATTTTGTTATTTCATACGCAGTACCTTTCCTTGAAGCCACGTTTCCATGGTACAAGTAAACTTTGCTGGTTTAATGATGCGAAAGAAATCCCATTGGAATAATGCCAAGATGAGCAGTCGAACTACACTGGATGCATGTATAAATTTGCTAAAGGGAAGAATGGTTGAGGGCTTGGTACTGCCGGGTTTAATGCTGTCTGCTTGCATGACTTGATGACATTAACTTTCTTTTTTTTTTCACCTCCCCCCCCCCCCCCCCTTCATCCCCTTGTGCCCTGCTCAGACATCAGAAGACGCTTGGGACAAGGTGAGATTCATTGTCATAGAATTCCATTTTAACCACATGAAGAGACAAGGGGAGAAATTGTGAATTAAATGGCCCTAAAATTCTGGCGCGTGGGACACTGCACCCTCTGTGCTCACAAGAAAAATGTGCAAGGGGTCTAGATCTGGGCACAGTGCACAGCACTGCTTTGAAGGGGCCATGAAGACAAAATCCATATTGGTTTTATTCAAAAGATTTGGTGTTTTATAGTGCCCTTAGTGCTTGTACGATAGCAAACGATGCTTTGTTGTCTGAGAAATTCAACATTTTAAGTCAAAATTTCAACTCTCCCACTGAATCGCATGTTTCCTGACGTCGCCAATGACGTATCCAGGGCAGGGCTTTAAAACTAGAGGTAGTAATGCTCACCAGGCCGGCTACCATGTTGCAGCCGGCCGTTTGGTTGTCTTGTTTATTTCCCGCTTTTGTAGATGGCGCTGTAATACCGCTCAAGTACCAGTGGTCGCACTTAGCTTCTGACTGCACTTCTATAGCTTCTGTATTTTTATTAGGGTTGGTAGTACAGTCGAACCCCGCTACAACGAACTCCGCTTCAACGAAATTTCCGCTTCAACAAAATATTTCCAATTCCCCGTCAGCTAGCCATAGAAGTCAATGCAACAAAGTCCTCGCCACAACGAACCATTTGTCAGGCTTGATTTCGCTTCAACGAAATTTTCGCTGACTTGGGCTGGATTTGAACAATTATTTTACAATAAAATAAGCATAGCGCCAGCTATCTGTAACTTTTTATACATTCAGGACGCTTAGTTTCACCGAAAACATGCGCGGTGCGCACACACCGCCACCCAAAACAACAACAAAAAACTCTAGGAGGACGCCATTGTGTGATGGTGGTAACGATGTGGCTGGCCGTCTTTACACGAGGCGCAGGCCCGGTTCGCCAAGCCAATCTGCATCCAGTTGAAACTGTTGAAATCGCACGAATGTGCTCCGCTGCTGGAGCGGTGCCGTCATTTATGCGTTGTGAGCAGCTGTCCTTGCCGTTTTCCTTCTACCATTCTTCATAGCCAAGAGCAAAAATCATGTTTGCGTGTTTGGTCTTGAAGCCAAGTCATCCTATCTTAGTCGCGAGCGTCCGGTCATGTTCAATGCAAGCGCGCGCGTCTTGCCTGCCAATGTCAGTAGCTGCCGTGCCGTCAAAAAATAAGATAACGGCACTGCTCCTGCCACAAGTGAGAGGGGCTTCCCACGCCCTAGCAGCTATTTGCAAATAATCAGCTCAGTGGACCGCGCCTTGTTTTACAGCAATTCGTTTTGCGGCTGCATTTCTTCACCCCCCCCCCCGTCTGTAACGCGTTCTTTGCGTGCAGTGGAAAAACAGATAACGATTGGTATGTTTGTTATCCGAATAAACGTGACGACATTGCGCGTCACTCCTTTTTCTAAACATTGTATTATGCTGCCAATGATGCGGAAACATACAGGGCTATTTTTCTTGCCCTTCCGTGCTGTGTTGGGGCATATTTCGCTTCAACGAAATTTTGCGCACGTCCCGTCGATTTCGTTGTAGCGGGATTTGACTGTAATTGTTTCCTAAACCGTAAGCTATGACTTGACAAACATGGTCACGTAAGTGGCTGTGCTGCTTATGCCAGTTGGTCAGTGTTGTGCCAGACAAGTCCGACGCGTCTTGACGGCTGTGTTAGGCAGTGTCAGCTGGCAAAGTGCCACACTAACCTGCTTGGGGGTTTACGTTTGCGTTCGTAACTTTAATTGTTCATCCCACAATTCTTACTGCTATAAAGACAAGATACATTAAATTTGAGTGTGAATAGCCCATTCTACAAGGTTATAAGCGTTGCCTAACTTGCGCTGGTGATCACCAATGCAAGTGGTGTCAGTGTTATTGTAACAAGGCAACCTTTTCAATGAACCAAATTCTCGTTTTGTCTTTGTGGCCCCTTCAAGTAATTTTTTCTGGCATAGTTGGCTGGAAGTGGCTTCGTCGTTGCTTTGGCTTTAGGCCCCTTTCTTTCCACCTTAAGCGCGGTATTATCTAATATTTCCCCCATGAGGTTAAATTAAGCCAGGTTTCTACTGAAAAGTTTACCGTTTGCTATGTTTAAGCTCAAACAAGTCATCCACCCACCTTGCAGTGCTAGCCTATGTTAGGATTCTCTTGTCAGACCTGTTTTAATTCTAAGCTTGACATTGAGGATACATTTGTAAACCGGCAAAGCAAAGTTTGAGACATGCTGATTTGACATGACGCGCAGTGTGTGCTTTCTACTACACTGCTACTTGCTGTTAATTTATTGTTAATTTTTATTTGTTTATTTATTTGTATCGTACATTGTTTATTGCTAATTAATTGATTAATCTATTGCCCTCCGAACCCAGATCTTCGACATCAATGTGAGAGTGCGTTCCTGCTCACCAAAGAGGTGTTGCCTCACCTAGAAAAGAGAGGGTAAGAAACTGTCCCTTCTACGGAATACTCATATGGCGGAATCTCGTTCATATGATTCTGCAGGATACATGTTTTGGCACAGTACTTTTTTTTTTTTTTTTCGGTTTAATTTAACACAGTGTCTGTTATCACGGCAACCGTGAGAATTACCGTCGGAAATTTCCCACGGCACTCGCCTCTCATTGGCTAAGAACGCTACGCGGAGATTCTATGGGATAAATATTCCCTAAAAAGCCGTGTTTGCAGCTGGCCCCGTAGCGCTGTGGTACAGTACTTCATTATAAACGAGAATGCTCAGGTTCGAGTCAGACATTGTGAAGTTTTTTTTTTAGGTTTCGGAATTTTTCGGATCATCGGGATTTTGTTAATGCTTTTTTTACTCTGGTTTTTACTATATCAAGAAGTCGACGCACAGGACTTCTAGAATGGGTTGAATTACGTTTAATATAGGCTGTGTTGTGTGTAGTTGGGCTGGGTTAGATTAGGTTTGTTGCAGTTTGGCTGGATTTGGTTAGGTTATGACACATTTAGTTAGGTTACGTTAGGTTCAGTGAGGTTATGTTATATTAGGTTATGTTGGGACGTAATAATATTCAGCAAATTTTAGGCCAGCCAGCTTTTATGGAAACTGCCGTGAGAATTTCCCGGAGGTAATTCTCACGGTTGCCATAAGATTAGACGCAGCCTTAATTTACCATCCCATGGAAATAGTGCCATTGTGATAATATGTTTGTTTGGATAATACATTTCATTTTCTGGCTCCAATGAAAAGCATATCAGGATTTCACTATCTCTTGTTCAGACTGATAATGGTGGAGAAAGTGAAAATGGTGTTGTGCAATTTTTTTTTTTGTTCCAGGGGAGGATCTATTGTATACGTCTCTTCGATAGCAGCCTACCAGTCTATGCCTGTGAGTACCAGTTGGAGCTGGTGTTTTTTTTTCCAGCCGGACTGTCTGCCGGCGATTCCTGCTGACAGCAATGTTTAGGCTGTTGCGATGTGCGGTTGCAACAACTGCTGCAAAGATCTCCGGCAAAAATAACGTGGTATACCTGCCGTGATTTCAGCCATTTCGTCCTAACTTGTGTGGTGGGTGTCACTCTTTCAGCCTGGAAGGATTTGTACAAATGGCCTCCCCCCGTAGGCTGATGTGAGAGCTGGTTTACCAGGACTCCATAGAGGGGTGCCATTTTGCGAGGAAATGTCAGCAGAAGTAATATAAGAATTTGGTTGGGCAGAGAGGTTTTGTGGAGGAGTGAAACCATGAACATTTGTGGTGCAATTACTAGTTGTCTTCTTCATGAAAGTGGCACTAAAAAAGGCAAGATATATTAAGACAGAGTAGGCTGTGCGGTTTTCGATTTATTTGAGGAAAGAGTGAGAGTGGCTTTTAAAAAGGATCCCGGACGGTGCATGCGCATTCTGGTTTTGAATGTGCCAGAGTTTTGTGAACTGCCTTATTAAGGTAGGTGGCACAAATGAGGAATTCACTATGAATTGGTAGAGATGTAGTGAGGCAGTCAATTACAAAGATAACATATGCTTGCCAGCAAGCCGGAAATATCGACGTCAGTTTGTGCACTGCCGTGTGTTGGCTGTAAATATCGTGAAAATATTTTGTTGTCTCATCAGTACCTCAAAGCGTCTTGCTGGAGGTACGAAGTTATAGTGGCCAAATTACATTGCACAGCGGGCACATATTTTGCTGTTCGATAGAGGTGTGCAAAAGTTTGAGGGTGTGCAAAAGTCTGCAACTTTGAATTCTGTGCGAGTAGCGTTTGCCATTAAATTCCTAATGCAGTTTTACCATCTGAAGTTGTCGAAGGTTTCGAATATTCAAAATTTACAAATAATAGAGCTACAAATAATTGGTTTTCCACATGACATTGAAACTTTTGAACTTACTGCTTGGTGTACTCTTTTGGGTTGGCTTTATTGCACGACAGTGAAGCCGTGCAAGGAAGCCTAAGTTGTGTAAGCCTTGCGCAAAATAATTCTAAGCTGAGAAACCTCTGGTGCATGTTATCTGAAGTGAAGCGTTACCCATGTAAAATTTGTAAGCCAAAAAGTTTCACGTCAATATAGTCGCATGAGTGAGGAATCAAGAGTTGCTACTTGTTGATGATGCTTGCAGCAAATTACTAGTCTTACTAACCACTAACATGTCTAGCTTCTTTTTAATGACTGGAGGGATTGGTATGATGTACTTCCTGCATTCCTAGCATGTTGAGGAACTTGAATTTGTTCATGGCAATCAACGCATGCCAAATTTTCGCTCCACTGCTGTGCCATCCCCTCCTAATCTTATTTGTAATTTTTTGTACTATGTATTTTCTTGTCAGGAATGCACATGTACACTGAGATGTGTTCAGTCTTTACTGCATAACTTGTCATCTTTTTTTTATAGCCATGCTTTAGACACTCCATACTCACTAAAGCAAGGACATTTGTATCCAAAAATACCCTTTTTGATTCGCAGTCAGTTCTCACTGCTTATATTCAAAAATATTTACTCCATTCGGAGTCAATTTTTGCTATTCGTATTCCGTTCACTCCCAAGTTTGATATACAGTTTAGCCTCATTATAGCAACCACTCATATAGCAAATTATCGGCTATAGCGAACTAAATACAAACTTCGGTTGGTCATGCTTTATTTCAATGACGCTTATTCTTTGATAACGAAAGTGAAACTGTGAGAGCCGTGCGCACTATCGGATATAACGAAAAAATATTTGACCAGTAGGCTGAGAAGCTACTTGGAAAAACTCCCGTCGTCCGAAACTGCAGAAGTAGAAAAGGTCCCTTTGTTCGTGAACACTGTGGAAAACTTCATCCTGTTCAGTGCTGTGAATAGCCACCAGGCAAAGATCACATCCTTCCTCGAAAAAATAGGAATGCAGGCCTGTTTTGACAAGTGAACTTGGTTCTGTTGTAATTTCCCGTTTCATGTTCCGGTTCATTGAGCTTGAAATGCCACAAGGAGAAAGATAAGGGTTACCTTGTTTATAGTAGGTTCGAAGATTAAAATAATGTGTGTCTGTATGAAGGATTTTTGTGGGAGCCAGATTAGCGATTGGTTTGAACCAATTTTTAGCTTTTTGGTTACAACGGATGTCAGATATAAAGAACTAAATTTCTGTCCTGATACTACCTTCGTTATAATGAGGTTCCACTGTATGCACATCTCTGTTGTTTGATCATGCATACTGATGGAGGCTGCATAGTGCAGAATGCCTGAGCACTGAGACGTCACTTATTTGACTTGTGTTAGTTAATGAACTTGCTCGTGTCACTGTTTTTTTTGTCGTTAACAGGGAGCTCTAGAAGAGCTTGGCCATTAACTGTGCTTACCGTGGCCTCAAGGTTGTCGGTGGAGGGGTGAGCCTAGCCGACCAGGTGTGTACTGCCGATGCTAGCGAGTGTGTGTTTTCTCTTTTCTCTGTGCAGCTTCTGGGAGCCTACTCGGTATCCAAGACGGCGCTGCTGGGCCTCACGCGTGCAGTGGCGGAGCAGGTGGCGCCACTAAACATCCGCGTCAACTGCATCGCTCCGGGCATCATCAAGACCAAGTTTAGCCAAGCGGTGAGCAGTTTTAAATGCAGAGCATTTCTTAGCCTCGCCTCTTCCTGCGTCGGACGGTGTCCGCAGCTCCGCGTCCGCAGCAGGTGCGCCTCTCCTCCTTCCCTCCTCTCTCTCAACAGCAGCTGGCGCACGCATGCGTCGTAGTCAGCCCGTTCGCTCCGTCGCGGTCTCGGCGTAACAGGTGCGTGATAGCAGCGCGGTGGAGCGTGGAAGGGCGCGCGCTGCTTGTGCATGCGCGCTCCCTCCCTCCACCCCCGTACTGCTCTCCCTCTACTCCGCGCGCTGCAAATATAAAGCGGCTAGCGGTCGCTCGTGCTTCAGTCACTTCCTTGTCCTTCCTTCCTTGGTTGACGCTCGCTCCCACGTTTACTCGTCCAAAAATAATAATAAATGACGCATTCAGCCCTATATACACTCTCGTCTTGCTCTCCTCTCTCTACCCCAAAACAACACCAACGCAACTACGACCCAACTACCCACCCTAACGCGACTTTACGCGGCGTTAACGACCCCCAATGCTTTGCATTTACTCATGTTCCCCTCGCGGGAAGGCGCAAGAATTTTTTTTCTTTGCCTCCTCCACTGAGAGGGTACAACCGCGTGAGGGAACCCTGAAGACAAAATACAAGTTTGTTGCATTAAAAAGACTGCGTTGTCCCGGTAACGATGATGCCGATTTCATCAAACTTGAAACAGGTCATCGTAATATCGAAGAAAAAACAGCTGAGGCAGTGGCAACCCACCAGCCAGTTTCTGGTGATTTCTCTAGCCGTCACAGAATCCTGTTTGTGCTGTTGGCAGCTGCTGATTAAAGCTGCCACCAAGAAACATGACTGGGCGGTTCTAGTGGGGCCTCTAGCTTCGTTTGATCGTACAGTCATGTCTCGTTAATATGGACCCCGTTAATATGGACACCCCGCAATATGGACGAAATTTTCGGAGACCGGTCTCTCGCCGAGCAATTCTGCCCCGTTAATGTAGAAACCCGCAGTCCGGACTATGGACGGCTATTTTGGGGACGAAACGGGTAAATACAGGCACTTTTGTCTCGTTATTATGGACACGGTCCACAAAGCAAAAAAATCGAACAAATGAGTGGCGACCCTCGAGGCCCCAGCGCGTACCAGCAATTTACTTTTTGCCGAATCATGCATTTATCTCGGAACGCTCTTCCTTCCAGCACCATAGAATCAGATCTAGAACATTCGTGATCAGCGAACAACAGTGTAGGGTAGTGACGACAGGGTGACACCCTTTCCCCATCAGACAAGACTGCCCAGTGCAGCATATTCCGGAAAGAGCAAGTCACGAGGCTCAGGACAGGATAACAGGGCGATATTAGTTCGTGCCAATATTCGCCGCGCATAAAATGCAAGGCTTCTCTGGTCAGTTCGGTGGAGGCAATGGCTGGTGTTAAGAGTAGAGGCACCGAGCTTTCCCTTATGTTTTCTTAAACGATTCTGCCTAAAATGAGCTTTCCTTAAACGAATATTCCTTGGTGTTTGTGCTTTTGACCTTGTTTCGTTATTATGGTCGACTCACATTATGGACGATTTTTCTGGGGAACGAATGCGTCCATAATAGCGAGACATGACTGTATCGCTTGAATAATAATGTGCAGTCAACACACTGACAACTGCGTTCTTAATGGGTGCCCATAGTACGTTGCTCCTTTGCATATTATGTCACTGCAGAGCAAAATTTGAAGCTTTTGAATAGTTCTTGCATGTGGTAAGTTAAAAAAAATAACTCCTTTTTGGACTGGAGTGAAGATGAGTGGATTACCGAAGGCTAGTTCTGTCAAATTGAACAGAGTTATATTTTGTCTTCGTGGCCCCTTTAAGCACACCAAATTGTTTTGTGTTATCTTTAGGTACACGGTGATAATTTACCAAAAACCGGGCCATCTCCACTAACGCGAAACCTGGGGAGGGTCGAAGCATGCAGTGTATAACTGTATGATGCGGTTTCGATGTGTGATGTGTTTTGGAAGTTACCGTATTTATTCGAATGGCCGGCCCCGAAGTGTGAACGCGGTTTTGATGCTGAGCGCTCGGCGTATTAAAACCTTTTAAAAGCGGCGCCCGGCTTGACTTGGCTGTCAAAACAATTTTTTTTTTCCGCCCCCACGGAACGATGCAGCTAACCTTTGCGGCTATGGTAGAGGTTATACATCTTTGCTGTAAATGGCTCTTGTCTCGAAATTGCAAAATCGAATCCCAGCCGACCCTGGAGTTTGATATATCAGCGCGAGGCGTTTTGATTGAGCGCTGGCGTAAAACCTTGAGTGCCTCGGTGTTTTAGTACCGTGGCTACATGAGACACTGACAGCCCGAGCCCCTAACCCTTTCAGACGCCATTGTTCCCATGCTCTGTATCTCACCAAATGAGATGAATTGGCAGGTTACTGACCTCAACACAGTCTTAGTTCTTTTTACAGTCGTACAGAATTGTGTACATAGCGTCCCAGAGGTCAGGAGCATCAAGTAGCGCTGTATATTTCCACAGACGTATACATTTGTGTGATATGCATTGTTTCTATATTTCTTAAGGGCTGCAAGTCTTTTGAGAAAATGAGAAGAAAGAGTTGAAAAAGCTCACCAGCTGAAGCCGTCGCGTGCGTCGCCATTTTTGTTTGCGGTCGTAGTAATCTTACTAGCCCCCAAATAGGCACTAAAATCTTCATTGTTAGACAAAAGATACAAAAGTTATGCCAAACTAGCGAAAACTTTCAGTTTTGGCATTTGTTTTTGTAAAAACCTCAGGATTGAAATGTACACATTTGTGTACATAGCGTCTGAAAGGGCTAAGGTGCTTCGGCCCTAAAAGTGCCACATTTTCGTGAGCTGCTCTCACCAGCCTTTTTGTTACGGCGACATAGCCAAGACAGCTCTGGATCGCGTATGGTGTAGCTAGCGTCCGTGTGTCCTTAGCAGTGTTACCCCAGTCCCTTGTTTGGGTCACATGATGCAACGTGGCTCCCTTTCCCACGGTTCATCCCTGTGCATTTTTTTCAGTCCTAAGTAAAGGGCACACTCTCGCAGAAGAGGCCCACCATTTTTGCATATGCACTGTGCAACATGACGCAGTAGTATATATGTACCATACTTACCTGATTCTTACGCGCACCCGATTTTCCAGGCAAAAAAACCGAAAAAAATTGCACCTCCGATTGTAATGCGCACAGAACTTTGTGACCCAGACAAACGAATGCGAGAGAAGCGGGTGATTTATTTCCCGAAGTATCTCGCTCATCTCACTCCTCGTCGCTCTCCGCTGACCACAACATCTCGTCTCAGGTTGCTGTCAAGCGTGTTCGCGATGCCACGCTTCTGAAACGACGTTCAAACCATGGTTCGATGGGATCGTGGCTCCACGCCTCGCACGCCCATCCAGCGAGGCTTCTCCAGAGGGCACGCTTCAGCCGACCTCTCGTTTTGAACGCGTGAGAGAGCGTTGCTGCCATTGCTGTTATCAAGCGCGCAAGTGGAACGATTTGACGATTTGTGTGAACGCCGATAGAAAAGCCCAGGTGCCTATGCTTCTTGCGTTCAGAAAATTGTTGCTGAGAGCTTTGGTGCCATCCTGAGGCGGCGATGGGCGGGACGAAATTTCAGCTGTTTTGGTAGTTTCGGTTTCGTATCCGATTCTAACGCGCATGCGATTTTTTCGGCCTATTTTTCCTGGAAAAAAGTGCGCGTTAGAATCGGGTAAGTACGTATTAAGGAGTTGGAGACTATCAGTTGTCCTATTTTTTATGTGACGTATTTTCCAGTGTACAAGTTGCGCCATTGTAAAAGAGAACACTGCCGCATGATAACCGTTTCTCGGAAAAATTCTGTAGCCAAGTTGCACCTTTGTACATTGCACCTCCCCCACTCTTCCCTCTTGAACAGAATTTTCGTAAAAAAAATTCTGTACGTAAAATGCAGTGGAGTAGCCAGAAATTTTATTTAGGGGCTGGCCTCTTAAGTACCACTCAAGCATTACACACATATGTATGTGCGCAAGCATGCATGCTTCCCCTCAAAATTTGGTGACATATTTTAATGCCCCCCCCCCCAAATATGCCCCTGATATGTTGCAATGCTTGCAATTTTTAAAAGAAGTCTCCCCTTGTACAGTTAGAAAGCAGGCCGGGACTTCTGTATTGGTTGTGTTATGACTTTTGGCCTTGCAAATTGCTTATTTTTTATATTTTTTATCTGTTATGCAGCTGTGGCAGGAGTCTTCCATAGAAGAAGCCGTTCTCGCGCAGGTGCCTCAGAAAAGGTGAGACCCGAGCCAATGCTTTGCAGGAGCTCATTTCTGTACATGGCGCAGAACAAGTGTAAAAAGAGACCAGTGACTGTGGTTCTCTACTCAAGTTTTTTTTATAGTCGCATAATATTACTTCATTATGGAGCATCACAGGCTGTCTTCTGGCACAGGCTACTGATTTTAGTCATGCCGCATCCCTCCAGGGCTCAATGAGATGTTATCGTTGCTCAAAGGGCCCTGAAACTTCATGATGTTAATCTAGTTGGGGGAACTCCCGCAATTGTAAGTTTACATGCTCAAGAACACTGTGTGCCGAATATTGCTTTTTAGGGCACAGCCCTTTGGAGCCCGGTACCTGGGTTAAAGGTGGCGTCCGTCGCCGTCCGTGTAACCGAGTGAGCGAACGAAGCAGTGAAAAGGCAGAAAGAAAACTGAGAGGAGCGTCTGGTGAAAGGGTGAGGGGAAGGGCGGCACGCTTGGCTATGGTGTCATCTCTCACTGCCTCCCCCTCACACTTTTGCCATGCGTTGCCGTCAAGGAGTGACCTCCCTTTCGCACTTTCCCGAGACGCTGGTCCATTCGCCGCTCATCCGAACCATGTCATGTTTGCACGGGAGGTTCAAACACTATTTGCCACAGCATGCTCGCTGGCGGCAGAAATGCGCTGCAAGATAACGGCAGAGTGGTGCGCACCGCCGTGCGTTTGCTGACGACGCGATCACTTCCCGAGACGCAGCAGATATGCGCCGTGACCAAGAAAAGAAGACTGCAGTTCGAGCTGCGCACAAATTTCACGTTAGGGAGTATAGTAGAGGCATTTTTTTTTACCTGAACTGGCTGCACTGGTGCAAGGTTCATTTTTTTTTTTTTACTAATTGATATCCTCAGTAGCACTCTGCACTGTTCTGCACGACACTGCACTAATCTGCACCAGTTCAGGTAAAAAAAATGCCCCTAGTAATCGTCAGTGCATTTTTGTCAACAGCAGAAAGTCCCCACTTTTTGCTTCAAAGCTTGCTCACCTTGTTTATGTGCTTCATTTTCATCCCTGCTTTTACGTTTTATAAGAACAGAGTTTTCTTTTTTTTAATGCACTTCCGCCAACAGGCAAGCATCGTCCTCCCGGCTGCTGACACTCCTCAATAATTAATATGCTCTGCTGTATGCTTGCGGGCTGTGGTGTTTCTCTGTTTATCCGTTCTTTTATATACGCTATCATGCATGTTACCCCAAGGCAAGCATGAACTTTGTGAATTAGAATTGAGTGGGCTGGTAGTGTCTGCCACATTTGGTGTAGCAGCTGTGCACATATAAAAGTCTCATTGCGCAGCTCACATATTACCAACAATAGCAACAGAATGTGAAAAAAATTTAGTGCCCTTCCGCTCTGTGAAAAAGCATTATCAGCGAAGCTGGGCGTATTTGAAGAGCTGCACGGAACAAATCACATTATTTTGTAACTTGTGATATTTAGCATACTTCCTATCCAAATAGCTGAATGAAACTTCAAGGACTAGAGCTTTATTCTAGCGGACAAACATGTGACTGTCCAATTTCCTCCCGTAGAAGTCCAAGTATTGTCAGCAGACGGGAATTCCACAATATTTATAGCACCACTGTGAACTATGTAATTTTGAAGAGTAGATGAAAGTTGGTGAAATGTTAGTCGTCATAGCAGGTAATTGTATATTTATTTTTTATTTATTTATTCCCAATACCTCAGCGCCCGTTGGGCTTTTTTGTAGGGGGGGTTAATTAATCACAAAAACAAGTAATCATGCAAATGCAAGCTATAGAATGGGAATACAGGTTTGTCTCGGTAATCAGAACATAGCAACAGAACATAATTCAAAACATAGCAACAATATACGGTCAAAAGCAATAAAATCAGATGTTAGCATTCAGGAAACACTTTCAATGCAGTCAATTTTTTTTTCATTTTTCTTTTGTCATTTTTTTTTTTTTCAGTAATTCATTTCTTTGGGATAGTTTCAACAAAACAAGAGTTACAGCCATTTTCTGTAACCATGCTCCCGTCATAGTCAGCCATGTATTGGAAGCAGGCGGTAATTTTGTAACATTTACAACTTCACTGGGACCTGTGTGCTAGTGTGAACTAGCATAACTGACAGCGATAGTCACCCCAGCAACCCATTTCAGCACAATTCTTCTATCAAGGTACCTTCATCAGATATAAAGCTACAGAGCATTCACCAGAAAGTTGGAATTTGTTCCGAGATTCAGGCTTTTTTCTACACACCCTGTCAACACATGCAGTTTTGGTGACAACCTAGCCTATAATGGCTCCACTTTAAATAGGGACTGAGTTACATAAGTGGATTTACAAAACTCAAATATGCTATTTGTAGCTCCCTTTGTTTTAGTCTCGCTTCCTCCGTGCCCGAAACAGAAGTTGGTGGATTGTATATGGATAGTTGCAGCCCTTTCAGGCAGTACTGAAGCAAAGCAGAAGACCAGCGAAAATAATACCCCTGTCACACGGGCTCTTTCAATCGCGATTGAGTCGATCCGGATCGAGCTCAATCCAGATCGGGCGCTGCTACACGGCAGTTTCAATCGCGGTCGAGACCTATCCCGCTCGAACGCAGTCCTGGTTCCCCAAGCGCGATTGAGGCAATTGAGGGCTTCCAAGCACAATCGAATGAAAGGGGTGATACTCTCGTCCCCGCTGAGTAATGGCACAGAAGGTGACAACTTCAAACTAACGCCACAATTGTGTCAATAACTTTGACCCAAATAAGATGTTGCTGGTAACATTACTTAGTTACGTATACCTACGACCGCGCGAAGTTACCAGACGCGGCCGCGAAGTACATTTTTAGCGCCATCTGGCGTACATGAGAGCAACCCCGTGGAACTTCTCGATCGGGATTGAAACGTGCCGTGTAGCAGCGGTGGTGCATCAAGCGCACTCGAAAAGTCAATCGGCTTCGCTTCAATCCGGGATTGAAAGTGACCGTATGTGACAGGGGTATAAATCTTGGTGCTCAGGCCTAGCATGCATTTTCTTTTTCTTTAAGTTAATTTAGAAATGTAGAGGTGTATGAATATTCGGAACTTAGAATAGTTTGCAAATAGTGTTTGCTATTTGATTCGATTCGAAGTGCAGTTTTATTGTTCGGAAGATTCGAATATTCAAAACTTGTGAATAATAAAGCAACAAAAGTTGGCTGTGCCACGCGACAAACCAACTTTCAAACTTCACTCCGTGGCATGTTCCTTTGTGTTCGCTTTCTCACACGACGCCAAAGCTGTGCAAAAAGGTCAAACATGTAAGCCTTGCGCACAAAAGTGTGTGTTAAACTGTGATGTATGTTAGCTCAAGTTTAATGGTACAGAATTTATAATTCTGGTGTCTTACATGATGGTATCTTACGTGACCATATTTGTCGAGAAAACACCATGTTTCACAAAAATGCTTTTCTACCTTAACGAAACCAAGCCAGGTACAAATACGGTCAGAAACAAAGCAAAGGCAGAAAACAGCCTGTCGCGGTATGGTGGCGCCATCTAGGTTGACTAACAGTAAACGATGATTGATTGTAGGGTTTAACGCGCTGACAACGCAGGCGATAAGGCGCGCTGTAGTGGAGGGCTCCGGATTCATTTTGACCACCGGTGATCTTTAACGTGCACCGAAATCTCGTACACACGGGCGTTTTTGGTTTTCGCCTCCATCAGAAAAGCGGCCGCGGCGACAGGAATCGAATCCGCGACCTCGTGCTCAGCAGCGCAACACCTTAGCCACTGAGCCATCGCGGCGGGTAACTAAGAGTAAACATGGTTCCGCAGCACACTAGGTTTACCTTGAAGACCTGCTCTTGTGATGTCATTGCAGACTTCATGAAAACACACGATTCGGCGGTAGAATCAAAATTTGGACTTAATGATCAATTTCTCAGTGAATAAAGCATCGTTTGCTTCCGGACAAGCGCTGGGGCACTACAACACATGAAATCTTTCGAATAAAACAAACTTGTATTTTGTGTGCATGGCCCCTTTAAGGGGTTAAAGGGGCTTTGATTTTTTAGGTTTTACGGACAGGCAGGGTGCCAAGGGTTCGAGAAATGCTGTTGTGCTTGAATTTTTGTGTCGCATTCGCAGGCTCGGAACGCCCGAGGACTGTGCCGGGGTCGTGTCATTCCTAGTCTCCGATGACGCCCGCTACGTCACTGGAGAAAATGTTCCCGTGGCCGGAGGTTTCTTCTGCAAACTCTGAATGAATGGGCTTCCACAGTGGACATGCGCGATGTCTGGGTCGTGAACAAGTGTGCGACACTGGTTTGGCACCCTCGTTGCCATTCGCCTATATATTTTACATATAATGATAAGCTTAAGCATCGTGGGTCACTTCTGGTACCTTGTTAACTGAGCAAATGTACCACTCCCAATCCGTAGTTTGGGCGGGATCTCAAAGAACAGAGTGCCATGTGTCTAGATCAAGCACTTTCTTCTATTGCAACCAGAGAAAGAATACATGGTTACATCAGTTCTGAGGACTTTGTAACATTCGTACTTCCGGACAGTCACTTTCATTACTGCAGGGTAGAAAAAAAAAAGTAAAAGAAAAAAAGTCTTGTTGCGCTGTTTTTTCTTCTTTTTTTAACTTTCTGGGGGATAGGTGGTGTGCCAGTTAGGATACATTGTTTGATTTTAGAAGGCTAGTCCTGTCACAATATGCGCATACGTTCATTGGCACCAAATTTCTTACATGCTTAAATGAGCTGCAATTGAAACTGACCAGTTGAACATGGTGTGAAAATAGTTCATACAAAACTGAACGGAAAACCTTCTGGTTTGTTTTTGTGTGACCTTAGGCAAAAATTGTTACTTTTTTTGCTGTAAAAGAATAATGCTGGTATCGAAAAGTGCGACGATATGCTCTGGTTGCAAGTAGCATGAGCCTATGGTGTGAGTGCACATGCATATAAAGTTTGACATGCTTAACGGCAGCAGTGGAAGCCGGACTGTTGAACAAAGTGGGTGGCTGCATTGTTTAAAGGCCGCCACATTTGTTGACATTGGGGTTCCTCAGATTTGTTACGAAGCGCTCTGTGATGTTCACACGAAATCCCTGTTTTTACGACTGTGCCATGCGCTGGTGCTTTTCATCTGTTGTTTGGAGTGACGCATATCATGTTCCTGTTATTTCGGCGGCAATAAAAGTTGGTGTTTTTCAAACGGTCAAGTCTGATTCCGTACACCGCTCACACGTATGCGTGTGTTTATGTAAGCTGCAGCAATAGAAGGCAGAGAAGACTAAAGCCGCTAACTAAGGTTTGTGAGCATTTTTAATCACAAAATCATGATGCAAATGTAGCTAAGTGTCATAGACTTGTTCAACAAAAGTGCTAAAAAAGTGCAATGTTGGCTGGTATACTTGTGCGTCGTCGGGTTGGTTGACTTGTACACTTCACGTTGGTAAGTAGCAACTGCTGGCAGTTTAAAGGTACGTACGGTCAGTGCAGATCTATCGGAGACACATGAAACAGGGAAAAATGTGTCAAATCGGAGCAAACATCGAACAGTGCCATCACTGCCTCTGAGCAGAAATGGGTTGGTACCACAATGTAAAAAAATGGCAGTCTACCTTCCCCTTCGACAGGTAATCGCGAGAGTATGAATGACAGGGTTAGTTTTGCTCGAGGTATTACTAAAACAGCATACCAATGAAAAATGTACAGTTCAGGGAAGCAAACAAACGAAAAGCTTTCCTGGTTGTCTAGGATTAGCTTGATTATCATGCTTTCTGCTGCTTCAATGACACACACACGGCATAGGCATTATGTTACTCGTATATTTATCAAGCGGCTCCGGCGAAGCGTCGCCAATCGCCTTAGAGCTAAGCTGGTTCCACAGGCGCACGCCGGTGTTGCTGCGACGCACGAGCCAACGGTTCCACACCCGGCCACCCCTCGCATGATCATCAAGTGGACCGGGCCGCCACGTGCCGCGCTTGCGCAGCACAGCTCTCCAGGAGCCACGTGAAACTGCTCAACCTTGGCCAGTGTAGCTCACACTACAAAATGAAGGAAGCTCACACTAATGCACAAGACTTGTGTACGCAACATTTTACGAACATCACGATAGTTTAAATCCACGATTGCAGCAGATATGTATCTTCGCTGCTTCCGCGACGACCTTTACCCCATCATTGTTGCCATAAGTGTGAGCGTCTTTCATTTTTTTTTTGTCCCATTTCCGGGCAAGTGTTGCCATGACAACGGTGAGCTCTGGAGGTTTTTTTTTTTTTTTGGCCAATCTTGCCAATATTCAAAGTGGGTATGCTTGGCTTGCTGACGCTGGGCGGTCGCTGCGAAACGTGCGCAGGCCTTTTCTTGTTTGTTTTAACTTCTGCTGGTGCCACTCGTTGGGAGGCGTGAACATGCGAGCGCTAGGAATTTTCTCGGTTTTGTTAACTGCCGGGCGGTCGCCGCACGGCCCGCGCTCACATGCACACGGCCGGTAATTTCTTAGCATTTTTAACTGCGAACACAAAAACATTTGCTGAAGAGCTTCCTCTTAATCGAGATTAAACATACTATAGACTTAGAATGGCGCGTTCAGTGCTAACTTCTAATTCGCACGGCAAATATGAATGCATCAATGTGTATCGTGAAGGATCGCCAGTAATCGATTTTTTTTTCCCCGAGGAGAGCTTCAACTGATGTGGTACTGACTCGCAACTCCAATTTCCACGGCCCTATGATTTCATGTGTATACATCGGATTGCTGTGGCGGTCCCCCAATCCATTGGCCTCTACCTTTGATGCTCGCGTAGTCTGGTATTTAGGCAGCTGCCAATTCAACCTGCATAGGCATGTTGTTCCTTCGTACTTGTTCTGCCTTGGGTGGCTTAAGGATGTTTGTTCTGATCGAGGCAGACAGTCTGCCATTTGACAGGGCATTTCTCGAAATTTGCTGCTGGTCTTGGCAAAGAGAATATCCTTGCGTAATTTTTACTGTTGGAACTGTTATGTGTGAGTTTCCGGATCGATGCATGCGTAGACCAGAAAACCTTGTAGCGTCGATACAGCTAAGGATAGCTGTGTTGTGCTCTCTCCACTCGCCACCTGTGCGTCGTCGAGGGGCACTTCACAACTGTGGCACTATCTCTTCACTTACCACCAGTGTGTCATACGTACAAATGAACAACCCGAAGCAACCATGGACGTCCGTGGGACGTCCGAAAAGCAGCTGAACGTCCGATGCCAAGTTTGGATGACCACTGTACGTCCATGTTCTGTTGTACATTTGCGTACGTACAGTGGACACCCAGCGACGGATGTACAGAAGGATATACACTTTCGTATGTGCGAAGGACACCTGCCTGTGGACGCACAAAGTTACCACGAAGCGTCAAATAATGGCATAAATTGAATATAAAAGCTACTCTGCTTTTCAATTAAAAAGATTTTGTACATCAACACCCTGACTTGTATATCGGAAGTTTCATCTGTGTGTTCCTAAAATGAAGCCTATTTTTCATTTTTTTTAAACATCAACGACTCCAACGATGATCTCTTTGCAGAAGAGTATGTCCTCATCATCATCAGCCTATCTACGCCCACTGCAGGGAAAAGGCCTCTCCCATATAAGAGTATATAAGAATTGAAAACCGCTACAATTGTGTGTGAAGCAAATTTGCCATGTTCCTGTATACTTGTCTCCCCAGTAGTGCGTTGGTGTTGTCGGTGTAGTATTCGTTGAAGGCGCATATGCTTCTCCATTTGTGATTCTGTAAGTTTCTGCTGAACGTGCAAAATAGATCCAATTCCGGACGTCCGAATGGACGCGCGGCAATATTAAACCCGGACATGGTAGCCCACCGGCTCTGAAACCAACATGCAGCGGACGTCCGCTAGAGCCGGAATGAACGTACGTTGGACGGCCGATGGACATCTGGTGGTTGCTTGGGTACTAAACTACTTATAAAACTGGAAATGCGCTGCATAGCTCTGCTGGTCATCCTCCTTCACCGCCTTCACAGTGTCCAAAGGCTCATGGGTACGTCGTCTGCTACCGCCACTTCCGGTTCGCCACTTCCTCTCCTGCCCTCCCGTACGCCTGCATGCGCCGGCGGCTGTCAGGCGCGTGTGCGTGTTTTTTATTTGTCACAGGGTGCTTACTTGTCAGATAAACCCCTAGGAAGGGTCAATCGTTTATTTGTGGAATTCCCGATGCATGAGCGTTTTTTTTAAATGCAGAGCATTTCAGTAACTCACGATGTCACCCGCGTTGACGTCCGTAGTCCGCACCGCACCCCTCCCTACTATATAAAAAAAACTATCCGGCGCCCGGTTTCGATCCCTCGACCCTGCGGGCGGAACGCAATGTACATGGTGCTCTACCCACTGCGCCACAAAGCCGACACAGAATGGACGCTACGAACGCGCCTTATATCGTTGACTCATTCAAATTACTGCTGACGAGCGCTCTCTCGTCAGCAGTTGCCACAAGTGCAACAACATTAACGTAACGCAAACTACTTAACGTCGTGCGCCCCGGAAATGCTCTGCATTTGATCGTGCCCCTCGCGAGGGGATGTTTCACTGCGTCTTCTCTCGGTCGCGGGACCCGTGGCGCCCATCTGGCGGAGGCGCGGCACAACTCGTAGCACTTTCTTTGAAAAAGCGCCTCGAAAGCGCGGCAAATATGAAATAGGGATGACGCGCTTTCGAGGCAATCCGCCGACGCGGCTGTTTCTTCCTCCATGTCTCGCTGCGCTCTTCTCGTCGTGATTTTTATTCCCATCTCAACGGGTCGTCGTCGTCATCAACACCGCAGCGGTGCATCAGAACGCAGCGCAGATGAAGCATGAACCCCTCCAAGCATCATTACCATCCGTCTTGAACGAAGGCGAAGGAGAACAACGGGCAATTATTCACCCATTCCATAAAGAAAAAAAACTAAAACAAGTTTGTAGCCAGTGTGAATCTGCTGAAAAAGCGGAGCTGTAGTTCTCTTTGCGTCGGCTCCAATGTCAACGGGCGCTCGTCCGAGAACGGCAGCGCCGTCGCCGCGCAAAATCTACGGTTCGCGCAAAAGAAAAGGCAACTAAACATTCCTCTTCTTCCTCTTGCGGGAGGTAGAGGAACGTGCTCGGCGAGACCACTGCGCCCTCTATCGGCGGGTCTGGGAACCTGCCTCTACCATACGTGACGCCCGACCTACAGTAGACGGACAAAACGGCTCGACCTGCAAGAGCCCCGCTGTTAAAATGGTTGCCCTGTGTTCTTTTTTAACGTTCTTATAGAATTATGTACCGTGATCTGGAGGTGTCTTATCTATTTCCGGTGGAAACAGATAAACAACGAGCACACACGCGCGTGAAAGCCGACGGGGTACGGGAGGACAGGAGAGCTCCCGAACCGGAAGTGGCGGCTCTCCGCGGGAGAAAACAATGCACCCATAAGCCTTTGCGCTTTTTTACCGGTCACCTATTAGTTCCATCCTCAGTGTATCTTGGCCTAAAAATCTGAAGGTGTCCGGAACCGTCTGACTACCCGTTATCATACAATCCTGGTACTTCCGTACACGTCGGTGTTTTAATTCTAGAATACAGTCTTCATAAAAAAATGAGGTGGCAACATAACAGATGGGGTGTATCCAAAGGGCAAGAGCACGTGGAGCAAAAAATTACCATGTGGCTGTTTGTGGCACATGCCAGTAGATGTGCTCCTCAACTACTTTCTACCTGCAATGACCTATGTTCAAGGATGGCACATCCTCCAACTCCACTGTTCGTCTGGTTGTAGTATAATGACGACGCGACACGTGTCCCTAGCTTTCTAGAAGGGTGTGATCCATATGTGAACTAAAGATCATTATCAGTCACTATTCAATCAGGGCACAGTTACTTTGAGGAGCTGATGAATGAAGCAAACACTTCAGGTCCCTTTGAATAATGATAAGGCAGTAGTAGCAATTTTCTGAAGCTGATTGCATTATTACTAATGTGGACCATACGCTCTACAGATGTTCAACAGATTGAGTGGGAGCTTGCTGCATATAGCTTCACCTATCAGTCGCTTGACAGATAAATGCGTTTCCCACTTTACTTTGCGCGCTTGTCACTTCCCCAGAGCTCCTGTCTAACCCATTGGCTAACATTCTCACAACGCCTCGACATCCCTATGTGGCATTCTTATTCTTTAACGTTGTTTCTGAAAAGATGAAACAGACAACTGAAGTCTTTGTAGCCCCCCGTAATGTATTGCCAGTAGTAGCATGCATTGTCACAATCATTGTATGAAACAACTTCCGCACTGCTTTTAAATGTGAAAAAAAACCACTTTAATGCATGCCGAAATTCGATAATCTCAAAAATACGGATCAGCCAGGTGTAGCCTATTCTCTAGCACAATGGTATACGAGAAAACAGATACAGTAAAGTAACGTTTTTTAAAAAAGAATATTAAGCTGCAATATCGTCGAGGGACATCAAAATCAAATGATGATGCTCGAGCCCTTGTTCCGCTGCCTGGCAGGTCTTTGGCGCAGTGATCCGTGAATGGCTAAGTATGCACAGAATCCTCGGGTGTCCACAGCTATGGTCGGCAGGGCAGCTGTCTTGGTCGACGGACCAGCAAAATCAGCCGGCTCTTTCTTCGTGTCGACAGCGGCGGTCAGATTGTCTGCTGGCCCGGTCGGCTCACTAGCAACGTCAGCCGGTTTCTCCACGGTCTCCCTGCAAGCATGAGTTCAAGAGGGACACTCAGGATTAGGAGTCAACGGATGCATTCCTCAAATAGATGTTGTGTCCTGCACACATTGTATCTGTAGGTGTCTCGATGTATATGTCGTGCCGCTCTACTTGAAGCAGCTAGTATACGTCGAACTTGCTGTTTCATTTATTTTCATTTATTGAAACCAATAAAGCTAAGAAAACGAATTACTAAAGTACGTTGGTCTAGTTGGTAAGAAGTGAGCATACTGGTAAACAGTGCGAAAACACAACTGTAAGGAAGATTTTGCTTTGTCTGTTTCACAGTCCCATCTTTGCGCTGTGTTGAAGTATGTGAAAAAAAAAAAAAAACGTGTCAAAACACGATGTTAATTTTCTTTGCTTTCTTTTATACACGCTTCCTATTAATAGGAAAAAAGCTTTTGACGTCAGATGTAAAAAAAAATGGAAGGGGCACCAATACGCCAGCACAAAGGGATTGATTGATTTATTGTGGGGTTTAACACACCGACACAGGCGATGAGGCGCGTCGTAGTGGAGGGCTCCGGTTTAATTTTGACCACCTGGGGATCTTTATCGTGCGCCGAAATCTCGAACACACGGACGTTTTTGCTTTTCGCCTCCATCAGAAACCGCACAAAGGGATGAGGTATTGCAAAGGTGTTTTGGGTCCATTTTAGCGCGGGCCAGCAATTTGTTCTTTGCTTTTGTCAACCTTGCATCACATATGAAAAAATATCTTCCCTTGGAGGGTTGAACAAGGACGCGAAGATGCATGTAGTGGCTCAACCATATGTGAATAGCCTGGAACGTCAACATTATCGTGATTCATGGAAAGGGAGATACCAATTGGACCTTAATAATAACAGACCCATCAGCTTACTCTCAGTTGTTTATTAAGCTATTTACCAAAGCTACAGTTAACCACATTTGCGACAACCTGGATTCCCAACAACCCAGAGAGCAGGCTGAGTTTAGGAAAGGGTAGTCAACCATGATCACATCCATGTTTTCAATCAAGTGATAAAAAAAATACGCTTTACATGGCCTTTATAGACTATGAGAAAGCGTTTGACTCAGTGCAAACCGCAGCCGTGATAGCGCGGGCTCTGAAGTGCTCCCGCGACTATGCGACGTCCGTCCATTCTGCGATCTCGGCGCCAAGGCACGTGGCGCACTTCCACCCTGCACATACGCCCGATATACTACCAGACCTCCGAAGGTCATGCTTCGAGTGCGTACATACCGCGGTGAGTGGTGTTGGGAGCGACACCCGCCTATGCAGGAGGTTGCCGCCAGCGTGTCGAAATCAGCTCCCTCTGTTTCAGCAGATTTTTCCAGGCACGGAACTGGTTTTAATTTTACAGCGAAGCTGTTTAAGTTTGAGCTTGGTCTGGTGACGGTGCCTCCTGGTGAGGAGGGCGCGCGCTAGCCGGTAATGGTCTAATTAGTGTCGCATCATGGCCGCCTTAGGAGCAGTCATAGTTGCAGGTTTCACCCAACGGGACCAACCGCTGCTGCTCACTGACTAGCCAGAGTCACTGTTAATTATTGATAGTGACGCTCGCTAGTTAGTGAGCGGAAGCGGTTTGTCCGGTTAGGTAAAATCAAGACAGACTGATCACTTGTCATCGCGAAACGACACCAGCGAGGATTGCTGTACTGGATGATGGGAGCAGTCTGTCTTGATTTTTACGCAACCAGCCAAACCGCTTCCGCTCACTGACTAGCCAGCGTCACTATCAATAATTAACAGTGAAACTGGCTAGGAGGGGTTCGACCGAGTGCATGTTATCAACTATCACTGCTCCCGTGGCCACCATGATGCGACACTATTTAGACCGTTGCCCGCCAGCCTCCAGTCTAGCCTTCCCACAGGACTAAACTCGGCCCAGCTGCGCCGGCCTCGCAGCTGCGCTCAACTCTACTCGGTGAGCGCGTGGCATATAAGGTCAACTGCTTCTTCCACTATAGTGCCTAGAATATACTCCGCTGTCAGTGTGGGGTACCGACCGGAACGACCTTGTTAAATCCGGCTAACTCCGGCTACTTGGTAAAATCCGCTAAAATCCGGTACAACCCTAACATTAGCCCAGCAGCAAGAACATCGCCAAACGTTCTAACAAAATTAACCTCGAAAATCTTAGACAAAAACCGGAAGAAGCTAGGTCCACCCCAGCTCAGCTGTTTTTTCAGCCTCGCTCGTGCAAGCTGCGTAGGGTTGCAATTTCCCCGAAAAAAAAAAAAAAAAAAGGCCCTCGGAGGGGGGGGGGGATGTGGTAAAAGGACGCCATTTTTTTGACATGCAGTACTATTTATGTACCGTTTTCGAATGAGCGAAATTTGCATAACAGTTGTACTGAAATTGATTGAGATTTTGGTCTGCTGCTTGAAAAGAACCGCCTTTCTCACCACGGCGGTTGGAGTTTAGTCGTTGTTCCTCCCTTCGTTTCCCCATCTCCCGCTCGCCCGCGCGTTTTCTCTACCGCGTGTATTTGCGCAGATGATGCTCGCCAATTTAGGTCGTAGTTGCATTTGGTGCTATTAAAGCACCATAAAAGAAGTAAACGTTGTAGGCAAAAAACCGGCCAGATACGGCCGGTTTAGGCAGCCCGGCCACCGGCCAGCTGTTAAAAAAACCAGGTCCCGGTCAAAACGGGCATGAACCCTAAAGTGCGCATTTTTTTTTTTCAGAATGTACGAACCAACAAAACATTTTTACTAAAGCACTTTTCCCCATGAAGCGATAGTTTTTATTTATGCGGTATTTATTCTGTAAAACGCGTTCCCATGGCTGTTGCAAACGATTTGGTCGAGAAATTAACCATGTTTCAATAGTCAGCAATGAGGTTACGTAGCGTCATCCCTTGAGCGCAACCTTTTTGTGTGTGTGTCAATTAGAATGCCTCCTGTCCCCAACTTTGTCTTTCGCTTGTGAACGAAGGTGTTTCTTCTTAACTGTGAATACGCGCTGCAGGCCGCCCATGCCGATTTTGCGGGACCATTTAGCTGTAAAATGCACCAATTAAATTTAAATTGCACGCAGGCAACAATGCCTCACGACAAATTTGCTTCGTGTATTGCTAAACGGCTACACGAGGGAGTAAACTTGCACGTACAGCTTGGAATTGTAGGTTGGAGCGTTGAGCGTCGTCTGTAGTTTGCATTTAATGAATATACACAGTCATGAACAAATGAAATGCGAACACGAAAATGTCAACCAGAACACTCAAACTTGAAAAAATACTGTTTGTTAAGGTCCAATAATGGCCACACATTCCAACTCTGTTTTGTAGCGTAAGCTACACTGGCCGAGGTTGAACAGTTATGCGTGGACCTTGAAGGGCCGTGCTGCGCAAGCGTGAGGAGCATTGGATTAGATTGGATTGAATTGGATTGGATATGGATTAAATTGGATTATATTGTATTGGATGGAATCCAATCCATTTGGAGTACGGGTGAGTAGAGAATTGGGTCTGCACATTCGCCGGTCTGCGCATTCCAGAGGAGTGACGTAATAGCCGCGGCAGACGCTCTGGCGCCGGCGCGTGCCAAGCTGCGCGCCTCCTTTGTGCAGTAGCCAAGTCTGACGGTGCGCCGGAGCCGCTTGATTGCCGTTTCGCGTGGCTCCTGGAGAGCCGTACGCTGCGCATGCGCGAGGAGCAGTGACTGGACAGGATGGACCGGACTGGACTGGACTGAACTGGACTGAATTGGATTGAACTGGACTAGATTGTATTGGATTGGATTGGACTGCTGAACCTTAGCTCGCGCTACGTATATCGTAACATAGCCGAGCTAAGCCACTGCTAATTTTTGTAACTAAGCCACGCGTCATTTTAGACTTGCATGGTAAGAAATCGCACTATTTGTGCGTTCCGGTGCATATTTTCGTGTTCGCGTTTCATTTGTCCGTAACTATTCGTAATCATGCACGTGGCGTACGTGCCTGTATATGTTGTCTTCACACGGAAGATTCACCGAAATAAAAAAGTTCTTGCTTTGCAAGCTGATTTAGAAAGGATTGGCGAGCTTAATTGTAGGGTTTAACGCGCCGACGTAACGCAGGCGATGGGGCGTGCCGTATAGTGGAGGGCTCCTTATTAATTTTGACCACCGGGGAATCTTTAATGCGTGCCGTAATCTCGCACACACGGGCGTTTTTGCTATTCGCCTCCATTAGAAAAGCGGCCACCACGGCCAGGAACCATCCCGTGACCTCGTGCTCACCAGCACAACACTTCAGCCATGATCAACCACGGCGATTTGCAAGCTGCACCGCACAAGTGGCCGTACAGACAGCCACCGGCATTTGCTTGATGTTAGATGTGTGCTGCCGCAGTTAAAATATGTAGTTTGCATTCAAAAAGCGCAGTAAGATTTAACTGCGTCTTTTACCATTGCAGCGGCCTCTAGCGCTAACATTTTCTCTCCCTTCAACGGCGTCAAGTGGCTGCAAAGCTAAGCTGTGCCGTCCACATCTTAACTCATCATCATCATCAACAGCCTACTAGGTCCACTACAGGACGAAGGTATCTCCCATCGACCTCCAGCCGCTCTTGTCCTGCGCTGCTCGATCTAGTCCATTCTTTGCCTCCGAATTCCCTTATTTCGTCTCTCCATCGGGTTATTAATGGCCTTCCCCTTCTTCTAGACCCTTCCCTCGGTGTCCGCTCAGTTACCCCGGTGATACACCGGTTGTCGGTTCGTCACCCCACACGACCAGCCCAAGTCCATTTATTTTTAAATGCAGAGCATTTCTTAGCCTCGCCTGTTCCTGCGTCGGACGGTGTCAACAGTTCCCGCGTCCGCAGCAGGTGCGCCTCTCCTTCCCTCTCTCTCAACAGCAGCTGGCGCGCGCATGCGTCGTAGTCAGCCCGTTCGCTCCGTCGCGGTCTCGGCCTAACAGGTGCGTGATAGCAGCGCGGTGGGGCGTGGAAGGGCGCGCGCTGCTTGCGCATGCGCGCTCTTCCCCCCGTACTGCTCTCCCTCTACTGCGCGCGCTGCAAATATAGCGGCTAGCGGTCGCTCGTGTTTCAGTCACTGCGTTGCTCCTTCCTTCCTTGGTTGACGCTCGTGCCCACGTTTACTCGTGTCTGCTACTCCAGCATCATGGAAGAAGCGATGGAAGCAACACTGCCTTCAATCAGTACTGAGGCCCCAATGCTCTGCATTTACTCGTGTTCCCCTCGCGGGAAGGCGCGGGAATTTTTTTTCTTTATTTGAACCATGATATCCTCTACTCGAGTTTTTCCTCTGATCCAGGAAGCTCGTTTCCTCGCCCTTAACGTTACTCCTGGCATCCTCCTTTTATTGGCCCGCTCAGCCGAAGTAAGTAGTATGACCCCGAGTTCAGCGCTGCAAACGCCATCACCGACAGGACGCATTGGTTGTTCGGTTGATATGCTATATTGTGCATATCAACTGTTAGTTGATATGCACAATAATTTGTAACCATGCCACACTTCTCTTCCGGGCTTTCTGCTGTTGTTCTTGCCATGTTTTTACGCCCCATCTCCATGGCGGATGATCTCTGCTCTACAAACCGATCATCATTTACGCGAGGGGACGCCTGCCCTCTGCGTGACATTATAGCAGTAACAGCCATCAGCTTCTCGCACGCAGTACTTACCGTGACAACGCTGGTTCAACGGCGCCTTGAGTCCCGCTTATAGCGTATTGCATCGAGAGAGCAAACGCCGCTATGCAGCCCGCGATGCCAATTATGAAAAAGAACCACACGCTGAACCAGAAACCGCCCTGCGAGAATACAAGCCGAACTAAATTTTCAATCATATTAATTAAAATGTGTAACCAGGTAAATGCTGGGCATACAAAACATCATTTATACAAATGCGATGAAAATAAAAGGTATGCGATTTCGCATCAAGCACCGAGCTTCCGCAGTGAAGTAATAAGGTGGCTGGTTTGGTAAGGTTGCATGATTGAACAGGACGCGAAAGTAACGACAAAACAGAAAGGAACAAATAAAACAGGACGGCGTGAAGTTGGCCTCCCCACCTGTCGTAAGTCGCTCGCACACCTAAGCGCTTCTTTCACCAGAACTGATTCGGGGCCAGTTTTTTGTCGCCTATATATAGCTACAGAAAGTGGCTAAACTTTGCGCTAGGCCGTCAAAAACTAATGGAAGGCCTGAAATATTCACACACACTACCAGAAATGTGCCCTTTTTAGAAAGTGTACCCAGGAAATGGCGTTTAATGACGCAAATTTACAAATTACAGTAGACTCTCGATTAACGGAACTTCAAGGGACCGAAAAAAAATTAGTTCCGCTTAACAGGAGTTCCGTTTACTGAGAGAGATGTGCAAATGTGCAAATTTAGGCACGTACACACTCCTAATGGCATTCCATGGAACTCTAAGCACTAGAAGGTGAATGTAGCTGATAGTTTTTCAGAAAGCAAGAAAACTACAAGAGGAAGCTTAGGCACAGCATTCACAAAGTTGATTTTGAAACAATGAGTCGCTGTGCACTACAAAATGCATCAATTGTTTTGTTTGAGTCCTTGCAACTGCATCTTCAAGGAGGCTAGAGGCCTCAACTTCGCGAGTGCTTACGAGCCACCGAATTTAGAAGACGGCAACATGGCAATGAAGCGCGAATAGCACCACGATGGCACGAACGATGCGGCAGGAGCTGAGCCCTGTAACCTGGGCGTCTTGAATCGAGACCGAACAGCTGGAACAAGAACTGAGATGTTGCAAACACGGATGACCACTAACGAGACGAGGTTTACCAGGCCAACGAGGCTAAAACAGAAAAACATTGAAAAAAAAAAAAAACGAAACAGCTGGAACCATAAAAAAGCTGATTCTCAAGGAAATGGGTTTCGCAACTAGTTCCATTTCTGGTTCCGTTTACACGGTAACGAGGAAATTTTAGTTCCGATTACCGAGAGTTTTTCTTACAGGCTACTTACAGGCTACTAACAGGCTACTTACCATCTTACAGGCTACTGTTACGTTTAGCGGCAATTCCGTTTAAGCGATTTCTGTTTATCGAGATTCTACTGTACTTTTCGGATTATCCCGTGGTCCAGTAAAAACCCATAGCTTTATATGCCACACAGTGGGTGGCTCCATTGGTGGTTGACCACCATGTTGGCCACCAATGGCGCCACTTGGACGTCCGTTGTTAAGCACCACTCAACAACACCCCGCATCTGCACGCTCTAGCGGCCGCATCATAAGGCAGACAAGCGTAGATGCCCTTTCTCAAATTTCTTGTTTATTTCACAGATCCGAAGCCAACAGAGCTAACACTTTTCCGGCTCGTCTGCTGTGCAGACAGCATCACTCTACGAGATGACCAATATGTGCGTGTTCTATTTCGCCGCAGACACGCTTTGGCCGATACCGGGCGTTGCATTCGGGAAGGCGTCCTCGAGCCAAGCTTCGTCGCCTCCGTCATGCATGTGGTAGCATGGTGGTAAAGCGCGGCCAGCAAATGTTTCTGCCTTGAAGATGACGACAAGAGGCTGAAGGCAAACCTAACTAGTTTACTGCAAGACAAAGAGATGAGCCGAAGCAAGACAAGAACAATGCCCTTCCGGACGAGGTTACAGAACAGGACTCAAGCAGAGTGCCAGTATTGATTCGCTGCTCCAACAGGAACGAAATTCTACGCCTGGGGCCCCGTGTTTATACCCAAATTTAAGCGCCAATGGTCAAGCAAGCCTTCCCTCTGGTTTTTGCACACGACGCGACATGGTACAGACACACACAATGCTTTTTCAAGAGTTCGTGAGGGGTCGGTAGTAGTGGAGCATGCTGAGTCCGAGAGAGGGGGGAGAGAGGAAGTATCCGCAACGGTGCGCGCGTCCTTCGGGCATGTAGCCACGCGTCGCGTTTGCCGCGCCGAAGTTCGAATCACGCAGACAGCGAGGCGCCTTTGCGCCGGCCTTTCTCATGCACGTTGCGGCGTGTTGGGATCCGTTGGCTGTTGCTGCAAACCTAAGGGACCGACGCAGAGGCGCCCACTCGAAAGCCGCACGTAGTGGAGGCCCCGCCACAAAGCATAAAAGCGCTGCACGAAGCTTGCAGCACAGCGGCACGCTGATTCGTAACAAGGGCTAAACGCATGAGCTGAGAGTGAAGCGTTTCCGCTCGCGTTTTACCGATCTAAAAAAAAAAAACGGTATCTATCTAAAAACACGCATGAAGGTTAAAGGACCGGTTTTGCAGAGGAAAAAAAAAACAACTCACTGACGATTACTATACTCCCTAATTCGAAATTTGTACGCAGCGCGAGCAGCAGTATTCTCAGTCCAGGCGCGTATCTCCTGCATCTCAGGAAGAGATCGCGTGATCAGCGAACGCATGGCGGCGCGTCGCTGCCGCCGGCGAGCACGTTGTTGCAAACCGTGTATGAACTTCGCGCGCAAATGTCGCGTAGTTGGGATGAGCGACGAACGGAGAACCGGCGAAAGTGCGAGAGGGATGCAGCGAGAGCTACAGCAGCGCGTGCCGCCCTCCCCCTGGCACTTTTGGCAGACGCTCCGACGAGCGTGTCGAGCGGATAGTGCCCTTCCCCACTTTCCTCTACCGTTTTCTTCTGCCTTCGCTCGCTCGCTCGCTCTGTTAACGCCGTCGCCATCGCCGGCCCAAAACCCCAGTAGCACATGCCAGAGTGCTTGCGTACTAAAACGCGTCGCTCTCCGCGCACATGTTTGGCCCAAGCTTACTATGTTCATACAGAACACCATGTTCATCATACTACGCATAGTATGTTCATACTACGCTCATACTGCGACCATACTACGTTCATTCATAAGTTCATACTACGTTCATCGTCACATGAATTAGTTCACGGCCGATTTTAATGGCGAGATATATTTCTGCTCGGTCATTCAAAACTAAAATTTTACCCATATAACTGCATACTCACAGTCGGCCTGACGGCGCCATCGCACAAAGCATTCACGCTTGTCGCGTACAGCAAGTACAGCGAATGGCAGTCCCCGATTCGGTCTCGTATCTGCAGGAGACAAATAATTTTTGAGTGTGACCCATGGCTCGCTAATTTCTTTTCTGTCACTGCACCACATCTGTGACCTGAATCAAATCGGCCCGAATGATGATGATCATCATCATCATGAGCATGTTTGTGTCTACTGCAGGACGAAAGCGCATCTCCCAAAGATTTCCAGCCACGCCTATCGAGTGCCAGCTGAGTCCATGTTTCCCCCCTCAATTTTCGTAGCTCAACCCGAATAGTTCTTGGTAATTCCATCGACCATTTGTCGCATTTGCTACACCGGCGCAGTTATGGCAGTGGATGGCGGTACTCGGGCATGAAAAACTACGCATGAAAAACTAAATATAAAATATTCTAAGCCGTATTTCAGCGAGAAAAGTCTCACCAAAATCGCACTTTTTTTGTCAAAAAAAAAAAAAAAAACACCAGAATTTTTTTCACCGACGGGCGCTTTCCCTCAGTTTTTAGCGTTTCATGGGCTATATGTAAGACCGAAACAGGCTTTTGACGGACACAGGACGAAGCAATACTCCGGAAGTCCTGCCGTTCTCGTCCTACACAGCGCACCCAAAATGATCCGGAACCACCTCGGCCTTATCTTCTCGTTTTCACAGTTCTTCAGAAAGCTCTACTCTACTTGTATGAATGAAGAGGGGCTGTTAGCAAGTAATCGCTGCAACCTCTTTTGGCATATCGCAACGCATATACTTGCCTGAGTCTTGGCGTGCCTAAAATACTGATTGACGTCGTCCATGACAGCCTGTTTAATGTCAGCAACTTTGTCGCTGAACTCCTTGACGGAGTCCTTCAGCTGGGTCTGCAAATCTCCCCAGTTGTTGACGTGCTCCTTGACGTATTCCTGCGAATGTTCCGGATGTAAATATCTTAGCGCTCCGCGCATTGCTTGAGTATGATTGTTCATTTCACAAGCTGCGCATATAGCTGCTGCACTGTTCTCAACAATACATCCACTGAGCGTGCCCAACTCACTGTGACAATACTCAGAGGCCGGCTAAAGAAAATCACGCACCCCTCCGTCCAACGACGACGATGGTAGAACGCAAAGCTTTCACGTGATGGACTCTTTTTCTTTTGGACAATCCTACACTGCGGGTATGTGCTACTCTGTATATAGTACGCACCACTTTCATAGAATACCACAGCAACTCTCAGGTGTGCACGCCGTAGGCCTAACGTTTGTGTCTGTGGTGTACGGCGCGAATCGGTACCTGCTGCTTGGAGTTCAGTGAGCAACTTTTGGAATGGGTGCCGGTTTGATGTGTTATACACGAGATGTAACGTCCTAAACCTCAAAATGGGAAGTTCGGCCTAATATCTTGTGGCTAACAGCCTTACGGCACGCAGAGCAACGCCATTCTCACCATAAGTAGGCCTGTGGGTAACGGCTGTCGATGTCCACCTGAGAACATGACGTTAGGCCTATCTACTTCGCGCTGACTCAACCTCTATAGCGGGCGGGCGTAGCGGAGCTGTCGCCAAGCTTTGCAGGGAATTCGTTCTAATTTTGCTGCACTTTCCCGCCTCGGTGGCTCAAAGGCTAAGGCGTTGTGCTGCTGAGCACGAGGACGCGGTTTCGATTCACCGCTGCGGCGGCGGCTTTTCTAATGGAGGCGAAAAGCAAAAACGCCGGTGTGTACGACATTTCGGCGCACGTTAAAGATTACCAGAAGGTCAAAATTAGTCCGGAGTCCTTCACAACGGCGCGCCTCATCGCCTGCGTTGCGTCGGCGCGTTATACCCCACAATCAACCTATCAATCCTACATTTCATCAGCAATCATCATCATCATCAGAGAAAGTGTGCTTCCCTGCAAGGTATATTCGCGTAGCAGACGCCATCAGTGAGAACACTGAAGGTTCGCTTTAAAATGCGACAATAGGCGTTGTGTCCTCAGACATGACGTTTCTTCGCTGGGCCGGTGCAACCATAAGTATTCAAGTATTCACGCGTGTTGTCGCTTTATTTCAGCCGGCCTCCGTAGAGTGCCGTGGTGTGAGTTGGACGCACGCCGTGTAGGCGGATAGTTGAGAACCGTGTAGCGTCCACTGTGCTGCACGCAACTTGTGAAATTAACCATAGGTTGGCAGTTTTCCGAGGTTTGAAATTTCGCGACGTGCTAGAAAACCACAAGGTGCAGCAAGTCACTACATGGAGCTTGTTCACCTTGTGTATGATGCGTGGTATGCTTTAGGCCTAGCTCGGCCTGAAGTATGGTGGCTACCATAGCCTAAAGGGTGAAGGGGGAGCCACATTTTTTTTTATGTGCTTGTAACAAGCAACCTCTCACCCCACCCGCCTTTTTTACTCTCTGCAAGTTGCAAGATTTGACGCTTTTCGCTATCTTTGTTTTGGACTTTCTTCCATATTTTCAGCGATATAGCCGTGGTTTCACGTCTATAATCCCCCCAGGAAAGAATAACGGACATCTCCGAACAGGTAAGCATTTCTGTCTGAGCTTGTTTGTGTACGTTTCTTTAATGCGCTGCATGCATATATGTAGATGCATGTAGCACAGACATTTAATATTGCATTGCGTCATTTTAAAGTTCTGTCCATGACTTAAAACGGGGAAAGGAAAGATCACTGTCAAAGGGGGGGGGGGGGGGGCATTTTAGACGAACAATATTTCAACGGAGATGGGATGCACTGCTGACTACGTCACGAGAAAGTTTATCATTTCATTTTCATATCTTTAATTCAGATTAAACAAGCAGGACGCCTGCATCTATATGCATGTAGCACATTAAAGAAATGTAGTACACAAACAAGCTCGGAGGGAAATGATAATCTATTGGGGGTGTCAGTTATCCTTTTCTGGGGGTATTTGACCTGTGAAAGCACGGCAGTCTGGTCTGATGAGAGGTGTGAAAGTCAAAAGACACTGGCGGAAGAGATAGGGTAGTATACGCCTCGAGCTTCGCGATCGCTGCGCCGCCTGCCGCCGCTTCTCCGCGGCGTTGACGGGATCCAACAAAGAGTTGCGCTGCGTGACTGATAGGGGGGGGGGGGGGGGGGGGGGTGGGGTGGGGCGCGAGCAGTGTTTTGGTTCTATTTCACTTCTGGCCCCCCCCCCCCCCCCCCCCCTTTCGCCTTTCCGCGCCCTAAAAAAACTTGTTATGGTGAGGAATATAGCAAAGAGTACGTTTAGGTCACTTAAAAAGCAGCTGCGTCTTCGTAGAGTACGCGATCACCTGCAAGAGCTACCCGGGGACGCGGTTCTGCGCGCTTCGTCGCCGCTCTTCCGGGCGTGGGCGACGGCAGCAACGTATCACCCCTGTCACCTCCAAAACATCAGACACAAATGAATTCTACTGTCGCCTCGTTTAGACCTGATACTGGGTTATAAGTGGCACAATGAGAGGTTGGCTTTATTTTTCTGCGTGGACAACGAATGCGGAAAAAATTTGCTTCGTTTCGAATATATACGTCGCCTTTCGGGGATGTGATTACCCAATCCCGGACAATAACTTATGCCTTTTATAAGATATAACCCTGCGAAAATGTTAAGTATATTCCAAGCCTGAGCGTCGTTAAATATGTGCCCACACCACGCTTGTCCGGATATAGCAAGAACCAAGGCAAGTTAATGAAAACGGAAAAATAAATGCTGTGCAAGTGCGGAATTAAGAAACGTAATAGCTCTAACCCGAATGAAAAAAAAAAACACAGTGCAGCTTCTGACATGCTAAAGACGTTCGTCGAAACTTAAGCCAGGTAGGGTTCACTAGACCAACTATACGCGAAATGCACTGCTATTTCGCGAGAAATCAAGGGGGGGGGGGGGGGGGACGCCGTGTACAAATGCGGAGCGGAATCAAGCAAAAGAACGTTTTAGCAGAGTTCTGGTTTTAGTAAAAATCCCACACATACCAATCTCGCGTTCACGTTTTGTTTTTCTACATCAACGCAGAGCTGATCGTACGGCGGAAACGCATTTTTGGAAGTATACAAAACATTCATTCCGGGTAGGCAGAGCGATGTAGGAAAGACGTCAACAAGCGCGATTCGATTTCAGTTTTGCGGTTTCATGTGTCGGGGGGGGGACGACGTTTCGGAAGATTTATAGACGCAAGTGTGGTTCTCGGATTATAATTGTATCATGCGGCGATAACTAGTTAGCCAGCATCGACGCTAAGGACGGCGTCGGAGCAAGGCTCCGTCGTCAGCAAAAATCGGTACGCAACTTTTGGACAAGGCTTGACAAGTACTTAAGAGCTGCAGCCCTCTAATTTCAGCTGTTTACCCTGTGCCATATGACGATATTTCGAAGAAGCATTTAGTCGCGGACGCGGATTATATTGTAAGCCCGTCTCCGCGTGCTCGCAGAGGATATATGTAGCAGATGAAGGTCTGCGGGCGCGCACCTCACGACAAGACGACTTGTGTCGTGTGCTGATCCCCGAGTATAGTGTGCATTGTCCATCGTACTTTGTTGAATATTCCCGAAATTAACACAGACTGGCTTGTAAATGGTGGTGATCAATATCTGAGGTATAATATTGGCAAACGTAACTGGTGTGCTGTCAGTTATGAGTGCTCCGCTGATTATGTAAACGCACAAAACCGATTTAAATAGTAGTGTATAGCCGTAGCATGAACATCTGAGGAACCGGTGGTTACGGAGACACGGCTAGTAAATTCAGGTCAGTGTAACTACAATCGGCTCCATCATACGCCGGTTCCGCGACGCTGGCCTGTGACACACACCTGGCACTTATACAGACCGAAAATACCACACTAAGATCGCGCCGGAAGCATTTACACTGTCGTAAACACACGCCATTTGCGAACAGAGTGACTGCTCCAAACAAACATGAATTTCAAACGCCCACAAACGGTAAATCTCAGTCGTGAACGTGCCGCAAAAGCAGCGGCGGCACTGGGGAGCGGGGCGCGGACTCCCGCGCCTGCTTTCAAAACGGGCCGCTATGGGGATTTCAGTGGCGCCTCTACAGGCCGCGCTCGAGGCGTAAAAGGCACTTTCACAACCCGCTGGGGCTGTGAGCAGCGAGGGAGAAAGCGGCTCGCTGAAAATATGAAGGGAAATTCAACAAAGATAGAGAAAAGCGTCAAAACTTGCAACTTGCGGAGAAAAAAAAAAGGGGGGGGGGGGGGTTGGCGTGAGAGGTTACTTGTTACAAGCACATAAGAAAAATAATGCTGCCCCTCCCCTAACCCTTTAGGCCGATCTAGGCCTAAAGCATACCACGCATCCATTCTGTCATGAGTTGTAAACTACGCGATGCCGCGCCGCGTAATAACCGTTTAACAGTTTAAAAACAAGGATACGTTGGTTGAATTGGAGTGAAGACCACTTCAGTGACCCCGTAAACTAGGCAATGACGAGATGCATAAGAAACACCTCATAGTTTAGGAATAAGAACACTTTGGCTGAATTGCAGCGAAGATCACTTTTTTCCTAATTCACTTTTTTCCTAATTATGTAGCTTATTTGAGCGAAGTTTACGTTAAAAGTCGCGTCAGTATGATTCTAACGAGGCAATCTTTTGAATAAACCAAGCTTGTGTTTTCTCTTCATGGCTCCTTTAAGGATTTACTTCACAGTAAAAACCCGCGTGGTTTGCGCGCCTGCTGTTTTCCCACAAACTTAGCACTACACGGCACTCCACTGAAGCAGGGTCACTTACCCCCGTGTTCACAAACGTAGCTTAAAGGAGCCATGAAGACAAAATACAAGTTGGGTTTATTAGAAAGACTGCTTTGTCCCGATAACAATGATACCAATATCATCGCAATCTTCGAACAAATAACGGAGATAAACGTGTGAAGCAGTCGCGACCCCCTAGCCAATTTTCCGCAACTTTTCTATGACGTCATTTCCCGCAACTTTTCTATGACGTCTCGGAACCTTGTTTGTGCGATTGGCGGCCGCCTAACTAACCTGTCGCGACGACACATGACTGGACGTCTGTAATTGGGGCCTCTAGTTCCATTTGACTGCATCACTTGAATACTAACGTGCAGTTAACGCACTGAAAATTATGTTTTATTGTTGGCCCGTGTGACGTCATTCTTGCTCACAACACGTCACTGTGGCGCAAAATTTGAAAGTTTTTAAATACGTTCTTGCTTTTTTTTCGTTAAAAACATCTTTTGTGGCTCTAATGGAGCTGAGTGAGATACTGACGAAGATGACGAGAAATTAAACGAAGTTGTATTTTCTCTTCATGGCTCCTTTAAGGACCTGTGGTGTAAATTAATACATAACCCTCCATTCCGGTGCGACGTTTCGGCAGGGGCCATTTCGGCAAGCAGAATTCCTCAAAATTGCACAAAAATCTTTTTTTCTGGGCCTACTCAAATCCGTTGTGCGCACTTACGTCGATGTTTTTCGATGCGCCTCCTTCGGTCACCGTGCTGACTAGTACGAGAGCTTGCGCGGCACCGGTGACTCCAGCCTGGAAGGGAAGGAGGTCAAGAACTGTCAATGAGAAAACGAAAAAAGACAGAAGAAATAACTGCAAATGCTCTGCAACCGCGTGAAGGCGAAAAATACACGTGTGAAAAGTTAGTTATAATCTGGATTTCAAGCTCAAAATATCAAATACCAATTAACCAATCACCGTTTTCACGATTTCAATAAGTGACAAAAAATGATACACTTAAACCCTATTGTTATAACAAAATTGTTTTATTTGAAATCTGGTCTTGATCAAAGTGTTTTATTGTCCTCAATGCACTTGCCTTACACGTCGATCGAGGCGAATTAATTCTGGATATGTCTTCCCCTATGCTCAGAACGTCATATAAACAAGCCCACTTATGCTGCAAGGGGCATAAAGGCCCTCTATACCGCTCTCCCCCTGTGATAGTTGTGCTATCGAGGAGTCGCTGTTCCGTACCCTAGCTGACAAGCGTATTTTTCCGTTTTTACATGTTACAAGTTGCCCTGTAATACTGTCATTTTTTGGCGTCTTGAATGTCGCTACGCGTGTTACAAATACCTTCCGAACTCTAGAAATGTCCACCCAAATTTTGTTAAAGCTCAAATATCGTCGTCGCGCCGCGTTTTCCTCCTCTTTTCAACGGCACGCGAGCACTCCCTCCCGTGATTGTTTCTGATCGCGTGCCGTCTGCTAAAGCGCGGCCAAGGATGGATAAGCGAACGAAAAATACCCTTGCATTTCGCGGTGTGCGTTGCTGGCTTGCACTGCACGGCGGCGAACTCTTCTTGCGCTCGGTCCCTTTCAAAAAAAGGTCGGGGCCCCGCTGGTGCCGGGTCTTATTTTGCGGTGGTGGTATTCCTGCCGGCGCCATGTGAAAAAGACTTATGGAATACTAACAGCTTGGGGCGAGTGGGAGAGCGGCAACGTACTTGTCCCAGTATACACTAGGTACAAGGCACAAACCGCCCCAGGTTAGTACGGTTGCGTGACTGGAGGTAGTAAATGTAGCACTTGTGTGTGTTGTGGACGTCTTTGTTTCGCGAGAATTTCTTCTGCGGGTGGAACCGAAGCAGTACACTCAACCTCGCAGTAAGTCACCACTCGGCTTGCGCGCCAGAGTTAAGTGACCCCCCCGCATAACCGCGCGCGAGGTAGTATTGACGGGCAGGAGGAGGCAACCCATCCCAGCGATAGCACTCTTCTGAGCTAAGTGGAAAAAAATGTATCATGCGTTTACTAACTGGCCATGCACAACCTAGTCATAAGCACGACCTTGTTTCGTTTGTCGTAATCTAGTGCATACTACTGAGCAGACGACTCCTACACTCAGTTAATTTACTAACATGTGAAGATGGCAAAAACACGAAGGAAAGGGTGCAGTTGTTTCCGCTGCGCGTAGTGGCAGAGCCTACGTACAAAACCGCCTTTCAGGGCCCCTTTAAAGTAGTAACCCAAATCTCAAATATCGGTTCGTAAAGAGTTAGTAAATACGGCAGTTACTACCTTTTTACGACCTTTTTTATTAAGAGTGTGGATCCCTAAAAATCCCATGGTCTCCCTGCACTCACCATTGCTTCGACGAAAGCTTTTATGTTGTCCCCGGAGATGCCGTCGAGCAGCGAAGCCGCTTCGTTGATCTTAGCCGAGGCTTCCTAAAAAAAGGAATTACGGGAAAGTCATGGAGGCATAAACTGCAAAGAATTAAAGCCGTTCCACTCAACGTGAAAGCTGTCGGAAGTGTAGAGCAGTGATTCGCCATAATGGGCTGTACCGCCGTTATCCACTTATAGCTACCACCCCATGCAATTCAAATTTCCCGCCTTCGCGGTGCTCGCGCGCCCCCTGCCGGAAACTGCACCAGTGAGTTCTGTTCTCTTTGTGATTTTCTCCCTGCACGTGCCGGGGTTGCACTGCCGCATTTTGCGTTTACTGACGTAAAGACAACCCAACGGGCGTCCTTAACTAAAGGAACGCGGGCGCTGCCGGTTAATTACGTATATTTTCCCTCAAATGTATACCTATGGTTTTTTTTTTGCGCTAAACGGAAATATGTATGTGAAGCGCCAGCGTTTCACGAGTTTCGAACGCTTATGACTATATAAACCGCTTGGCTTTCGAAGCCTCTGAGGTACGCCGCGAACGACAGCGTTACTCCGGGACGCCGCATTGGTGCTTTGGTGCTCTATATATTTGGGTCGAGCAAGCGATCTAGGACGACAAGACGAGCGCCTAAAGTGCTCTGCACTTCAAATGAACAACCTGGCTGAGAATGATTGCAACCATGCAAGTCAGCAAGCAAACCTGCGAATTCATCATGGTGCGCGGAGTCTTCGTTTACTGATCACTCCTTTACGGGGTGGTATTTGGGTATAGGGTCAATTTTTGTTTTCACACCTGACCAATTAACCTTCGTCCGCGGTGGCCGCTTTTCTGATGGAGGCGGAAAGCGGAAACGCCCGTGTGTTCGAGATTTCAGCGCACGTTAAAGATCCCCAGGTGGTCAAACTTAATCCGGAGCCCTCCTCTACAGCGTGCCTAATTGCAAGAGTCGGTGTGTTAAACCCCACAATCAATCAAATGAGATCGACCTTCGTCAATTTCTTGGTCCATCCGACGAATTCGAGCCTACTCGCGATAATATTTCCATAATAATGCCGCGAAGTATACCTCGTGCTTTGTCCTATTCTGTGTTTTGTTTGCAGCATGTGGCAGCGCCCAGCTGTTTATGTCAAGCGCGGGTTTCAGTCTTTCTGTTGTATGCCGTGCGAGCTATCAGATTTGATAGGAATTGTATCGCTTGTCCTCACTAGAATAGAATGTTTGTCTTGGATTTCCAATGTTCTAGATCTGATTCGATGGTTCTCGAAGGATTAACGCCGAAAGATTGATTGATTGTATGGTTTAACGCGCCGACGCAATGCAGGCGATGAGGCGCGCCGTAGTGGAGGGCTCCGGATTAATTTTGACCACCTGGGGATTTTAACGTGCGCCGAAATCTCGCACACACGGGCGTTTTTGCTTTTCGCCTCCACCAGAAAAGCGGCCGCCGCGGCCTGGAATCGAACTCGCGACCTCGTGCTCAGCAGCGCAACGCCTTAGCCACTGAGCCACCGCGGCGGGTAACGCCGAAAGATAAATGCTCGCAAAGAAAACTCCATGGCATTCGATTCGCCGGCAC
>CM023458.1:74353127-74380898 GCA_013339765.2 Haemaphysalis longicornis
ATGTGGCTGTGGATATATAAGACTAATGCGGACGTTATGTTTCGCTTTGGCCGGGTGGCTGAATCGAGTCACTGACATACAGAGAGACCAAAATCTCAGCATTTAAGTAGTCCCAGAAACACTACCGTCTTTAAATTCTGCGATGAAGTCAGGTGGTTAAGTTTCCACGCGCATGGAAAGTGTGCCTTCAGATTACCGAGAGCATCCGTACAAAAGCGCTCGATGCGGGGGGCTATTTAGCAACCATTGGCGTCGCTGCCTGTGCGTTCTACACTGCGTCCTACTTTTCGACATGACACAAGTAATAAGCTATTTTGATAAACATGCCAGCCGTGAATTGCTTGAAGCGTGGTGTATCACGAATGCAGGTGATAGATTATAAGCACGGCATCTATGGGTTTGTCAAAAAAGAAATCGATTATCTGAATGCTCACTTGCCACGTGCATAAAAACTGAAGCACCTGACTCTGTCAAAGAAATTTTCCTGATTTCTTCGCCCATGCTCGCGAACGCGCTGTTTATGTATCTATTTTTGTGTGGGTTAAAAAATTCAGTTGATGTTCAGCGCTAGTCGCATGTATTCTCTTCCTTGTCGTTCCGTCACTACCGCGCTTTTTTAACACGTTTCAAAGCTCCAACCAACGAGCCCACATTTATGAATTGAGTCTTCTTATGTGCCGTTTATAGCAAGCCTGATGGATTTAAATTAACCTGCAGTATGGTTTGACTCCGGTACACATTGCAACCTTCACGGACTCCCGCTGCATCTTTGCTTAATCAACTCCGGTGCAGATTGAAATTTGCACTGACTCCCACTGATCTCTGCTTAATCAACTCCGGTGTACACTGCAATTTGCACTGACTCTCGCTGCATCTACGTTTAATCAACTCCGGTACACATTGCAATTTGCACTGACTCCCGCTGCGTCTAGGCTTAATCAACTCCATGCAAATTGCAATTTGCACTGACTCCCGCTGCATCTACGTTTAATCAACTCCGGTACACATTGGAATCTGCACCGACTCCCGCTGCATCTTTGCTTAATCAACTCCGGTACACATTGCAATGTGCACCGACTCCCGCTGCATCTCTGCGTAATCAACATTCCGTCCTTCTTCAAATGTCCTACAAAAGCAGCAAGGCCACTTACTGCTCTCGCCAGCACCAAGATGGCGTCCGGCTTGAGCAGTAAGTCGCCGACCGGGCCCAGCTTCCCTCTTAAAGGCCAGCACCACCTTCAGAGCCTCTTGCTCGAAGTTTAGCTGATTCAAAGGGCGGAGGTCAGGCAGGTCGTGTCCTTCCGTGAGAAGGCTCAGCCACGGGCTGTTGTTGCCCATGACGTCCCTGGCAATGCCCACCATCTCGTCCTGGCCGAAGAGCTTGAAGAACGACATGTGGTCCCGTGAGCACTCAGCAAACCGCCGCGCTACCCCTGCGATTGCATCGCGCGTGAACCACTTGCGCATGATGGCTAAGATATAATCGGAAGTGATGTTCTTGCTGCTCCGGTCTACGTAGTCCAAGCTTTGGAGCATTCTGGCCGTGTGTTTGCCTGCTGGTGGAATGCTTCCGCCTGTAGGGCTGCCGCTGTCTTCGTTCCAGGAGGTCTTGTTTGGCCTACTCGTCGAGCCTTCTTTCGTTCCTGCAAGTATGAAATATCCTTCGCAAGAAGAAGAAGAAAATTCCCCGTTTCCCCGAAAGAATGTGAAAGTGCAACCAGTTGAATTTGCGCGGTTCGGTAATGTTCGCGATATACAAAGAAAGAAAGATCACCGCACCTATTTGTTGTCACTAAAACTCAGCTTTGTTGGTGACTCCTTTAAAGAAAAGAGAAAATACAACTACTTTGTACGTTCAGTACTGCTCTATTACAGCCCCAAAAGAGCACAACGGACAATCACTACGAGGAAATTAACGACAGTACGAGCCAGTCTCTATTGCGGCTGGTTTTGTTTTAAACATAGTTATTTGTTCGAAGATTGCGATTATATTGGTATCTTTTAAAAAGTCTTTCTAAAAACCCAACTTGTAATTGTGTCTTCAAAATTAGCCCTTTACGCCCGATTCCTGGCCATCCCCCACGTGGGTATGTGCCATGTCAGCGGCCAAGCGCGCGCCCATCTCCCCCCGTTGCCAGGAAGACAAATTCCTGGCCACACGTGTGTAGGCGGCGGCCAGGCTTTTTGCACTATTTCAAAAGCTGCCTTCTTGATGCATTTATCCAATCATAAAAACAGGATAACTTGACATGCTCAGTGCCTTCTTGAGCATTTATCCAATCATAAAAACAGTTTTTTATACGATTATCATTCGGGGAAGGCAACTTGGCGACGCGAAAGGCATTGAAGCATGTTGCGTTAAATATTTTTTTCTTTTGTGCTGTTCGTTTTCGTATCTCCGCAGCCTCTTTTCGCTGAATCATGTGGGCTTCTTCACGAGACATCGCAAGCGCTATTGCCCCTTCGCCTCTGCCCGACGCCCCAGGGTACTTGCTAACAGCTGACGATCGGAAGCGAATAAGTGATGGCGGTTATTGCGACAGGGGAGTTTTCATGAAAACCGCTTTTAGCCGATGCTGTTACCTCCAGGAAAGAAACCAAGGCGAGACCCGTGGGCGCCAAAAGGAGAGAGTTCAAGACGTGTTCTCGACTCGTTGCTTGCGCTGTCGAGAAACATGTGCTGGTGCTCGATCAAGGCGCCGCCCGTTCGTTTCCCAGAAAAGGTCTGGGCCGTAGGAACAAAGCCAGGAATTAGTTACTGATCCCGACATCGCCATCCTCGAGGAATAATATAGTTTTCATTACGAGCCATTTTGGACCAGACGTAAATAAACTTCATAATTACCGCAGCCTTTTGATACAGAAATATTTTTTTATCCTGAGTGCTAGCTATAGAAGAAAACGTTATAGCTTGTAATTGTTTGGTACTAGTGGGTTGATGGACATACACCAGGGAACAGCGCAGCAGCAACGAGGACAAACAAGAGAGACAATGGCGCTGAGTGTCAGCTAGAAGATTATTTTTTGCAGGATGCCTGGTTAATATAGGCTTTCGCCATGCTAGAGCAAAGCAAAGTACACACAAAAAATATTTTTATCCGATCGACAGCAAAGGGGGTTTATAAATTTAAAACCACTTGCGTGCGCCTTGTAAAAGCAGTGCTCCTCTACCGCAACGTGGCTGGTTGATGGCATGCCATTAATTGGTCTTTAGGTTATGTTCGCGAATTCAGTGAGAAGCTGATGCACGGGGACATTTAAAAATACGGTTTATTCAGCCAAGAAGAGCACGGCTAAATATTTTCGACTGGCCTGAAGCACGGTCCCAAAGCGTCTCCCCGTCCATTGTCCATCTCCCCGCGGAGGCGGGGGCGGCGTCGGCGAGAGAAAGGGTAGGCCCTCTCGCGGGGGCACTAATTGGCGCGCTGCACGGAGGCGCCGACACAGAACTGCGCTTCAGCACTTTATTTGCTTTATTCGGCGGAATTCAATTATTTTTTAGGTTGTCACCGAGTTCTTTTAGCACGTTGCTGTCTGAATAGATTGAAATGTATCCAGACACGGAAATAAAACCCGCCCGTTTGTGCTCTACGTATTTCTAATCCTCGGTCCTATTTCGTTCGCGCTGTTCTATCTCTTCATGAACATTAACCAACTAACTCGCCCCAGATTCCTGATAAAACCCTAGCTTTAGTGAAGTTACATTAACGATATTTTAGTTGATTAGTGTAGCAACGTCCTGATTGATCTTAATGCATAGAAGGCGATTCAAACAAGCAAACAACTACTCCGAATTCCACAAGTTTGCGCAAATCGGAAATGCATTTCGCTCCAGAGATATCTCTGATTGCCGAAATCAGGAACCTGCAGCGCGGGAAGAAACCGCATGTACAGTCATGGGCAATGACAAGTGCACCCTTAATTATAAACCAGAAAACACAGAATCCAAGAATATCGTTCGTGGAGATCACATGATGAGGCGGTTGTAGTATATTTGGAAAAGTCTTATTTCCAAACTTTGTTACCATTGTGTAGCCAAGCGATAAGTTTACTTGCATGAAATGTGTTCTCTTTCATACTTTCGTGTTCGTACTTTTCTTGTTCTTTTTCATACTTCCATCATTTAATTTATCCACGATTGTACCATGTCATCCGCTGTTTGCACAAACAGTCCCGCTTTTTAAGTTAAACAAGGCAATTGCCGGTACTTTTAGGGGCGAAACCACTTAGGGGCTCAGGCTGTCGGAGCCTCATGCCGTCGTCTCATGTAGTCACGGTAGTAAAATACCGGGACACTGTTTACGCCTCGTGCTAGAACGTAACGCGTACAAAAAGAACACGGCAGGACTTTTGATTGATTGATTGTAGGGTTTAACGCGCCGACGCAACGGAGGCGATGAGGCGCGCCGTAGTGGAGGGCTCCGGATTAATTTTGACCACCTGGGGATCTTTAACGTGCGTCGAAATCTCGCACACACGGGCGTTTTTGCTTTTCGCCTCCATCAGAAAAGCGGCCGCCGCGGCCGGGAATCGAACCCGCGACCTCGTGCTCAGCAGCGCAACGCCTTAGCCACTGAGCCACTGCGGCGGGTACGCCAGGACTTTTATTTTCCAACGCCTCGCGCTAGAACGCTTCGTTCTTCAAGCAAAGCTGTATACCTCTAACCCACAGCGGTTTCATCTCCACGGGCAAAAACGCCAAGGCGCCAAGAATACACTTATACACTGCATGATTCGTCCGTACCCAGGTTTGACGTTAGTGAAGAGGGCCCGAGATTTCTTCCCAGAACGACGCTTACGCAAAGCACGTAAATGTATAAACTAGGAGAGAACAATTTGAAAAGTTTTGGAGACCGAGGACGGCTTCTGCACACCTGGTCGGCGAGCTGAAGTGTGATGAACTGGAAGAAGGGGCCGAAGGTCACAGCGTCCGTGCTCTGCGCGGGCACGCAGAAGAATCGCTCGATGGCCGTGCTGACGACTACGCCCGCCGTCGAGGCCAGCAGCACCACGGGAAATGATACCACGAACAGGTACACTGCCGATGATAGCAACCAGCTTCCCGCGTAGAAGCGATCCATCCGCCACACGCCGCACACGCCACCTGCAGTAGAGACAGCATGTGTAGTCAGGTGGGAAGTATAACGTGAACTGCGTTTCAGCGGGTATTAAAACGCTTAGAAACAACTATACATACACATCAATTCTATAACCAGAAGACACGTGACCGCACTCTATAGGCAGCACCATGTAGATATGCATTTCCCTGCGGAGTTCCGCAAGGGAGAGTCATGAGGCCTTTGCTTTTCATTTTGTATAATAATAATATTGGTAACGCGGCTGGCGTTGGTGTACAAGTTCAGCTGTCTGCTAACGCGGTCATCCTCCGGGTTCGAGAAGTGACTTGTCCTGCTCGCCTTACTGCTCGTCCAACCGCTCGTTCTAGTGCAGCCGAAATTATGCGTGTACGTTGATTTTAGCATGCCCACTTCCAATGTACCCGCAGCTACTCGGTGACCTCCTCGGACGGCTCTATATATAAATGATGACATGATTCAAACAAAACCCGCTGCGGTAACTCAGTGGCTATGGCGTTGTGCTGCTGCGCCCAAGGACGGGGGTTCGATTCCATCAATCAATCAATCAATCAATCAATCAATCAATCAATCAATCAATCAATCAATCAATCAATCAATCAATCAATCAATCAATCAATCAATCAATCAATCAATCAATCAATCAATCAATCAATAAAAAAAGTTGGCATTTTATCTAGACTACGCTCCTTTCTCCAACAGAACGGAAAGCAGCTAATTTACAACTATATATTCTTGTCGAAACTTTGCTATTGTTACCTGGTATGGGGAACAAAATTTCACATGATTCAAAAGAAAGCTGTACGCATGATCACAAATGTTTCCTACGACGTCCACACAGAGCAAATCTTCAGGAGTTTCAATTTGCATCCTGTACACGAATTTTATAACATGGTCCTTCTGAAACGCAATCAGAACGGTGTGAAATACAATGACGCATTTTTTACTCAATTTTCCGAGCTTACAGCAAAAGAAAGCCTGCGTGACTTACATGTGAAAGAGCGATGGAAAATTCCACGAATGCAAACAAACTATGGTCGCCAGACGCTCTCATATCAGTTGCCTTTTCTACTGACACTGCGACGATTAGTTAATGCCCAAATGATAAGTTATGCGTTTCAATGTTTGCGATGTCACTCTCATGTTTCTTTGGTGCATTATTGACACGTTACGCGTTTTTAGTCTGCAGTGTTGCCCGGATATCTCTACATACCTGCGCGTTTTACTGCGCTTCTGTATTTTTATAGAGTGCGAATTTTAGGGCGACATTTTCCTGCATATTTTTACGTGTTTATATTACAGAACTTGGCGTTCACGCTGCTTAATTTGTACTGTCTTCTGATGTGAGCTTTTTTTTATTTTACGTGTTTCTTTTTTGTGTGAATGCAACACTGCTTGCAGACGGGTTCTTTATGCGGTGCCTACACCCGCCGCGGTGGCTGAGTGGCTAAGGCGTTGTGCTGCCGAGCACGAGGACGCGGGTTCGACTCCCGGCCGCGGCGGCCGCTTTTGTGATGGAGGCGAAAAGCACTAACGCCCGTGTGTACGAAATTTCGGCGGACGCTCAAGATCTCCATGTGGTCACAATTAATCTGGAGCTTTCAACTACACCGCGCCTCATCGCCTGCGCTGCGACGGTGCGTTAAACCCTACAATCAATCAATCTTTATGCGGTGCCACTTATTCTTTTTTACACATGTTTGATATTATTTCGAACGCAATGCCTGTATGCCATGTAACGGGGACACAGTCCTTGCCAAGGCTTGAGGGCTTTTTGTTTATGTACCCTTTCAGTGCCTTTTCAATGCTGGAAAATAAATGATTTGATTTGATTTGATTTGATTTGATTGGCGGCCGTTGGCCTAAGCCACCGCCAAGAAACATGACTGAGGGATTGCCGTGGTGCCTCTAGTTCTGTTTCATTGTATCGTTTGAGTGTATCGCTTTGATTGTATAGCTTATACGGGTGCGCGTTATTACGTCCCTTCTGCCCATAATACGTCACTGTGGCGGGAAATTTGAAAGTTTTCTGAACTTTCTTGCATTTTTTTTGTTAGGTGGGCTCACTATATCACTTTTTTATGGGACTTACTAATTCATGGCCCACGGGCTTAAAACCGCCGTGGATGAAATACGGAAAGTACTGATACGTGGTGATGTTCCGGCCTAGTTTGCTCAATTTAGGAATATATCGCTTTTGTACCCAAATAAAGAATAAACAAGAGACACATTTTACTTGATGTAATTTGCACTAGATGGCGCTCCCTGTCTAGCAAGCGATGGGTTAATTGTTATTTTTGGTACAGACGTGATACATCACTAAAATAAGCAAACTATGCGGTTAGGAACATTTTCATGGATTTGTAATCTTTTTAGTATTGATGCACGATGGTTTTTAAACTCGTGGGTAATGAATTAGTAGGCCCCATAAAAAATGTGATCAGGTGAGCCCCCTTAAAGGAAAATTCACGCATCTCCACGAAGTGAATCATAACGAGTAGGCAAAGCACTGGGGATCGTTCTTACCGTAAATCACCCGTGAGAGTGCTTACTGCGGCTAAAACGATTTTCAATCCAATCCAATACAATTCAATTTAATCCAATCCAATCCAATTCAATCCAATCAGTTCAATCCAATTCAATCCAATCCAGTGCAATCCAATCCAATGCTCCTCGCGCATGCGGGGCACGGCTCTCCAGGAGCACTCTCTCTCTCTCTCTCTCTCTCTCTCTCTCTCTCTCTCTCTCTCTCTCTCTCTCTCTCTCTCTCTCTCTCTCTCTCTCTCTCTCTCTCTCTCTCTCTCTCTCTCTCTCTAACCTTTTGTGAACCTTTTGATCACAGATGTTTCGATTTACACAGTGCTGTGCCGTGAGCGTGGACGACGGACGCCGGACGGACAAGCCTCCGCTTTAAAGTGCTTCGCCACTAAAACAGGTTTCGCGGGTGGAATGTACCTGAGTTAGTTACCAAAGGCTAGTTCCCTTCAGTCTCATCCGCCTCGTACTTACCAACGGCGTACAAGGCGACGACTAGGCACATGCCGGCGATGGCTAGGTACACGACGAGCCAGTACACGACCATGTGATCTCGTGCGTGGGCAGCCAATCTATCTACGATACCGCCCAGGCCAGCCTGCGCGTTGCTCACTGAGGCGTTGATCTTCGCAAACGCCTCGCTGAAAGCTCCGACGTTCAAGTTGGCCACCATGTCCTTCAGCTCTAAGCGAAAGGGAGGAGGAAAACAAAAGCAGGACAACAAAAGCAGCATTTGCAACACATGCTGCTAGAGGCATTGAAGCCGTAACTTCAGCGAAATTTAAAGCTTCCCCCTTTGGCTGCTATGAATGCGGTAGCGTTGGTGTACTATATTAACCAAAATTCTTCTTGCAATTTGAGAACAATACAAAAACAGATAGTTTTCTGGGAAATAGTTCTTCAAGGATGTCTATTTCGATAGATTCCACCATTGTTCGTTTTTTGCTACCGCTGAACGCTAGAGATAGGAAGACATTGCAGTGAAGACCGACTGTCGTCGGTGTAAACACCAGGACCGAAGTACTAGTGTGATTACATGGCTGAACTCAAAAACACCTTCAATATCAGATTTATTTTTTGTATCTAGGCTCAGTGGTTTTCAAAAGTTGGGAGAACAAGCAAAAATGTTTTTGTGTTGGAATTTAAAATCTTAATTGCCTAATGACTAAATTAAATGTGCCTCTAAATCGCGAATTACTTGCACCAAAAGTTCAATTTTTTATTTGTAAGCTTATATACTCCTAATAATAAGGAAAAAACACAGAAAAAAGCTTTTGCTAGAAATTAAAAATTAAGGGCTGAAAGGGTTAATGTTCTAACGTTAGTTGCTGTTCCCAGAGTTTGGAAGGCTAAGCCGCCGCACTGACGCACTGACATGCATGAAGCACGAACCCCGCAGAGCACGGAGGGCCAGTGGCCCCGAGCAATGCTCAGTGCACTGCTTAGTACGGTCAAGAAAGAAACATCCTGAGTTACCGCTGCGACTTAACGTCGCAGCGTTGATGCAACCATACCGGAAGACTCGTTCTCAAGACAAAACGGACCGCCTCATCAGCAGTACGAGATCGGCTCCTTTCCTTTCATGAGATTACATCTCATTACCGCCTCTCCCGCCGTCTACTGCCCCTTGCGCACCCGGCGCTCACTCACGCAAAAGAACGCCTATGGCGCTTAGTGCAGACGTACACCCTTCCTTGCCTCTCCCGCCTGCACCGCATGTACCCCGGTCTGTACTCTTCACCCCACTGCCCCGCTTGTGGGGCGGTCCAAACCATGGATCACCTCCTCTGGCAAAGCACCCACAACCCATTCCCCCCATATCGAGACGGTGAGCAGTGGGCGAGGGCGTTGGGCAGCTCGGATTCGGCGGTGCAAGAAGCCATCATCGCTCGGGCTGCCAAAGTCACCGGGGACCTTCCTCCCTCGGTCACCACCCCTCCCCCGAATTAGCCCTTGCGGCAATAAAAGTTCTCTCTCTCTCTCTCTCTCTCTCTCTCTCTCTCTCTCTCTCTCTCTCTCTCTCTCTCTCTCTCTCTCTCTCTCTCTCTCTCTCTCTCTCTCTCTCTCATCAGCAGCACAGGAAATGCACGCCCCCTGATCGCACGGGATTTGCCCACCAGTCGGCCGTAACCGAACTATGTACCAATGACAAAGGACACGACCCGCCATCCAAGCACCAGCGAGCAGCTCAACAATGCTGAGTGCGAATCAACGGTACAGGAGAGGGCACTGGGAATATTTAGACCACAATTCAAACCTGGCAACGTTGAATATGATAACTATGTCAAGTAAGGATCACGGTGTCCGATCGGCTCTCCGACATTCATTGGGACATCCGGGCCATAGGCGTGCGCACAGGGGGGGCAGGGGGGGGCGGCCGCCCCCCCTAATCACCTGAAGGGGGGCGCCAAATTTGCCCCATACCTTAAAGTTCTGCTCAGAAATATTTTGTGTGTTGCAATTCCATCGCATTGAAATAAAAATTTTACGAACACCCCTCTTCGCACTGCGTTCGGACCGCCAGGCCTTCATTGGGAAGAGGTCGGGAGTTGATGTAAGGGGGGGGGGGGGCGCAGCGCTAAGACTTTGCCCCCTCCCTAATCGAGAACTCTGCGCACGCCTATGGACATCCCTAATTCTTCGCCATAGTGGTTTGCTTTTTTTATACACATATATTGCAAGCAAACAGGCAGTAGAGTAGCGGCAGGTCTCCCTTTTGGGAGCAGCCCGAGCGAGACCAGCCACAAGCAGCGATGATAACAAGCAGACAAGGAAGAAGACAAAGCGTTCCGCCGTCCGGGAGACTGATAATGGGGATAAAGTGAAGGTGAAATAAATGAATTTTCGTGCTTTGATGCTTCACGCTCACACTAATTCTTCCGCCTCTGAAGGTAGCCTCCTGGACGCAGTCACAGGCAAAAGCGACGGTAGAACTACTTCAGCCGAGAAACGTGCACAGTCTCGGTGCCTCGGCAGCAGCGGTCTCTGAATAGAGTAACGGACGGGAGTTATGCGAAATTTGACCCGGTAAAGTTTTTCTAGGACGGTGTGCGGTCCAACAAAAAGGTTAAAGAACATTTGACGAGGTCCAGGAACCCGGATGGCAGTACACAGCAAGGCACCAACAGCGCGGTGTGATGCGTTGTAGCGGCTCTTTTCGGGCCTGTTGACATTCGGTAGTGTGTTGACGGGCAAGCTGGCAGCAGTACTTGAAGCGAGACATGAACTGTTCAGTACTCGAAGCAGAGTTAGACACAACGGCGGTAAAGAAACAGGCGTCGACGGGAGAAGGCGGTTGGCAGCCGTGTGCGAAGAACGGGAAATAACCAGTGGGGCGTTTGGTAATCGTATTGCGAGCGAATTTTACGAACGGAAGCTTGTGGTCCCAATTACAGTGATCAGCCGCGATGGACATTGAAATCATGTCGGAAGGCGCACGATGAAATCTCTGTGAGTTGTGTGTCTGAAGGTGCTGCCCGGGACATTTTTGCAGCCGCCCCATTCCATAGGGGCTATTTCGCGTACAAGTCCGGTGAACTTCCCAAGCGCTGTAGTCCCACACAAGGGCCGTGCACCAGGCTAGGGAGTCACTTGTACCTATTTTACTGGTAGGTTCCCGACGCCACCAAGGCCATGAATGCACATGGTGCCTTCCACAGGCACGGTGGACGCTGAACTCGCAACCGCCTGTGGCAAAGAGTATAGTTGGTCGTGGGCAGGACATGCCTCCAGACCCTTTCACCTCTGCGATTCGGCAACGCGGCATGATGGCCGGGGGCCCCGCCAGGTGGACGAGGGTCAGGGGCCCTTCGCAAGGGTAAAGGCGGCGTTCCTGGCGTGGATTCCCCTTTCAAAGGACAGCACTCGACCAGGGACGCCTGTTCCCATTAAAAAAAGCCGTTGACTTCCCGGCGGCAGGCGGATTCCAACCCGGTACCTCCCGCCTACGAAGTGAGTGCTGTAGGCTGTGAGCCATCGGTCCTGCATTTTTGCAGCTGCCCCATTCCATAGGGGCGATTTCCCGTACAAGTCCGGTGAACTTCCAAAGCGCTGTAGTCGCACCCAAGGGCTGAGCGCCAGGCCGGGGAGTCGCTTGTACCTATTTTACCGGTATACGTGCCCGGCGCAACGAGAGGCACACGACTGCACATGGCGAATTCCACAGCCACAGTGGACGCTCAACTGGTAACCGCCTGTGGGCGGCCGCACGAGCGGTGCCGCAGCTGCGAATTTGCAGGCGAAGTTCGCGCCATGTAGAACGGGCTTTTTCACGCCAGCGAGAAGACAAAGGAGCGCGGAGTTTCACGGTGGTAGTTTTCGTGAAAGTGAGATATAAGCATCAAAATGGTACAGGGGTATAAAGATATACTAAAAATTAAAATGGACAAGAAAAGTTGTGGCGCGCAGCTTACCTCGCACTTTGTCGTTGATGTACGCCTTTGTTTCTGCGCTGGTCCAAACCTGATATGCACGGAACAAGAAGAGCATAGCTTGCACTGTAGCATTTTGAGAAAATCACCCGGTATTCGTAATTTTTGTGCTACATACACACACGCACACACATTATATATATATATATATATATAGATATATAGTCAAGAAAACCTATAGTAGGTCACAGAAAGATGAAGAATGTCAGAAAGTACACATGTACACACGCTGTTAAGCCTGCCGCGGGTTCCATTCGGACTCTCGGGGTAACCGACTTGGGGGTGGTAGCGCAGTGAAAGCCACTTGGGGGTGGTACGGGCAAGGGGTAGTCCGAGTGCGAGTGCAAGTCTTCCCCAAGTTGCGCAGTGAAAGCGTCTGACCCTCGTCCGTTACAAGGGCAAGAGTGCGGAGAGAGTGATAAGGACGCGTGCAAAGTGTGCATTTTCGCCTAGCGCCGAACGATGCACAGGCTTCACCGTTGTTTTGCGTTACTGTCTTCAAACCGCCATGTTAGTTTAACCACGTTCAACCACGAAGACGCCAGCGCCACCTTTTTGTGTGCAGGCTTAAACTGTTGAAACAAAAGTTGAAAGAAAAGCACTTGTTCTTTTATTGAAATATTCAGTATAATTTACTAATGGTGAAGATGACTGTTTAATTTTTAAATTACGTAATGTTTGTAATAATAACGGCAATATTATTTCCGAAGCCTGCGGCTTGCGTTACTCAACATGTCTGCTACGAGGCTGTCGTCTGCATTGGTGTTGCGTTTGGGACCGCGGCGCCATTCCAATTTTATTCCTTTAGACGTCTAGTTAGACTGCTTCGTAAGCTGTCTACCAAGCTGTCCGCGAATTGGAACGCAGCCTCAGACTCTGTGCCCATGCCACGTTTACTGCCAAATAAATATATGTTGCTTGCTTCATGAATTGATTGATTGGTTTACAAAAACATTTCTTGCCTAAAATGAACTACTGCAAGAATAAGATGTCCTTACTGTTCTTATCTGTTCCTGGAAGTCAGTCTTCGTCAGGTATTCTCTGAGCTTCCGGAACTGCTCTGGGTAGACGAACTGAGCAGAAAGGAAACCATTATAAACGTATGTTCAATTTGATTTAAACATGTTAATTATTCTATGGTTCCATTGCCACCCTTGCGTGATATCCTGGTGTTAAAATGTAGGCAAATACCATACGCATGCAAAAGATCACTTTGTAGGCTGGGACTTGTAATAAAAAAGGCGGAACACTCCGCGTTAGCTTCGGGTTGTATAATCCGGCCAGAAGTAAGAGAATTCTAGGACGAGAGATGGAGGCAAATAATTTCTAAACTACAAATTCCGGTACCATACTCCATACTTGTCAACTTTGTTCAGCAAAAAGAAAACATTAGGGACAGTTGAGGCTGTTGAATATATTAGAAACGAAGAGGTGGCTACTGGCAGCTGTTTTGTAGTATCATCATCATTGTTTGCAGTTACATTGCATGAGATCACTCTCAAAATGCCGCGAACAGGTATCACATGTTTCGCTCTGGGTACCCCAGGTGGCGCCACAGTACCGCCATCTGGGGTATCCAGAGAAAAACAGGGGATTCAGGTTCGCGGCAGGTTCGCGGAGCACTGGATGTTTTGTTCTGGACAGCCGAGGTGGCACCACGCTGCAACGGCGGTCAAGGTCGCCAAGATGGCCCCTAGGTTTTCCATAGGCGAAAAAAAATTGTGTTTATTTTCTAAATGACCAGGTTCGTACCGCCGTTCACGGTGTTTAACAAAATAGACCACAACACGCAACCTTCGTGTAAAGCTTGACCGCGGATGGAGACTCGGTTCGCTTAAGAAAAAAAAAATTAAAGACGCCCATTTATCAATGTTACACCCTGTAAAAGAAAGTTTGACATCCACCTAAATGCAGCCATACGGCTACAAAGGAAAGCTATACAGCTTTCTCGGAAATTCGCAGTTGAAGAAAAATTCGGAACTTCGCAGTTGAAAAAAAATTCGTCCTGGACCAGGACGAATTTTTCTTCAACTGCGAAGTTTCCGAAAAGCTGTATAGCTTTCCTTTGTAGCCGTATGGCTGCATTTAGGTGGATGTCAAAACTTTCCTTTACCTTACTCCACCTTGGGGATTTCCCCAAATCTGGTCGATTAATGTTACACCCTGTAACTTGTTACTTGCTACCTCTACAATGATGCTTAATTAAAAGGCCTGGAGACAAAATAAAAGCTTGTTATTCGAAAGATTTGGTGCTTTCATAGTGCTCCACCGCTTGTCGGGCAGCAAACAATGCTGTTGTTCACTGGGAAATTAACGAATTTAACTTAAAATTTTCTCTCCAAATCGTGTGTTTCGTGACGTCTTCCAGGACAGGTCTTCAAAAGAACGCTAGTGCACTGTTGGTCTGGCAGCGGTGTCCGGAACGCCTTGTTTACCGTTAGTCCTCCTAGATGGCTCCACCATACTGTGCAGGTCCGCTGTCCGCCTTTACTTTGTTTTCGACCATATTTGCACCTGGCTTGTTTTTGTTACGGTAGAAAATAATCGTATCGTGAAACATGGGGTATGCTCGACAAACAGGGTCACGTAAGACAATGTCGCTTACGCCAATCAGCCAGACAACCGCAAAGCGCACGAATGATGTGAAACTATTACAAGCATAGCGCGTGCAGAACCAACAGCAGTATGCACCGGTGCTTCTATGTTTACGAGTACTTTCGCAACTTCCACTGCTTACCTCACCATTTTTACTGCTGTCACAGGAATTTGCATTACATTTAAGGAAAAATAGCTCATTCAGCAAACTTATAAGGCCTGCATTTGCTTTTGTCGGCCTCAGCCAATCACACAGCTGAGATTACATCACAGGTTCTGTTGGCGAGGAAATGAAGCTATGCTCGGGAACAAGTTAAGAACGGCAATAGCTCATGTACGGTATCACTCCGCCAAAGCGACGGACTCGGATGTCAACGGGTATACACGCGTTTTGAAAGCAGGTTGCTGTGAATGCATGATATCGGCTGCCTTTTCTCACGTAGCTTGATTGTCGTCCGCTGGAGCAGTTTATAAGCATGTCAAGTCCGAAAAATCCCGGAAACGGCTCGTGCAATGTTTCAAATAGTCCCAGTAACGCACTACTTGCGCCGCGTGGAGTAACGTCTGGCTGCGGTGATGAGGCACAGCGGTAACTTCAATTCCAGAGGACTGGCTAGAAAGTAGGATGAATTTAATATATAAAGGCAGAGGCGACAAAGCCAGTATTGATTCATACAGACCACTCACAGTAACGTCAGTGGTGCATGGATTCGTAATGCAGGCGATAAAATCAGAAATTCAAGCATGGATGGAAGAAAATGAAAATACTTGGGGAACTGCAGAATGGATTTAGACAAGTCAGACGATTGGATAATAATTTGTTCGTGATAACGCAATGCATTGAAATTGCGAAAGCGCAGAATAGACCATTATGGGTTACGTTCTTGGACATTAAAGGGGCATATGACAACGTAAACAGAGAACGGCTGTGGAGAAGGCTGAAACTCCAGGGATTAGATGGCGAATTAATACAGTTCCTTATAGCAATCTATAAAGACAATAGAGTGCACCTTACATGGGAAGGACAGCAAATGCACACCAGCAGGTCCACATCCATCGAGGGACTGAAACAGGGATGCCCTTTGAGCCCAATACTGTTCATGCTTTACATGGGAGGGTTAGAAAAGAAACTGGAAGAAAGTCAAGTAGGGTTTAGCCTAACCCATATGCTGCAAGGCGAAGTGGTACAACAGCGTATTCCGGGAATGTTATACGCAGACGAAATTGTTCTTTTAGCTCATAACCAAACCGACATGCAACGGCTAATAAATATTAGCGGCCAGGAAGCCACCGACCTCGGGTTAAATTTTAGTGCAAAAAAATCAGGAATAATGGTTTTCAATGACGCTACCACTGACGCAGTGTCTATCCAGCAAGGCGAATTACCCAGAAAGGAATATAAATATTTGGGAGTGTGGATAAACGAAGGGGATAACTACTTAAGAACTCACGAGGAGCAACTTAAGGGTAAGGGAAAGCGAAACGCAGCTATAATGAAGCATAGAGCTCTGTAGGGATATAACAGATATGAAGTAGTGAGAGGAATGTGGAAACGAGTAATGGTTCCGGGTTTTAAATTTGCGAATGCTGTACTCTGCTTAAAATCAGACGTTCTATCAGGCCTTGAAGTGAACCAGAGAACGGTAGGAGGTTTGGCCTTAGGAGCGCATGGAAAAACAACTAACGAAGCAGTACAGGGAGATATGGGCTGGGCATCGTTTGAAGTTCGAGAAGCACAGAGTAAAATGTTTTGAGATTAGGTCGAGAGCAATGGATCAACGAAGGTGGGCAGCTAAGGTTTTTAGGTACCTATACTTGAAAAGCGTGGACACGCAGTGGTTAAGGAAGACTAGAAGGCTAACGATGAAATACGGAAAGAACAGTAAAGAGTCCAAAACAGCCAAGGTAACCAAAAAAGAGGCAAGGTAGATCGAAACTGATAAATGGGAGAGAAAAAAATGGAAGCTAAAACGTCGTTAGAGATGTACAAGGGCTGAGAAATTGAACATCAGAAAGGAAAATTTCTACGATAATTCCCAGGGCAGTGCTTTGCTTTTTGAGGCTAGAGCAGGTTGCTTGCGAACTAAGAGCTTTGTGGGGAAGTATTCACAGAATGATGGGGTATGCGTGGTCTCCGGAAAAGAAACAGAAACTATGCGGCACATAGTGTTAGAATGCGAGTGTATCCATCCAAATATACATTAGGGAAATATTCGGCTTCCAGAAGCCCTAGGATTTAAGGGTAGCCCAGAGAAAGTTAACTTCAAGGCTGTAGAGGGGACGAAAAGAAGATTAGAATGCTGGTGGGCGAAAAGCAGAGAGGGGAATATTGCCTAGGACAGTTACCACCTGTAACAGAAAAAAAAGTATTTTGTGGCTTAATAAGCTTTTTGTGCCTGCCCTAAGCAGCGCTAGTATTAAACCAAGAGTATAAAACATAGGTATATTAGTCCTTTTTGGTAAGATGACATGTCATCACCCCGCTACAAAAGGGAAACCAGTAGCAATCATCATCATCATCATCTTGCGGCTCTTAAGTTGTAGCCGAGTATAGTGGGTCGCATGGCCATTCAATTTTCCATAATTATGTAGCTTATTTGAGCGACGTTTACGTTAAAGGGGTGTCAGTATAATTCTAGCGCGGCAGTCTTTTTCAAACGTGTGTTTTGTCTTTACAAGCCAGAAAGCGATGGCGGAGTAGAGAAAGAGAGCGCTTAGAATTGAAAGCTTGCACCGTCGGCGTACCCCACTCGCTGAAACGAATACTTCGAGGGATTCGATGGCCATCCTCACACGCCGGAGGTCGTTCACGTCGCACATGTCCCCGCACAGGAACTCGGCCTCCCTGAGGGCGTCCAACGCCAACACGGCGCGGCGCCGCAAATCGTCCTGCCCTGCGCCGTTCACCAGGGACTCCGCATCGCCGAGCAGCTGCCCGATGGTGCGAAAATCTGCGACGATGAAGACGCACCGGTTTCTGCAGAGCTTATTGATGAGCCTGCTCCTAGTTGCTCGTTTCAATGAAAAAAAAAAAAAAAAAAGTAGTGGCTTAGCTCTGCTATGCCAGGATATACGTAGCGTGAGCTAAGGTTCAGCAATCCAGTCCAATTCAGTCCAGTCCTGCCCTGCCCAGTCACTTTCCCCCTTCGCAACGGGGCAGCCGTTGCGAAGGGGGAAAGAGGGGTGATTCTGCGGCGCCTTCAAGTGGAGCAAGCACGTCTGCCGCGGGCGGTTTGGGCCGGCACTCGGGCACAGCAACTAGGTGATTGTAGTGGCGCTTCTAGTTTTGTTTGGTCGTATCACGGGTATGCTAAGGTGCAGTTAACGTACTGGTAACTGTGTTTTTAATGTTTCCCTCTGGTTCCCCACTACTGACGTCGTGTAGAGCGAAAGTTGTTTTTACGCATTTCTTCAGTTTCTTCTGTTAAAAAAACATCTTTTCAGTCTGGAATCGAGCTGAATTATTACCAAGGGCTAGTGCTTAAAGGAGCACTGACACCAATTTTCGGCGTTAATATTATTGCACAGCTCGCTTCCTTCACTCAACAGAATACCATGGCTGAAATATGAGCGGCCTGCGACGCGAAGAAAATAGTTCAATCGGATCTCATTCATCGCGCCGACGGAGCAGCGCGCGGAGCGGCACTCAGCAGATGGACATCAGCGTGACATTACCCCGTGAAGCCAAAAGAAGTGACGCGACAGCGCTCGTCAAAAACTCGTGACGTCACTTCACGCGCGCGGCCCTACGAGCGGTGAGCGGGCGCAACACCCTCTCAAGCAGGCGCCGGTGACGTCCGCACAAAGCGGTGAGGTCAGGCCGGGATTGTGTCATATGCGCCGTTCGAAATGAAAGCGCGGGAATTTGAAACAAACGATTTTCAGGCCGTTCAATGTATTAACTATCGCGCGCTGAAGTATTGAAGTGCTGTTTCAGGTTCGCCAGACCATTGAGCATCGATAAAAGCAATAAAAGTGTAACATAAAATTTTCGTGTCAGTGCTCCTTTAAAATTTCAAGTGGCTTTATGCTGTCTTCATAGACCTAGGAGCAGTTTAGTGGAGGGCTCTGGATTAACTTAGGCCACCTGCGGATCTTTGACATGCGCCACAATCCCTACACACGGACGTTTCCGCATTTTCAGGACCAGCGGCCTGCATCAAACCCGCGTCGTTGCGCTCAGTAGCACAACGCCTTGGCCACTGAACCATCGTGGCAGGTATCTCTTTTCACTAAGGTTTGCAGGCTGTGGCGCTACGGAGTTTCTTTGGGCTGCCGCTGCCTAGAAGAAAAACCCCACTGTTTCCCCGTTTTGCTTTAGCGCTGAGCGCAGAAAGTCGCTGTCTAGTTTCCTGGCATAGGTGACCATAGTTTCGTATTCGAAGACAAACACAGCGCTGCGTTTCTTTTCCACTCTTCTGTAGAGTCCACGTTTTTGTGCGCTGGTTCTTCAGATATGGATATGCACCAAGTTGTCAAGCTTTGGTTCGTAATCAGTGCCAATGCTACAGTTAGCTATCCCATGAGTTGCCATTTGTCTCGTTGAATATTCTTTCGCATTTTTGTATTTTACTGCACGCCTCAATCCACCCCGCATCTATAAAAAGTTATCAGCCGTCCAGGTGGTGCGTATATGAAGAGTCCGGAATACCCGTAGTCACTTAAAGTGCAGCAACCTTGGAACCAGTGTTCAATCGAGTAGACCGGGGTCAGCTGTTTTCTTTTGTCACTATAAAGACTTGATAAGCCCGCATTAGTGTTATTTCCAAGGGAAAAGAAGGGAAGGGGACGCACATCTTCACCCCATATGACGGGCCGCCACTACATCAAGCCTGCTTGAAGTCTTACATCATCTTAATGCCTCCTAGTGTTTTTAGAGTGCAGCTCTTAAGCGCCTACTCCTGTGGTTTCGCGTAGTCCCTCAGTGTCGGGCTCGTTGTAAACGAGGGAGCGAAAAGGCCACCAAAGACAGAGCGAGCAGGAAAGCGGAGGAGAAAATTATGGCGAAAGTGTGAGAGGGAGGGCGGTATGGCGATTGCGCGCGGGACATGCTCACCGGAGGCGACGCGCTACAAGATAACGCCAGAGTATAGCACGCGCATTCGTGCTCTCGCTGATGAGGCGATCACTTTCAGAGACGCGGCAACCGTATGCGCCGTCGCCGAGGAAACTTCCGTTAACGTTGCGCTGAAATGTCATATTAGGGAATACCGTAACTGTCAGCCATTTTTTTTTTTTGCTTTTTCTTTTATTCCTCCTCCCTCTAATGGTAATTCCGAATTTCGAGCGTTGCCCCCACCCTTACGAAAAAAAACGTGAACTTGATTATGCGCGAAGAATCACTATTGCTGACTTCCATGGATGATAAGCAGCGTTGCGCATAGATGACCGTTACGTAAGAAAACACGGTCGCTAATGAGGCACAGATCAGAATTCTTTAAAGCTATGAACCAACCAAAGCAACCGTAAATGCATACGCCGGAGGGTTTTTTCTTGGTATTTTTTTTTGCGAACGCCAACGGACAAAGCTAAATCCTAAGCAGCTCTGCTGTTGAAAAGCAAAATATAGGCTACTTTAGCGTTCCCACTTGTTATGCAGCGCTCGACCGTGATTACCAACGAAACTCCACGTTCAAGTGGCTGACCGCCGCTGTTGTGATTTGAAGCCTTGGAAGTTCCTATGGCCTCCTCTATATTTCTTTGAGCTTTTAAGAGAAGCGGCATCATGTTGTGAGATACATACGCCCTGGCATTTCCTGTGTCCACCTTGTGACATCTATGGTTAGCTTTGAACATGCAGGTTATTCCCTTTAGCAACTACAGTAGTCCCCTGTATGGCCTCTATAGATGGTAGTTACTGAAAAGTTTAGTTGTCAATCTCTTCGCTTGGCAACACTGGCAACGGCCATGGACATGGCCGAAGCACCACAGACATGGCGCGGCTTGTGCCACTGCGCCTCACGCCCGCAGAAAAAAAAAAACACTGGCGTGCGTCGTGTGCTCCTTTTCAACGCGATTCTCAATGATGGTGTCAACAGACATGTTATTAATCGCACTCACATTGGAATGGAAGCATTAATTTGCGTATGGTGCGGTAGAGTTTGGAACTTCGAACACGCGTCGTGCGCTTATCACGGACAAGTACCGCCATCCCGCGGAGCCCGACGTAACCAGTGACGGCGTACCACGGCCCCCGCGATCGGCTGCCGGCGGCGCGCCGTTGCTCCGGCCGTCCCATTCGGCGCGTCCCCCAGCAAAAGCATGTAATTTGGCTAACTCCGCAACGCGCCGCGAGGTGGCGGGGTTAGCCGATGGTTAGCCGACTCCCCTGGCCGGCTTTGTGGGGCCTGAGTTGCTGTGTGTTTTCACGGCCGGAATTCGCGTAACTGTGTTGCAGCTTTATTTTTGTTGAGCTGACAAACCGAACTACCGGGTCATGAAGTCCGCTTGTCTCAGAAGCTTCGAGGAACAGCACTGAAAAGTTAATCGCGCTGTGATTGCTGCGCTTGATCGGTGCAGGACATTTCCGTGCGGACATTCAGGGTGTGCGGATATTTGGGTGCGAAAACTTCTCGGCTACAGAATTATCGTGCTTGCTTGTTGGAACAGCAGTTATATTTTTATTTCCGCATATGGTGGGTTATGGACAACAATCGAGCGCAGTGGTTGCATTTTTATATTGGCGCCGTGTTTGATTTTGCCAGTTATTTTTAGAAGTTGAACATTTGTATATTTTTGCTTGATACCTCGTCCAAGGAACACCTGTTATGCAGCCTATTGATTATATTCTTACACACATGCCTTTTTTTTAATTTACAAGATTTCAATTGAATTCCCGCTTTGCGGCGTGCAACTCAGCTAACAATTAGCCGCGTTTACGATGGTGTTATTCCTTCTTTATGCAGTTTTCTACACACTGTCACTATCTAAAGAAAGCAGCATTACAAGCATTCGGTTGCCCCCAAAACGCAGAAAATCTTACGAGGAGTTTTATGCAGGTTGTGCGCTGTCACACTAAAATGATTTTGCAAACACTGTTGTCGCCACCTTTTTTTTCATACGGACAAGTCTCGCATATTTTCGTGTGGAAGAACGGGCCTCTGAAAATAGGCTGTAGTGTGTACATGTTTAAAGCAAACATGAAACCTCTCATCATTGCTTTACATATGGATGGGCTTCGATATCAGTAATTGAAAATTTAAATGTCTTTAGTCTTGGGTCCAAAATAGGAAAATTGGGCTTGCCTGTGGTCACCGAAATATGTTTAATACAATGAAATCGGGGTGCATCTGACTTCAAGTTGTTTTTTCTTTTTTTTGTTGCGACTGAGATTGAAACTGTAACTTGCTTAACGCACATGTGTAGAACAGATTGCCATATCTTTGAGGCTATCGCTCAACGTAATACTCTTTAAACGTGTTAATCCTAAAAATATGACGGGTGCTTCCACCCAACAGGCATTAATTCGAAGGCCAGATAAGAGCGCAGCCATCCGTCGTGCGTATGACGCGATCGCGCCCTACTGAACTGCATTGACCATGCAGATTATATAAAGTACGTAAGCCTGGATAAGAAATACCTGAAAAATAATCACCTTTTAGCGAACCGAACGTTATTTAAGCACCAGAAATTTTCCCTTGGTAGTAGGGAATATTGTCCGCGTGTCGAAGGCGTCATGCGGCACATGTTAAAGAAGTCGCATAGCTGCAATTGTAGGTAAAATAAATTCATTATTATCAGGTTCTATGAGTCGTTTTGCATCCATAACATCAGCTATGCTTTCTTTTTATTGCGATACGAAGCGCGAAAGTTGACGAAACGCCATTTCGAGAAGCGTTGCAGCATACCCGGCTTTCGTTTCAACCATCGGCTCCTCGCGCCGCGGTGCGGCGGAACACGGCAAAACGGCCTCTCCGGACGATTGGGACGGCCGGAGCAACGGCGCGCCGCCGGAAGCCGATCGCGGAGGCCGTGGGCGTACTCTCATGATTGCCTGCATGCGTGCCTCGCCAGTGAATACAACCTATAGCCTTCGGGTAGAGCCTTTGGTTGTGACGCTAGCATGGAAGTGAACACAGACAATCGGAACGGCCTTCTGAAACTCGCCTTTCATCTGGTTTAATAAAGTTCGATCGTACCTGAAGCGCCGGGCTTGTACCGATAACAGGAGGGACTGTCACGTCAGGGAAGGCAACGAACGAGTACGCAAGCCGCACTCACTTGCACACTAAACAACGATACCGCTACAGACAGCTTTCATTGAACGTCGCCCTTCGCCAACTTCGTAAAACGGCAGTGACGACGGGATCATAAAACGCGACAGTGCCGTAAGTCCGCCCTTTTCTAACGTCTGGCTTTAAACTATAAGCATAGTGCAATGCCACGTCACATGAAAAAAGGCCTAATTATTTACGACATTTTTAATTACACGTTATAACTATTATTTAAGATAACTTGTACCAAATGAAACAATGTACAAGGCAAGGCAATGGTGCATAACCAAACTATGCTTGTGTTATCGTCTGCTTTAAAAAAAGTCGTTGCACTTACGCTCCGCTGTTGTTCTGACGAAGGCTTTCAGTGAACCGTTGGCTGCAATATGCTCCACCACCGACATAATCTCCTTGGTACAATCTGCGCCAAGTGAAGGGGAAGAGTAAGTTATCCTTTCCACCATCCACAGTCTCATCCAAATAATAGAAGCGTTTTCCAATCCAATCCAATGACGCTACCTTTGTTTTATTTTATCCGAGGCGCAATGCGGAACGCAATGCCGAGTGCAAATGCCGAGATAACACACTGTGCGGTGCGCAGATAATAAACATGTTTTCAAAACCAATCCAATCCAGTCCAGTTCGAAGAATTTAGCCTTGCTTAATTAACCTCATGTGCAATGCAGAGTACAATGCCTAGTGCGAATGCCGAGGTAAGACACTGTGAGGTGCACAAATGATAAATACCTTTTCCAATATAATCCAATGCAATCCAAGGACGTTACCTTCGCTTCACTTCATCTTCATGAACACACAGTGAGGGGAGCTCTCTGGCCGCCGGGATTGATTCCTTTAGCAGAGGACAGCAAGGTTGAATGAGTAAGGGCAGATACAGAGCACCGAGCACGTGAAATGAACCCCTAGCTCTGCAGCGCTTAGGTTAATAGCTGTGTTACTGGACAAGTGATGACAATGTCAAATTGTTCGCCTACCGTCAAGCCGTTGGTGAACGGGGCCTACAATCTCTTGGTGCTTCCCACCGACAAGGAGGCCCATCTCCTGGAAGGACAAAGTACAAGTCATGTGACAATATGATGTGGGCCCTGTAGGTATCAGTCAACGCAGGTCATGATGAACAATATACATGCATGCAAGTGCGCGGGCAATAGGCCACAGTGCTGACACAATTATTTTTTCTTAGACGGGATGTTTTCAAACACCACAGTCTGTAACAAGTAAATACTGAAATGTCCATCCATCCGGCTGTCTGACGGTCGGTCAGTCGGTTGGTCGGTCGGTCGGTCGGTCGGTCGGTCGGTCGGTCGGTCGGTCTTACTTGGAAAGCCTTCGGTTTTCATGACGGCAGTTCCGAGAAAATGTTTTTATCGCGCTTTTCAATAAGCGCACATTGTGTCCGACATACTTTTCATGTTATTACTTTGGTTGCTGTTACCCGTGAGTTCAAACTGGCTTCTTTCGCTGCGACAAGTGGATTGTTGGGGCGCTTAGGCATAGCTGCACATTAAATGTTAAGTGGTGAATTCGGCCGCTGTGTGTTTATATGCGGGTGCGAGGCCATGTGTGTCCTAGACTTGCGCCATGACAGGCACCAAGACTCCCGGACGTAGCCGAGGCGGTAAGGCATCGAACATATGCAACCCCCCCCCCCTTCCCGAGAGCGTAACGGCGTACTCGCTTGCGAGCGCACTCATTTGTACTCATTTAGGCTCAAACTGACGAATGAGTGCGATGACGAGTGAGTACAGACCCAGACGGAGAAAGTGAGTACAGGGACCAGTGAGTACAGACCCAAACGGAAAAAGGAAGTACGATGACAAGTACAGACGTGAGTACATGCCCTCATGAGTGCAGTAAGTTGGGAGTACGGTGCTCTTGAAAACAGCAATCACGAGTACTGTAGTCATGAGCACATGCACTCGCGAGTAGTACTCATGAGTACAGTACTCTCGATTACAGTACTCGCGAGTGCATGTTGACGACGCCCGCAACTTAGTTGCTTGTATGTGAGCGTGTCTTGGCTAGTCTCCTGTCGTTGCCATCGGAAAATTTTGTGATATGTAGGAAGCGTAGGGGAAAATTTTACGATGGTTGAACTCATGATGTCTAAAGCAATGCTCAATGCGCTTTTCACTCTCATTTTGCACGTTTACAAAATGCATTAAAAATTAATCACAATCACGTAATCTTTCTTATCAGCCCACTGCTGAGCGTAATAAATGCACAAGCTGTAGTGAGGACATTTGTGTTACTTAGTTGATTCCATATTCCTAAATCAGTGCGTGAATGCAAGCAGCTGATTACGAGTAAAAATTAGTAGAAACACTTTTGAAAACGGGTAAAAATGAGTACAAATGGAGTAAAATTACAAGTGAGTACCGATTGAGTACGAGTACAGGTGAGTACGAGTGAGTACAAATTGAGTACGAATGAGTACGGATACTCGCGAGGACACACGGGTTTGAGTACAGGTGAGTACGATTACAAAAGAGTACGTGATGAGTGATTACGAGTGAATTTGAGTACGGGCCACCTTTGTGAATCTGAGTTTGAGGGAGGTATTTCTGTTTCGCCTACCAGTGCCTACCAGTGCAACGCATGGCTCTCTCCGCTCTCTTTCAAACATTTCAAAATTTAGAACACCACACACGCACACACACACATGCACGCACGCACGCACACACCACGCACACACACACACACACACACACACACACACACATAGATATATATATATATATATATATATATATATATATATATATATATATATATATATATATATATATATATATATTATATGTAATGCAATAACAAAAGCTAGTTTTCAAAAGTAAAGTGCACTCTACATAATACCTAGATTATCAAACGTGCATCGATGTGGACGTCGCCTATCTTTCGATCATGCTGTGTTAAGTTGACGTCAACAACATGCTTTAACTGCAGCAGTCAATCATTTGCCGCTCACTTCAATGGGGCCCTCCAGAACGCCTCCCAGGTTGTCCGCCAGGAATCGGACCTGCCTCCCGAGGTTCTCCCTCGCCACAGACAGGTGGCCCATGCTGGCGATAGAACTGACGACCATGGCCCTGCAAAGAGGATGGTGGCGCTAAATGTGGTGGTTTAAAGGAGTACTGACACGAAATTTTTATGCTACGTTTTTTTCGCTGCTATGCGTGCCTACTAGCCCACTAATCATAGAATGACAGATTAGACGGTCGAGCGCAGCGTAAACATTCATTTACGGCGGCGTTTATTCGTGCCAGTTTCGGTTTCGACAAAAAAACGCCGAGCGGCCGCCATGACAGCATGTATGACATGGCGTCACCATTCTTGCCGTATCGCTGCCTCTCTGGAAGCGCGCGCGAGCGAGCGAGCGCGCGCGCCCAGACCGGCCGAGGTTTTCGCCGTCCCCACAGGCCCGGGCAGCATGACATCAGTCCCAAAACCATGACGTGTAAACACGCCGAGCAGCGCGCGCCAACCACAGCCAGCGCGTCGGCTTCGTCACGGGAGCCCCGACGTCGGCAGTTTGGGGCAAGTAGCAGATGATGTCACGTCCGCCCGCTCTGGGCTTTCTCGTGCGGGCGAAGATTAAAATGGATTTTAAATATGTTTCGCTGATCGGTTGCTGTTAAAACTTGCTGGGAGATATATCCTGATAAAAGGAAGCGTTTTACATAGTTATCTCAGCTTTGAAATTTCGTGTCAGTACTCCTTTAAGATGCACCTGTCCCACGAGTACGCGGATTGCCTTCAAGGCATGTATATAGGCTCCAATGGGGATGCATGAATAGACCTTTATTGGGCGCAGTAGGTTAGGATGTCGGGATGACCGCAGGCTCCAGCCTGGGGGCGACTATAAACATTTGGAAGAAAAAGTAACACTATACTTACAACGAACTACAATGGCTGTGCGAAAAACAAAAACACGGTGTGTCGAAATTTCGGCGCATGTTAAAATTACCAGGTCGGGTAAACTTACCCTTACACTAAGGCTCACCTCATGGCCATGTGCAGACTGAAGGGCAAAAGCTCAAAATTTGAAAATTTGAACTCAAACGCACGTACAAAGTTTGGTTAGGGTAGTGGTGGTGGCGAAAATGTTTATTGAAATGAAGGGTACGGGGCAAGGGAAAAGAAAGGAAATCAGCGGTGGGTGGCCATCCTTGTCTGGTAGGCTGCGTGCCTTCGCAGCGAACCTGGCCCGAGAGATCAGGAACGCCTGGTCGTCAAGCCGGCCACTGCGCTGCAATCAATGATACTGGAATTCTTCGGCTGCTTCTCCAGTTTCTGGTCTTTCCGTATGTGTCTAACACTTTTACCCCAGTGGGGTGCCAGTTTGACCTTTAAACCAGAAAGGGTGTAAGGAGTGCAAAGGTTGTGGGAGAGAAACCTCATATATCCATGTGCAGTAGCCATGTGCTCAATACTATATTCCAAACCTTTGAACGTGTGCTTGACTTCATATTTTCAAATTTCGATGTTTTGCCCACAGAAGCTGCACATGGTAACAAGGTGTGCAATCTCTACAGAGCAACGTTTTTGTTTTTTTCAGCTATTCTAAGTCGTTGAAGATACTTTGGTTAGATGGCACGTCAGCACCCCGTTACAAAGGGATACCATTACAATCAATCAATCAATCAATCAATCAATCAATCAATCAATCAATCAATCAATCAATCAATCAATAAATCAATCAATCAATCAATCAATCATCAATCAATCAATCAATCAATCAATCAATCAATCAATCATCAATCACTCGAGGGAGTAAAATGAGCGAGGGCTGATGAAAATAGGCAATTTGACAACAAAAAATTACACCATCTTCCTTGGGGAACCCTGATGAGGAATGCGAAATAGTACCTTATAGACAGCGAT
>CM023458.1:74989911-75275463 GCA_013339765.2 Haemaphysalis longicornis
CTCCTGAGGCGCAAGATCAAGTGCGCTCGTTATTTTTCTTCATATTTTTTACGAGGTCCTCATGGGCCGCAAGCGCAGGTGTAAGCTTGGATGATGCTAGGTGCTCTTCACGAGGCACACATGATCGTGCGCCTCACACGGAGCGTTATGTGGCAGGGGTTACAGAAGTCTATCGTCTTTCGATGACATTTCGATGAGCAGATTCGCAGACAGTTTTCCACAACAAACAACACGCAGAGCGCGCGCAACGCACCAGAGGTGGCGAACGACATCCAACTCGGACCGATGGTACTGAACATTGCGAAATAAATTCACAAACACAACCAAGCCAACACACACCGAGGAAACGCTATTCGTGACATCCTCCGCTCCCGCTGCTGGTTTGCGGACTTAGCCCGTGAATGCTGCACCGCATAAATCAACCTTGACTCAAGCAACAAAAGATCCAGCGCATGCGGTTCAGCCCTACCGGAATGTACGAGTTTTTCGGCACCCACTGCTCCAACCCGAGTCCAGCAAATGAACGACATCACACTCGTGCAAGTAGGTCTGTCAAAGAGCAATGACACGGCCAGCGCGTACGACATGTCCCAGCCGGAAAGAACAAGAACCCCGGCACCCGCTACTCCGATCGAGACTCAGCCAACAAACACCATTTCGTACAGGACGACGCAACTGCGAGTAAGCGCACTTGGAATAAACGGAATGCTTTCGGGCCTGCTTGTACGGGAGCTATACCGACCTCAGCATTCTCGAAACAATGGGCAAAAGACGAGAGCTTGAGCTACGACATGGACACGGCAAGAACGACAATGAATGAACCCGATCCAGACGAAGGCATCGAATAGCCTACCAATGAAGTCAAGCTAACGACGCCAAGGAATGAGGGAACGAACAGACAAGACGAACTACGTCCGCTTCTTCTCCTCAGCGGCATCACTTCCGAGGCAACCACTGCAAATCGAGCACGGAGTTACAACGATTTCGACCGATCAGCCACGCCACCGTATACAATAACGCCCCGCTGCCGCACGCTAAACTAAAAGACAAACGGCTCCCTCACCATACGCAACGGACACCCCAATCGAAGCAACATCCGCAATGCGCTGAACTATGCCATCCCTGCATCCCGCAGCTCGCCACCGGACAAAACGGTCGCCCACGCTCCCACATGCATCAAGCACACAACGATGTACACGAACGCAATCGCTAACTGAAGCATTCGTGGAGTTTCGACCTGGGAGCTACCGTTCGCGTTTGCCGACATCTCAACTTTCCATTCTGTCTATGTTGTACCCTGCGTGGTACAAAATGCTACAACTTGTATGTAAGCCAGCGGCAGCCACTTCTGGATTGTTGTTTTGGTGTGTGTTTCCCTTTTGTAATGTCTATTTGTTACCCACGATGCATAGTTCCATCGACGCATGTTATGTATCTGCTTCGACGGACAAATCAACCTCTTCTCATCGCCGTAAACGCTGTCAAGTTAAGGTTCGACGAATTGAATTGCACGGTACGCAAAAAAATTAGGGTGATTGGAAATTCACCGAACCTCATCGAAACGAGCGCCCTCTTAACCAATGTTAATAGTATCTTGGTTCTATAAACGTTGCTCTTAATGAAGTTTCTAGTATCGGGAACAAAGAATCCGGCAACTGTGAATCAACGGACAATCATCTGGATACGAACAGACCTCAATCTACGCCGACTCTTGATAGTGCCTGGGGGAGGCACAATTCGGATTCTGAGCATGATTCGGAGAATATCAGCGCGCCGAGAAACGAAAACGGACGAAAAAAGCAGCCGCGCGAAGACACGCAGAAAATCGCAATTTACGACCACGGCTGCGCCGAGAAGTCTCGAGCCTTCCGAGGGGCTGACGCGGCCCAGAATTCATTTTTTTATTCCTGAGAACAAGAGGAGACGTCCAACGCGAGTGCTTACTTTCCATTTCGCTCTCTCACGTACGTGCACGCGCCTCCGCTCAGTGAGTCGCCCTAGGACATTGCACGCTTCAAACGTGTGTAACCTCAGAGTTTCTACTGGATTACACATTTGACGTTTTTTTTTCTATTTCTTCTTTTATCCTAGCCACGACCTAACAGTACAGAAAAGTTGAGTTCTCGTGAGTACAAATTGAGTACTCATAAGTACAGATTGAGTACGATTACTTGTGTGTACAGATGAATTGAGTATGAGTGAGTAAAGATGAGTACGACTACTCATGAGTACAGTTTGAGTACAAGCGAGTACAGAATAATTCAGTATTCATGAGTACAGATTGAGTAAGAGTACTCGTGAGGACAAATAAGTTTGAGTACACGTGAGTAAGATTACAAATGAGTACGTAGTGAGTGAGTACGAGTGATTTTGAGAACAGACGATTTGATTGAGTACAGCGTTCTTTCTATTTTGCCAACCTATGCTGACAACAAGCTATTTCGACATGATTTATTTACAGTAAAGGAATCGCATTGTTTCGCATTGATAACTTTTAAAGAGGGCTTCAAAGCACGCACATCATTAATCGCTTTGTGGCTGTTTTGTAGGCTATTGTAATTGCGAAAAGCGTGCTGCTGATAATGATGACGCTCGTTCAATGCTGGCCGGGCTGGTTGGTTTTCTGATGGAGGCAAAAAAGGAAAACAACAATGTGACGAGATTCAGGTGCACGTTAGGATGCCCGGGTCGTCAAAGTTAATCTTTAGAGGTGCACTACAGTTTTATCTTTGCTCGAGTTGCCGCTTTGGTGCAAAAAAAGTTCTAAGTATAGGTTTTAATCATTAGGAGGGATTCAACGCAAGCCATACATGCCATTCGTCACGTGGTACAATCGACAACCTTCTCAGATGCCATCCATGGCTTGGCAAGAAGCACGGTACTGGAGATACGCGTCGAATTGGTGCCCCGTTTAGCCGTGCCTGTCAATACGGAGGCAAACTCAGCTAGTCGCCCGAGTGCCTCCATATTGCTGTCATGCGACCACTACTACCTTTCCCCGAAGACGCTTGCGAGCACCTGGAACGATTGATTGATTGAATAAACTTTATTCAAGACAGCAAGCGCGATGTTAGGGCGCCCGCCCGGTGAGAGGCGTCCTCAGTCCAGGATGCCTTGGAGGTGACCTGCTCGCGTTGCCCTCTCTACCACCATGCGCTGGGTAGAGGGGCCGGAGCTGGCCAGCAACTCCACCCACTTCTGTGTGGTGATGTTGGGGAGTCGCGGTTGGGTAGGGGTGTTCGGGCATTCTACGGTAATGTGGTAGAGAGTTGCCATGTTTGGACAAAAGTGACACGTGGCTGGGTATTGGGTAGGGAACATGGCATGGTACAGTGTATTGTAGGGGAACGTGTTTGTCTGCAGCTTGCGTAGTGTCTCTGCGTCGGTCCTGGAGAGAGTATGGTGAGGAGGTGGGTATTTCTGTCGTTGTAGCCTATAGTGGGCGAGGATATCGGTGTATGTGAGGAGAGGCGTGGACAGGGTTGGGGGCGGGGCGAAGGGGAGGGAGTTATTAGGGCAGTCGGCAACAGCCCGGAGTACATGTTCGCGGGCCGCGGCATGAGCCGCTTCATTGCCTTCTAATCCCACGTGACCTGGAGTCCATACGATATGTGCGAGGGGCACATGGAGATTCTGACGTAAAATTCGCAGGGCTTGATGAGAGATACGGCCGGTGAGGTAGTTGCGGCAGGCTGATTGGGAAGTCTGTTAGGATCGTGATATAATCTTCTGTGGTTTGTAACGCGAGGGCAATGGCGACTTCTTCCGCTGTGTTGGGCTGTGAGGTGCGAATCGTAACGGCGGTGAGTTCTTGTCCCTGGTGATTGGTGACGCTGGAAACTGAAGCTTGGGGGCTGTATGCCGTAGCATCTACGTACCCAGGGGTAATATGTTGGGCGTATGCAGTCGAATGGTGGTGAGCTCTGGCTTGACGGCGGGCGGTGTGGTACTCTGGATGCATATTGCGTGGTATGGGGGCGATGCGCAATTGCTGGCGGATTGGGAGAGGGATTCGTTCCTTTTGGTCATGGCGAGCTTGAGCTGAGTAGCCGAGTGTGGTGAGTAGGTTCCGGCCAGTGGGTGTAAGGGTGAGCCGACGTAGTTGCGTGGCTTTGTGGGCTTCGATAAGTTCTTACCATGTATTGTGGAGGCCCAGTTGGAGTAATTTCTCGGTTACTGTAGTAGAAGGAAGGCCGAGTGCTGTCTTGTAAGTTTGGCGGATTAGAATGTCGAGCTTCTTGATTTCTGCAGTTTTGAAGAGTAGGTATGGTGTGCCGTACCTGATGCGACTTGTTAGTAGTGCTTGGACGAGTCTCGTGGTGTCATGTTCTTTAAGGCCGTGTCGTCTTCATGCTACTCGGTGTAGGAGGTGTGTTAGCTGGGTTACTGTGCGCTGTAATGGTAGGATTGTTTGTGACCCCGAACCGTCTTGTGAAATATTGAGACCTAATATACGAAGTTGAAAAGCATGGGAGATTGCTTGTCCGTTCAAGGTAACTATCGGTAGAGGAATTTTGTCCTTGACTCGATGAGAGGTCCGTTTTGTGAGAATCAGAATCGATGATTTTTCGGGTGCACATGTCAGACATCTTTGTTGCATGTAGTCTTCAATGATTTGGACTGCTTGCTGTAAGGTGTCTTGTTGTTCTCCAATAGAGCCAGTGGAGGTTCAGAGTTTCAGATCCTCCGCATAGATGGCGTGTTTGAGGTGCGGAAGGGCTTGCAGCAGCGGAGGTAGGTCTTTCATTGCCAGGTTAAATAGAAAAGGGGGAATTACCGATCCTTGGGGCGTGCTTTGTGGTCGTGTACGAAAAGGGGCAGTGCGTAGGTGTCTTAACCCCACTGTGGCTGTACGATTTGTCAAGAATGCTTTAACGTAGTTGTATGTATGTTGTCGCAGTTTGTCGAATTAAGTCCAGCGAGTATGGTTTCATGGGACATATTGTCAAATGCGCCTTTAATATCAAGTGCCAGGATTGTATAGCGATTGTGAGAAGTAAGGTGGTCGAGGAGTTCTTTTAGGTATAAGGGTATGTCTCGCGTTGTGAGGTGGGGACGGAAACCAAACATGGTGTCGGGGAAGTGGTGATCATCTTCTAGGTATCCAGAGATGCGGTTGTGGACGAGGTGTCCAAAGAGCTTTCCCAGGCAGGAGGTCAGGGAGATGGGACAGAGATTGTCCAATTTGAGGGGTTTGTTGGGCTTAGGTATAAGGGTCATGTCTACATGTTTCCATTCTGGTGGAATAGTGCCTTGCGCCCATTGTTCATTGAGATAGTCCAGAAGGTGATCAAGGCTAGCATGGTCCAGGTTTCTGAGGAGCTTATTTGGTATCTTGTCTTTGCCAGGTGTTGTATTGCGTGTAAGTTTGTGAAGGACGGCTTCGAGTTCGGATAGCGTGAAGGGGGCGTCCAATTCTGGCTTAGGTTGTCCTGTGTACACGGGAAGGGGGGGAAAGGAGTCAGATTGGGAGCTTGCATAGCGTTGCATGAGGTCGTGAAGTATCGCTTGTTCCGAGCCCGGGTAGTTATGGATGAGGCGACGAAGTTGATGAGTTGTAGTTGTTTTCGTTTCTCGTGTGCCCATCAGCGTGCGGAGGATATGCCATGTTTTGCGGGTCCCAAGTGTACCTTGCAGCTTGTCACAGAACTGATTCCAGTTCAGCCTGCTTAGGTGTGCGGCGTACTCGGCTGCTTCCTTTGTTATGCGTTCGATGCGTTGTTTGAGCTTTCGATTAGTGCGGTGTTTTTTCCAGCGTTTAAGTAGTCCTGCGCGGGCATCCCACAGATGTTGCAAATGAGTATCTATTGCAGGGTAGTCAGGGGTAAGGGGGATTTCCGTGGTGTACTTGCCGAGTCTGGTAATTAGATCTTGGCTCCATTGTCCTATGTCTGTGATTGGTACATATTGTTGATGATCGCGGAACTTCTTCCAATTGGTTAATCTGGCAGTGCCAAAACGGAGTTGTGCGCATTTCTGATTGGTGATCGTCAGCGCAAGGAGGTAGTGGTCACTGCCCAGAGTGTGTGTCGTACATTTCCAATGGGCGTCCTTGATATTCTTGGTAAGCGTGAGGTCAGGGGTGGTGTCTCGGGAAACGCTATTCCCTATTCGAGTTGTCGTTTGAGGGTGGTTTTGAATCGTAAAATTAAATTGCTGGATAGCCTCTTGCGATTTGGTGCCTTTGATGGTATTTCGTCTGTAGCCCCAGGCCATGTGCGGCGCGTTAAAACCCCCCAGGACAATCAGCGGGCAGTGTTTCGCGCTGATCGTGGCGCGTTTTAGTAGGTCACGAATTCCGGTTAGCAGATGCTTTGGAGGACTGTAAATGTTAAGTACGAACAAGCTTGATTGGGACTTGTGGGCAGGGAGAACTTGTATAAACGTGAGGTCTATTGTGCTTGGTAGGGTTAGAATCTGCGCAGTAAGGATCATGCGGAAAAGGATTGCAGTGCGGGAGTTTGAATTTGACGAATAAGCCGTGCAGTCGCGGAGCTGAACGTGGGGAGTGCCGGTTTCTTGTAATGCGATGATGTCTGGTCTGCTCTGTTGAGCGAGCGGAAGAAGTTGGTCGCGTTTATTGGTATACGAGCGACAATTCCATTGCCATACAAGCAGTTTGTTTGGAGCCACGGTGGTCTTCTGGTCAGGGGGGAAATTAAAGGGAGTCCTCATCGTCGCAATCAGGTAGTTCCATTTGTTCAGGGTCAGGAGGCAGGGGATGTTGCTTGGACTTCTTGTGCTTTTTGCCCTGGGGGTGTTCTAGTTGATCTAATCGTTCTTCGCAGTTTTGGAAGCGGTGTTTCATTCGGTATATGCGGGAGTTTAAGGTTTTGACAGCGTCTGACAGAAAGGCCTTGATGCTGTCTGTGGCGAAGTTTATCAATTCTTGCACTTGCGGTAAGGTGGGGGTGATAGGTGTAGGCATCGGGTCATTTTGAATAACATCACCATGGGAGGGGGCGGGGGTTGAGGGTTGTGAGTTCTGCATTGCTTTGGAGGTGTTGTTCGCCGTTGAAGTTGTTTCAGTTCAGTGATTTGGGCTTGCAATGCATTAATCTGGTGTGTTTGTTGAGAGAGCTGATTTTTGAGGCGTGCATTTTCTTCTCGGAGGAGGGTTACTGTTTGAGGTTCTGGGAAGGTAGTGTTGGTTGTGTGGAAGGTAGTTGGAGCAGTATTTTGTGGCGCGGCAGCAGTGGGTGGAGGAGAGACAATTGCTGACCATCTCCCCTTTGTTGAGTCAACGGGAGCCAGTTTTGTGTAGTTAGCTTGCGTCAACGGAGGGGGCGTAGGCAGGGGTTGGCTGCTGACGTTTCGGGAAGCAGGTGGGGGTGATGGCTTCAGCTTGCGTTTGCACTCCTTGCTGGCGGTAGTGTGAGTAAGTCCACAGAGTTTGCAGCAGCGCACACAGTCATGGGTTGGGGCGAGGTTGGGGGTGTGGCACCGCGCGCAAATGTTCCTGCGGTGATCGGGGTAGATTTTTTGACGGTGACCAAGTTCGCCGCACTGAGCACAGCACTGATATGTATTGCGGTGGGGGCGTCAGCGAGTTAAGGCACTGTACGTCCTCACATAGAACGGAACGTGAGGTCCGTCGAAAGTAATAAGTGCTGCATGCGACTTCCCGAGCATTCTGATGTGCAAGATGGGTGCCCCGGTGGTGTGGATGGCCATGCGGAGTTCATGCGGGGTGGTGCCTGGGGTGATGCCTTGAATAACGCCCGGGAAATACCCCGAGGGAGCTTCATGAAGGCCGTGACTTCGTATGCAGTAGACCCGAGTTAGATAGCGGTAAGGAAATGGAGGGCGTCAACGATGGCTTCATTGGGAGTGCTGACCGCAATGAGGTTGTTTTGGGCTTGGGGTTGTACCGTGACTTGGGAGTAGAACTGTGCGGCTGGTATGTAGCTGGTGACTTGCAGGCTGTTAGTTATTTGGTTGGTGGTCCAAGCTCCAACACGAAGGCCGGAGCGTGGGCGAATAATAATCTTGTAGTCTGTCGCAGGCAGTCAGGGAACAGGCGGGGCACGGGAAGCGTCAGGGTGAACGCTGCGTTAAGGGCTTACTTGAGGCGTACTCGGAGGGTTGGGGTTCCTGACGGCTTGTCTTTTGTGTGGTACTTGTCTGCAGGGGTCGTCGCGTGGCAACGACCGTCCGCTCAGGGGGTGAAATGCTGGTGCGTCGGATGCTGGTGCCACAGTGCTTGAAGGAGGCTGCATACGAGGCGCTAGATGTACAGCCGGCGCAGCTGCCGGGAGCCGAGAACGTGCCAAGAGCGCGACGCAGCTGCGGCTTGCGAGTATATGCCTGATAGGCCTAGCGAAGCGATCGGCGTGGTCCGATTTCAAAGGGCGATTGCTGACCAGTAAAAGTACGGATCCTGTTGTGGGTGCTGTCCAGGTGATCCGTGTGATGTAGCGATCCTCGTGGTATAGGTTTTACCGCGATAACTGGAATCGCGGTAAAACCTATACCACTATGTCAATATTACCAATATTACCGGAAATTACCGGTCAACCATCCGTGGCACTGTTGGATAAGAAAATCGCGTACCTACGTGACTAGTTGTCTTCAAATCGTCACGCGGCGAAAGATTGTCGTTGTCATACTTACTAATCAGTAGCTATCACCTTTTTCTGTCAAAATTTTATTTCGTATTTTTTCCTTCTCTTCCCCTAGTTTTTCATATATATATTTTCTTGCGAATTAAATCGCTCAGTTGTTCGTCAGCGCTTGTGTCGTCTATTACTTGCTCCGTCCCGTCTTCCGCGCTGTTTTCAAACGATAAGAATCCAATAAAAGCCAAGCCAAGCCAAGCCAAGCCAATCCATTCGAATCCAATCCAATGCCCCTCGCGAGGGAGTGTTCGCTATCGGAGAGGAGAGGGGGTGAGCGGCGGAGAGCGCAGCTCACGCGGCGAGGAGAATGGGGGAGGGGCGGACGCCGACAACAATGCCGACGCCGGATGCAGGGACAAGGCGAGTGAATGAGATGCAGTCGTATCTAAAACATTAACAACGCAAAACTGCTGAAGGCCTTCTTGCTACGTACGCAGCAGTAGCCGTAGTGGTCTCGAACCTCTCCTGAGGTTATGGACGTGCTTAAATACACCAGCGATAGCCTACCTCCATAAATAGTGACTGGTTGGAATGCCAGTAAGAATGCTGACATGTCAGAACAGTTGTGCATGCCCAAGAATAACGTGTATTGACTACACCAAAGGGAGTGACAACATCGTAATGCAGTCAATTGTCTCCCTCAAACTTCTGATGTTTCTGCGATCGATTACAACTTGTAGGGAATTTGCCAACACCAAACTTGGCTTAAATAGCCCGTCAGCTGTATTCTGGCAGGACTGTGTTACTAACCTGTCATGAGACAATTGTAGCAAGGCACATTTTCGCGCCTTCACCAAGAGTACTTGGTTGAAAGGTACACACAAAACACACATTAGCCTGAATGGGAGCTTTTTGGCTGAAATACGTCTTTAAAACTCCTCACAGCAGGCGGCCTGCTCCCACGTGTGGTAGTATGATGGTGGGAAAACTGCGAGTTTACACCGGTGGCCATGAGCCGCCGTAAATAAGCGCATTTACCACGAGTGTACCGCCCCACAAAACGCAGTATCTAGCTGTGAATACTACGTTTGTCCTAATTGGGTATTAAAAACTCCCACGCCTCCTCATTTTCCTCCTTCACCCCTTCCTCCTTTAAGCCTGCTTACAAAATGGCTGCCAGTTGGTGTCGTGTGAGCTCGAGCGTCCCGAAAAAGTTATTCTCGGTGTGAACTTGAGGCCGTGCGAATGAATGTGAAGTGCTTCCCGACAACCGAAGCTCGTTGCGAACATTGTGGAACCAGCCTAGACTACCGTGCGACGCACTGCAACGTCACCTCAGAGTCACCGACCTTCGAGCCGATGCGAGGCCTAAATGCAGTGATCGCTAACGGAGAGCGGCTCGTTAAAAACAACGTGGTTGTGCCCCTACGAGGTATTTGAAGGTAAGATTTGCACGTTTTTTATTGTAATCAACATTCTGGGAGACTTGTGCACGTTCTAGTGTCAAATAAACTCACTGTGTCTCTCGCGTCACTGCACGGGCGATTCTCCGCCACTGGAGGTGAGCGTTGTGCGTGAGAGGGCACCATGCCCTTATTGGGGCATGGGAACGTCATTGGGGACGCCGAACGGTGTGAAAGCAATGCGTATGTGCGTGAGTCTCAAGCAGGACATGCACAAATTCACACTCGCGAGCAGAATGAAAAGTGTCCCCACTGTGAACGGCTGTTAGGTGTTTTTGTTAGGCTGTGTCTGTGGCTGATTGGCAGGCAAAGGTGAAGTTGGCCGGTCAAACGTCGCAGGGCCGCTTTTCTTGAGAAGTATGGGTGGTGCCCGCCGCGCCTGCTACGAGGAGGGTGACTGCTGCGTGCCGCCGGTGATTCATTGTTTTCACTGGAAAGGGAGAAGGTCAAGAGACGACTGCTTTTTTTTTTTTTTTTTTTTGAAGGGGGGCGGTAGCAGGCGTCACACGGAGCGAAATTTTTCCTTAACTTTGGGTGAGGGGAGGGAGGGGAAGTGAAGGTGATAAAACCTGAAGCTCGCTCCCCGAACACTACACGCGAGGAAAACAGGGAAAGGAAGCATTTTCAGAAGTTGGTCGCCACAAGGGTCCCGCTCCCCTTCGAACAGCACTTCGTTTTGGCCAACTAGTGAGCGCGGGTGTCTCGGACGGAAGTGCAATATTGCGTAGTTTAAATAAACATTCAGACATTACAGAAGTGCGGTGCCATTACAATGCCGTTTTTTTTTTCTTCATGTCAAATGCCCAATATGCTACTGTATTTGTTTCCGTAGATTTAAAGCGTTTTGCTATCCCTGTAATGCATGTGCTACTGCGGCTTTCTGGGAGACGTGCCAGGAGGCGCGGCAACGTCAGCGTTTGTGAGGCAAGTGCAAGCAAACAGCGCACCGAGGACATGCTGACCTCATTGTTTGCAAATGGCTTACATTTTTTTTCGTTGTGGAGTGTTGTAGTAGATAGTTTTTACCAAGATACCTTTTGTTCTCGATGTAGGTGTTTTGTTGATTCAGTGTTTTTATTGTGTTATTAACGTGTTCACAGGTATATCGCATTTGTGTAAATGCTATGCAATAAATTGACTGTGTTTAGCAATTTTTTTCGCGTTTTGCACGTGAAAACGTTTCACGTTTTGCAATTCCACGTTTGAAGCGGAAAAAGACTAGAAGGTACGTAATCCTACATGAAAAATGAAAATGTAGCCTGTGCGTTCATTAAGAACTTCAAAATACATTAATAAATTAATATACAGCGCTTATATGAAACGCCCAAAAACAGAAAAAAACAACCTCGAATGAAGGTCAGCACTGCTCCCAACGCGCCCCCTGAAAACTCCCAGCTGGAGGACGTGATACACGCCCAATGGTCCCCCTGAAAACTCCCATTGTAGTGGCAGTAAAAGGAAACTCCCATGTGCTACTGAAAAAACTGCGGAAATGATGGGAGTAAGGCGATACTCCCATTGGAAGGAGTATTAAAAACTATGAATTGGTACTGAGTTATGCAACATGCCATTTACTCCCATTCCGGCTTATTTGGTTCTGTGTGTATCACGGAAAAAATGCACGTCGACCGCACTACTACGGCACTCAGAAGGAAGCGGCCACCAAGCAGCGTTGGACTGCTTCCGCAAAGTGAATTTTAAGTGCAAATGCACTTCTTAAGCGAGCCTGAATCGTCCGCCGCCGTCGTTCGCATAGCAACAGCTGCGGGTGCGCGCGCTCCTCGTCTTCCCTAGCAACGGGGGGAGATCGGCGCGCGCTACTCTCCTCCTCCTCTCTCCGCTCAGTGACTGCGGGTGTTGGGCGCCTCCTCTCCACTTCGGGCGGGAGAGCTCTCGCTCGCGTAGCGGGCGCTCCGCATTCCGACGCGTGAGGGCGCTCATGTAGCCCTCGCCGTAACGGCGGGCGCTACTCTCCTCCTCCTCTCTCCGTTCAGTGACTGCGGGTGTTGGGCGCCTCCTCTCCACTTCGGGCGGGAGAGCTCTCGCTCGCGTAGCGGGCGCTCCGCATTCCGACGCATGAGGGCGCTCGTGTAGCGGCCGCGTAGCGCGGGAGGGTATTAGTCGAGCGCGCGCCGTCGTCGAGAGCGGTCGCTGGTCCTGCATCTCGATAACGATGATGGTGGACCGGGCAACGGTACCAGCAATAACGAGTGAAATATCTTTCTTTGTAGTTGTGTGCGTGTGTGTAATCTCTCGACTACTCATTAAGATCACGATATCCACCGTAATCGCGCAATCAACAACCGTGCATTCGCACTTACACACTCTCCCCCTCGGGGAAGTGCGAGGGAATTTTTTCGTAAGAGATGTTCCTGTAAGAGAACCTTCTGAATGTCTGCAATAGGAGCAGCCGGACTACCCTCGACCAGGTGGAAAATAAACATAAATTTCCACATAAAAGCAGTGCGTTTCGTGACAAAATGATAGCAAAGAGAACCGAATACCTATAATGAAGGTGAATGGCTGGAGTAGCCACAGGAAATTGTAGGGGCAGAAAAAAAAACTAGTTGCTGCAAACAAAAAAAATATTCACGCACCGGTGAGGGGTATTGGCAAACTCCTCTTGCTAATGCCATGTATATGTATAATCTGCCCTGTTTAGTTTGTTATTCTGGGTTTGCGTTACTTTTTTAATGTTGTTACTCCGGGAAGAGGGTGTTCGAGTAAACGAGAGGGCAAGCTCAAGTAAAGCCAGTAGGCTGCTCAAGAATGAAAGGAAGACGGTGTTAGTGAGACTGAACCCCTACTATAGATAAGACCTTTAAGAAATGTGGGGCGGCGACGGGTCATACATGCGAGAAAGCTTTACAGTGCCTGCTTGAGTATCATTGAATACCCGTATGATCCAATAACTTGAAAGGTGCAAGAGACGCACAGATTGCATCCACGTTTTATAGTGTGCTTTGATGTAGCTTCAACTGTGCACTTTTGATCGCGTGCACTGCAACAATGTTATTTTATTCAAATGCGGAATAGTAATACAGAACTTACAGGAAGCAAGTCCTACACAGTGGTTAGGTAGTCGCCTTTTGCCTCGCTTACATTGGCAGCCGTGTGAATTTTCTCTAATAATTTGAATGTTCTATGACTATAAACACTGTCTGTGAGAAAAAATTTCAATTTATTTGAATATTGCGTACGGATTGTCTACGATACACGGTTCGTTAGAGCTAGCTTTCATGGCCATCTCAAAGGCACATTACGTTAACCGGGAGGGGCAGTGCGCCATCCTGTAAGGGCTGCGCTTGAATAAAGGTTACCTAGACTTCCTCAGGGCAAGCTACTGAAGTGAAATAAAAACTGGTCAAGAATGAAAGGAAGACAGTGTTAGGTCACTGAACGCCTATTATGAATGAGACCTTTGTAAAAGGTGCGGAAGCAACGGGTCGTACATGCGAGAAAGCGTTATACTGCCTGCCATTCAGTATGGCTGAATACCCGTAAGATTGAATAACTTGACTGCTAGAGGAGCACTGATTCGACAACTCGCAGAGCAGGGGGATGTTAGCTGAAGGAATCTGTGTTGCCTTACGCATGCACTGTTCATGTGCTTTTGACTTATTCACTCAAATAAAACAAGGTAAGGAACCCTTACACAACGTAATCATTGAGTTTCCAGGTCCCCATCTATGTTTTGGAACATCAATGCAACATGCCGCCATTAACATCGGGACAGAATTATGTTCTGAGACAGCAGTAAATGTTGCGAAAAGCCGATTCGGCAACTGAAGGCGTGGCGCGTTCAACGGCATCAAGGCAAAAAACTTTATATAAACTGGTTTTATGCACCCGTGCGGCCTCATCTGTACCCTTTTTTTGCACCGCCACCATGGCGACGCAGTACAAAGGGGGTAGATCAAGTAACGTGAACATAAGCTGGTGACATCACCAGGTAACGGAGGCCTCGAAAAAATTCTAGCTTGTGTAAGAGTATAGCGGCAGGTAATTACCCTCCCTTTGGGTTCATTCTAAAACTGACCATAGGACGGCTTCTACAGAACAATCGTTTCTTAAGTGCTTGATTACGATAACTGTAACGTCCACACCTTTACATCGTCGCTGGTGATGTGCGGTTTAATTACCGGAAGGTGGCAGAAACAGAATGGTCCTGCGGTGTTTCCTGTTGGTGATATGTCTTCAAAAATTCCCGTGCGAGATTTTGAAGAACCGAACAGCAGTCACAAAGACGCAAATGATATCGCTGAATCATTGGAGCAGCTCGCGCGTCAAACCCTAGTGTTGGAACCCGAGAGATTTTATACCAAGATATTGCAGAAAGACATTCTTTATTTTTGGCTTCCCATCTTTACGACGAAAGGCGAAGCCATTGAGAACAGGCACTCAGGAAAGTAAGAAAATATGACAACGGCTTGGTCTGGCCACTTTATTCCAGCTTTAATCATATATTTCTCAGCAAACACGGAATCGCAGGTCATCGACCGAAAGCTGAGAGATCAAACTGTGCGAGATTTCAGCTAAAACCAAAAAGTATTCAGCCCATAGTGTATCTTTAAATGCAAATAAAAAGCTCGATGGACTTGGACAAATCAAGGTAGTGTCCGGAAACGTAAAGCCCACGTGCAGGCGTAAAAATCTCGATGGACACTCCTAATGCATGTCGACGTTTTTCCGAGTACTTGGGAACTATGACCTTATCAGTCTGGAAGAAGATCTTCCACACGCGCGGCAGCGCTTATAAGAGCCTGTTGCGATGCTTGTCACTTCTTGAAGGGCAAGAAAAAAGCCATCCTGACGACGTTGATCGCGTGTGCCCATGCTTTCATTTAGTTAACACAACAACAAATGTACAATATCCACTCACCGTCAATATTTGGAGCTGATTATGTTTACACTTTTCTTTTTGTTCGTCTTGACATATAGACAAGTGTTGTTTACTAAGCAAAGCAAATCCGCCTTCTCATTATGGTGACTGTTCCTACAGCATTCTGTGTCTCAGCGTATCTAAGTGCATTTCACACAAATCAGCTAAACCAGAATGCAAACTTTTGAGGAACCTAAGCTGACAAAAGGTTTCAGCATAAGGGCCCTTCTTTCATGAAACATTGCCATAATTAAAACAGACTCCTTGAAGTAACCATAAAGTATTTATATAGCATTGATACGAAGCACAAGCACAATACACCGAAAGAAAACGGGAAAGAAAAGACACTTGTTTTAAAATACACACAACGGCTGTGACTCTTTCGTTAATGCTGAAAACTTCTTTCACATTACGTGCTGTCTCTCGGGGATTAAGATTTCAACCCCACGCGCCCTCTCTTTTATGTCCCTCATAGCACAGAACATGCCCGGAATTCAACACCATGAAGCACTCACCTGTTCTCCTATCCCGGATTAATCCTCCGGCCACCGATCAAATACCTGACAGCTCCTCTAACCACACAGCCAAGCCATATACCCACACTAGACGGAGTTCGCGCGTATCAAGGCTCAATCAGACCCCACCGATGTTCTGAAACAATATACAGTGCTCGATATTAAACTTCGAGAAACAGAGTGAATGGACGAAAATAGTAAGAAAATGAAAGAGAAAAACAGCCTATGCGAAGGATGAATTCCAAATAAATAATTCAGTGCCCTTGTACTCTGTGAAGGATGACCAGCGTAGCTTTATGAAGTCCAAAGAGTACAAGAAACAAACACGTGTGTTTCTAATTTGGGATCCAGCATACTTCCTAGCTCATTAGCTAAATGAAACATCGGAAAACGGCAGTTTTACTTTAGGGACCGAGTGCTTGGGGCTCTCCGGTTTCCTTCTGCGAGCGTCGTAGGTATTTTGATGTCTATGTAACACATCAACCCAAACTGCTGGACCAGGGAATACAGCGGTCAGGTCGCCTTGGGCAGTGAGACGTTCACGTTAAAATCTCCCCTCCTCGCCCCCCCCCCCCCCCCCCCCCCCGCGAAACGGGTATGTCAATGGTGAGCGCTTGAAGTCTGCCAGCGCGTACCACCTTTCCCCGCACAAATGCACACATAAAAATGGCAGGTGGGGCATAGATTCCGAGCTTGGCGACCAGTATACATGACTCGTAAATGAGGCGGCGGCGGTGGAGAGGAGTAAAAAGTGGCGCTGTAACCGTACTTCCTCCGTAGGGGACCATGCTTCACTGCGCAACACACAATGCCGGAAATTTAGCTCACAAAAACTAAGCTAACGCCGATCTACTTAAAATTGGCTTCGCCTCTAAGCTCGAAAGCATTGCTGGGAAGTCATTTCCCCAGGTGCAATAGAAGGCATTTCAAAATATGGAGGCCCAAGACCTTGTCTTATTTCTTATGAATTTTTCCATACGCTGAACACAGGTTCCCGAGTTTTCGTCCCACACACCGACGTATCGTTCCGCACGGGCGCGAGAACTGGGCGATTAGACATATACAGTTTCGGTGCCAAAATGAGAACTTGGGCTGAATGACGTGGACGTACTCCGACTAACGTTTCGAATGATTTGTCCATTTTTGTTCCTCCAGGACGCTGAAAAATGGCCGGTCATTGTGGTGAAAGCCGACCTCGAAGCAGTGCCGGATTAAGAAATTTTGGGGGCCAGGGCTACCTACCTCTTTGGGCCCATTGAGTTATCGTGGGAGCCATACTGACGATGATGACGATAATGATGCCTGGATTAAGACGTTTAAATCTTCGAATCCCACATGTTACGCTCGTGGATTAGTGAAAAAATGTATACATAATTTTAATGGTTTCCGGAAACTGATTTCTTGGTTTCCTACGTAATATTTCTAACGGTTATTACGTGATGTGCACGTCAGTATCGTTTATTCGCTAGTCCATCACAAATTCACAATAATCGAAATGCCACATTGGCATTTCATCTGCCATTTCATTGGCAGAGTGATTTCGTCGAAAAAAACATGTTAGGCCTTCTTATAAACGCATAAAACTCAACAAAACGCATGTATAGTCGCAGCCTCTGAACATACAAATATTCATACAAATCATGTACATTGACTTCGCTTTTAAATAAACCTTTACATTCAATACATTTAGGAAAAGCAGTCACGTGTGACTCTATCACTTGTGACAAAACGGGAACAAATAACGGCTTCCCTTCCACTGTACATTGGTAAAAAAAGCAAATGAGACAATCTAGCACTCATATAAAACATGAACAGATAGAAAATTTAAAACGCCATGTTATAGCTTTTCGTACTCGCAAATTCACATGTCTTTCAGGAGTTCCCTTACGATCGACATGATGACTAAAAACTTTAATTCTTCTTGCACATAGTATAGCGTAAGCAGTTTAAAACTAAAACACAGTTTTAAAAAAAGGAGTGTTCGGTCTCGCAGTTTGTTACATAAATAGTTAGATAATAACATTAGAGCAATAGAAACATAACGATAAACACATTTTTCTTCCTGTAACATTTTGAGGCGACCGCCCGCACTTGTCTTGGAAAGTGCAATTCTCCAGGTAGTAAAAAAAACTCGTGCAAATCGCACTTATACGTTTTCAAGAACACACTATACCTTGACTGACAATGTTGTGATCGCTATAAACGTCTTTTTCAAGTGCTATACTCTGAAATTTCTGCCAAAGACTGGTGTACGCAGATTTTCGAGCCAGTAAGCCTGTGCTCACGTTGTCAATTATTACATTGTATGTCCCGTGGATTTAAAAGTCCCGAACACTCTGCAGATATAAGTCAATTATGCTAACGCCTGATCCCCTTTTTGCGCCGAAACATCCGTGCACAGAAACGTCTGTGTGCTGAAAGGTTCGTGTAACAAAAGGTTCGTGAAACGCCCTCAACCGGAAAGAGCGTATCAGGGCTTGGAGTTTTTATGTCTAGTAGGTTCATGGGCGCCGTAGAGCTGTGTAAAGGCGGCAAAAGGGTTGTCTATAACGCTCGAATGGCGTGCTCCGGACTGCACGGGAGACACCTAGTGATAACGCCTGGTTTGAGATAGGTAGAATGTGCGCATGCACGGCCCGTATGAGCGCGACGGCTGTGTCTCTCGCTGTGCCCGTTGCCTTGGCTTCCACACCTTCTTTAACCGTAATAAGCGCTGCATGCCTGCGCTGCCGCGCCCGGAAACAAAAGCGGAGATTACCTGCCTTAGCGCGCGCTGTGCGAGTTTTTCGTCTGCATTATCTTCAGCGCACAGCTGTTCATTGCGTTATCGTTCTGCCAATAGCTGCATAAGTACCGCGTGCACCACTATCCGGTTTCTAGGCTCGGCTTTGCAAGTCACTGCTGACGGGATAACGCCACAATACTTATTGCACTGTGCAAGCAATCACTGAGCGATATCTAGTCACTCTAAAACACCGGCAGCGATGTGTTTTCGGCGATTGTTGTTCGTTGTCTCTCTAAGTTGCGTAGGGAGCCGCAAACATTAAGCGTTGCACGTAGTTAAACACAGCCGACGCTGTACTACCAATCGCTAATCTCCACTTTTGTTTCCCGGTCCGGCAGTGCCGGCAGCGCTTCTCACGGCGAAAGAACTTACGGAAGGCAAGGCGACGGGCACAGCGACAAGGAAAACAGCCATCGCGCTGATGCGGGTCGCGCATGCTCCCATTCTACCGGTCTCAAACCAGGCGTTATCCCTAGATGTCTCCCGCTCAGTCCAGAGTACACCACTCGCGCGTTATAGACAAGCATTTTTCCGACTGTACAAAGCTTTAAACAGCGAAGCTGTTTAGCAGTTTGTTGATTCCTGTGTCTCAACAAACTCAGTATAACAATGCAACGAAAAATATTACCGGCACCACCAGGATTCGGCCGTATGGCTGGAAGACCAACCGAGTTGGAGTCAGTCGACGTACGCACTCGGTTACGACCGCGAATTAGTTACCCGAGATTCAAAAGGCTTACTCACTCGGTTCTGACCGTGGGGAGAGAAACCACGTCACCTGTTTCGATAGAGGAAACGTGATAGGATAGACGTTGCACCTGCGAACGCCTTGTTTAAGTGCGCATGTTTCGTTCGTTCTTTCTGCTTCTTCGATTTGCTTCTTCTTCGCCGTTATACCAACAAAAATAGAGTAAAGGTCGTTGCGGCAGCGAAGAAGAAGCAGATCGGCTGCAATCGTCGATTAAACCGTCATGATGGTTGTGAAGGTTACGTTCAGCTTCGCTACTTTCAAGTCTTACACATTAGTGTGAGTTTCCTTCATTTTTTAGTCTAGGAAGCTTTCTCAGAAACGTATGAGCGAAATAAAAAAGTGCATTTAAATGAACGCCAGTGCTGTCTACCATAAGGTTCTTGGCTGCGCCAGCACGTCCCTTCATGTCACGGATTAGTCGGCATCCGTCTGAAGTTGAGGCTGAAGCCCCGGCCGTCGGGTTTCTAGCCGATGGCAAAGATCTCAACCGAGCCCCTCAACGAAGAATGCTCATCGACATTTCTTTTTACAAGTGGTGAAGTGGGGCGCGGATGCATGAGGCCCCTGGAAGCTGTGGGGCCCGATGCTGCAACCCCATAGCCTACCCCTTAATCCGGGCCTGCCTCGAATACTTTTAAAGTTGGTGCGTAGCTTGCGACAGAAAAAAACATCGATAGCCAATATTTAGGGACCCCGTTCACTGAGACAAACGAATTCGGAGTAGGGAGTCGGGTGTAGGAGGGGGGGGGAAGTATCGTGGCCATCTCGTCATCTTTCCCACAGCATATCGAAATCATGCAGTTGTAAGCATCTTGTTCTGTTGTCAGCACGGTTTCCGCCAGTTTATTCTGCGCCATTTGATGGGTGTGCATTTTTTTAACGCACTTGGTCGTTCTTAGGGCATTTCATTCATGAAGATGCATTCTGTAGGAATGAATGCAATACGTAAAATGAATACCTGGATTGATGTATGCATGTACGCTGACAACGCCTGTTCTAGTTTCCATACGTTGCTGACCATCGCCGCAGAACACACTGAAATGGCACTCTTTCTACTGCACGACAGCGACAAAGCCAGTGCGAAGTCGCCGGGTCGTCGGCAGGTTTTGTGCAACATGATTGCGCAGGGTGCTGTTGGGTGGCATTTTTTTCAGAACTACCACTGCTTCTCTCCACGATTTCCAGGAAATACCTCCGCGCTCCACCTCCTAACAAGGTCTCAGCCGAGCTACGGTAATAACTGGCTGCACCACCTTCTACCAATGTCCTCGCCAGCGCTGGCTGTTTCCCGATGACGGGTTCGAAAAGGCAAGCACATAGTCGTGTTCCCACATGATGAGCCAGAACACTATGTTGTGCATGTTCTTTTAAGTGCGAATGCACTTTATAAGCGACCCCAAACCTTCCACCGCCGGCGGCGGCGGCGGCGTCCGCAGTCCTCCTCTCCCTAGCAACGGCGTGGAGCGGAGAGGAGCGTCGGTAGCAACGGCGCGGTGACGTCACTTCACCACGTGACCGCGCTCGCTCCGCCTCCTCGCCGTGGCTGCGCGGGTGCGCGCCGCTCCCCGCACCGCTCCTCGCGCCGTGACGTCATGGTATGACGTCACAGCGCGCCTCCTCTCCCCAGCAGCTGCCGCGCGCCTCTCTCTCCACCGTGACGTCACACTCTCTCCTCTCCCCCTCGCTCGGCTGCAGCTGCCGTGCGCCGCTGTCCCTCTCCCCTTGCGCTCGCCTCCTCTCTCAGCCACCTGGCTCGGCGCGCTCGGCGCGGCGTACCCCCCTATATATGCAGCGATAAACTGCCAGACCTCCGTGGGTCGGCTCGCGCGTGCTCACGGGCGAATGCCAACGGATTTTAACTTTACTCCCCCTCATAGCATCACCCCGTGCATTCGCACTTAACCATGTTCACCCTCGGGGAAATGCTTGGGAGTTTTTTTGGAATCAACGCTGTCAAGGCACGATGGCAAACGAAGTGCACGGAATTCTCAAGGGAGACACTGTCATTTTGACAAGGCTCTATTGACGTTCTAGGAATCTTTATATAAGAAATTGGTACCACAAAAGTTGCGGAACGTTTCACGCGCCCACCAAAACTATGAACAACTACTGAGCTGAGCGAATGGTGAGCCGCCTTTTCGGAGGGGTGGCAACGCTACAAATAACGGAAAGACCCAAAACGATATCTCAGGATACCTTTTAACAGCCACCATCGATCTCACATGCTGGTTAATTCATTGCACTCATTTTGAGAAACTGTGCCAGTGTGCGTCGCACGCATCTGACCTTTTTTGTTGGTGAGGAAAGACTGCGTCATAATAAATTCTTTTTGAACAGCCTCTAAACATAGCCCTCCGCATGCGAGCAGTTTATTTCCCATTAGCTTGGTGTCTTGAAAACTTACTGGTCTTGTTAATGCTAAAGGTTGACTCCTTTAAATATGACGTCAACGCTAGTATTGGGATGCCCACGTAATACGAATATTTAAGCATGACTAGGGGGCAATGCTATCAGAAGCACTATTATTTTAATGTTAATTAGTACATTTCTGCCAGCCCCCCTCTTTCATTGCTTCAAGAGAACTAATGTCATTGTTTTCTGTTTTCTGGTATAACTGAGCATTCCTGGTAAATTTAAAAGCACGCTCTGTATCAAAAGGGAAACAAGATATTTTCAGTGGCCGCAAACACACCCTACCTCGTGCACTTCCCCTCGCTTGATTAAGAGCCCTCCTGCACAACTGAAAAACTCATCTTCCTCTCTCTCTGGCTGGGAAAGGTTGTGAACCGCTGTATTCGTTCCTTAATTCTGCAAACATGACGCAAGTAGGGCTGTGCATTTGTTCTTGAAAAATCATGTTGCAGTGGGCCAAAATAAACCGATTTGTTTCCGTACGGCGTTGCAAGCTAAGCGAGAGAAGTTACGGGGTAATTGCATATCATCAGGGTGATTCGTAAAAATATGGCGCAGTTTACCATGTGAAATCGTTCTTGTTTTTAATTGTCATGGAAAACTCGTATAGCCCGGCAGACACAGCACAATGGACGCGACAACGAAGAGCAAGAGGGCGATGCGCTGCGTCTTGGATAATCTACCAACCAGCCGACATTTGTACCTTGTGGAAGTATCACACAGTCCATATTTTTCAGCAGCTTGCTGGGGTTGCTTTCTGGCTGTTCCTGGTCATTACGTTTTTTCTGTTGCTTTCGTCACCAACAATGGGGTCAGGTTTGGCGTTACAATTACTGTGATTCATTACGACTCGAATTTTAATGTTATGGTAGGCCTACATACCTTTTAAAACTTACTACCGGTACTATTTCCAGAGCGACATGTTGACTTTCTTTGGACTTCAGTGTAATCGGCTATTATAACAGATTTTTATGTCGTATCCGAAAAATACAGGAAATTTTCGGAGATCTGCAATAAGGCTACAACGATTCTCCACTTCTTTTTCTTCAACTCGATATGAATGATCCCGTTCATGTCTTAATATTACATAAATATTTGATGCATTAGCCGATAATGTTGTTGGGGCTCATGAAACCCACTTTATAAGTACTTGCAGATCTGTGATGTTAATGTTGTCCCTTGGTTCATCTTGACATTTCACGGTTGTCTAAACAACGGCGGTTTTCGTGCTTCTTATCTTCGTTTGATGCTTACGCTTGGCTTTTGCATTGTGTTGCATAATTTTGTTGCCATTATTTCTTCTGCGTCGACTTGCTAGGCATAGATCCTCGAGCCTTAACAGGCCGTAGTGTGCCAGTAACTCAATGTGTGATACCAAAACGGTATCACACATTGTACAAAATGTACAAGTATATCTTGTACAAATCTAGAAATGTGTGCCGCTACAACTCAAAGATCAATGATTCGGTCCATGTTATCGAAATTTACAAGATATGGCCTTATCATCGACACAAGACTTTCGTTAAACTACGTAATGCTGAAATCGAAGCAGCAAAGATTTTTGACACGTAAGAAGTGCGTTTTCTCTGCTTGACCTGACTTGGAATTAACATGTTATGCTTGTAGCTAGAAAACTACTCAGAAAAATGGGCATTAGGCACCAACAGTGCTTTTATCTCTCTAGGTCAGTTAAAACACCGCTATAGAAATATTCACTGGCGAAATACTTGTATAGGCAACTCGGAGTTATAAAATATTTCCAAGATTAGCTTGACTCATGAGTATTAATATTGCCTTTGGACCCCGTTCCGTTTCGATCACGTGCTGGGCGTCCTGAAACAGCGCACAAGAAAGCTGTGGTGTACCGGGAAGTTAGGCCAGCCTAAGCATAACGTCTTCGTCAACTAACTCCGCCATGTGCTGTATGGGAAGAGGACAGGGAAAATAATTTATGCCGGATGTCGCAAGCGTCTAGGCTATTCGACCAAAAAGCGTTGGACAAAAAATTTGTTGGCCGCGCTCTGCCAAGTTAATGACGCCGCCTGAAGTCTGGGTATTTTCACCCAGCAACCTTTCGAAATGTGTCGTCCTAAAGGTTCTTTAGGGGGAGCATCATCTTATTTCCTTTCGTCATTGAAGCTTTCACCCGCGTGCAGATGTCTAATGCATCCTAAATTTAGTTCGTAAAGCTTTCACGCGCCTGCTTCACCCGCTCGCCCTGCGAGCATCGCTCTGAACCGCTGCTGAGCACAAAGCTTGCTCACAGCTGAACACCCAAAAACTACCATGATGGTCACCTTAACATAACCCAACACTCAATGCCCAATTCACATATGCGAAACCGCAAGCGGCAAGAACAAAGATGGTGTTCTTAAGTTTCGTCATCTCGTCTCACGGATTCTAGTGGCCAGCAGTACGATGAAAACTAGTCTTCAACATCGGTCTCGTTGGTGCGATACATATAGCGGGGTCAAGTTCACGGAGCCAAAATGTTATAGGCCGTAGAGGTGTAGGCACCATTCCCTCTTTTTTTGCGCCTTCTTCATAATTCAAGGCTGTCAGGGCGTTCTCTTATTTGGCATACCCACAAAGATACGATGATGCTTGCAGTTAGATAAGTTAGTAAAACGGTCATGCCGTTAAGCTTGTCCAAAGTCGGAGTGAGCACTAAATTGGTGCTTTTTTTGGTTCATGTCCGCTTGTACTGGTGGATTTTTGGTGCATGTCCGGTGCGGCATCTTCATCGCAGGACCCAGCACATCGAAAGCAGCCATTGGAAAACTTTCTGCTGTGGGGTGGTCACCTGCGGTACTATCAAGTTCTTACAGAACTCGCACCTGTTGAATTCATTTTGCTGTTTCTGTTGCCCTGCTAACCATGACTGTTAAGCACATTTTGTTACGTTTACTTGACAAGTGTTTGAAGTTTTTTTTTCTTTCTTTTCTTTTTTTAACTCTGCTATATCTTTTAATCTGTTCGATCCGTTGCTGTCAATCACATGGTGGGCAGCCGCCCCATCAAGCTGCTCTGTGCAGCTTTTTGTGGTCCTTCCCCTGTACCCATCTGTAGGGCAAATGAAGTTGATTTGATTGAATTGATTGATTGATTGATTGATTGATTGATTGATTGATTGATTGATTGATTGATTGATTGATTGATTGATTGATTGATTGATTGATTGATTGATTGATTGATAACCAGAACATAACTCCGCTTTGGAGAGTTTACTTTCACTAATATGATTCTAATTGATATGCATATTTTTAGGATTTGTTTAATATACATATTTCTAGGAATAGTTTTGTTTGAGGACGTGCTAGCCCTAATTATTTTTGTACGTCATTTCATTTTATTTGCATATTTCATTTCGTATACTGCGCACAATGGTGATTGGGCACGTGACTGCATGGCTAATGTAAGTCCCAAGAATGAGAAAGCCTTAATGACGAACTGAACGCTGAAGTGCTACTTGGAATTGACGTGTTGACGTCGCAACCAGTCGGAATCGGCTCTGAGGCTCTTAGGGCAGCTGTTACCGTCAATGACCGACCCCACTGGGTGGGTATGTGAGAATTTTGTTTGGTTATGTTCAGGTCGCAGCCAAATAAAAATCGGTAAACAGGCCGTGTGCTTCTAACGGCAGCTGTCATCATCATTGATCATTATCTTGGAGTTATGTTTTTGTGTCAGATTGTGAGTATCTACATTGATATAGCAGCCAAATGGGACTTGGGGAAACGGCCGGGACTCTTTGACGGCAGCTGGGATGGTCACTGGCCAATATACAGGAGTAGGTATGTTTTCAAGTCTGCATTCAACCTTAACTTGTAGCTATCTTAACGTTGTGCCTATCGACGTGCCAAGAAACGACAAACACATTGTAAGTCCAGCCTCGTGTACCGGTTGTCGACGTTGAAGTCAAACTCCATAATGCATTGACTTCGAAAACGCACAGGCGGGCAGACAGACAGACAGACAGACAGACAGACAGACAGACAGACAGACAGACAGACAGACAGACAGACAGACAGACAGACAGACAGACAGACAGACAGACAGACGAAATGGACATACACGCCAACGGACGGACTTGAAGACGAACAGTCAGACACACAGACCGGCAGACAGACAGACAGACAGACAGACAGACAGACAGACGACAGACAGACAGAAGGGCGGACGGGCGAGCGTATAGATGGATGGATGGATGGATGGATGGATGGATGGATGGATGGATGGATGGATGGATGGATGGATGGATGGATGGATGGATGGATGGATGGATGGATGGATGGATGGATGGATGGATGGATGGATGGAGGTCTGTGTATGTGTGTGCGACTGCGCGCATTCACATCTCATGACACACACGGCATACATAGGGAATTTTCGTAGATTAGATACGATTATTGCGTCTTTTGCGTGCAGAATAAGGATTAAAGCACTTCTCTAAGAAACGCGCAAGCTGACTCATACGCGAGCAACGGATCGCTCATGGCTGGCCTGAAATAAATAGCCAGAAGTCAACCCAATTAAACTTCGTCATTGTACACAATCCATAAATAAAACGTGGTGCTGTCACCGTCGAATAGGCAGTGTTATGTGGTAGCAGCACATGTGGTAAAACCAATTAAGGTTCTCTGCGGTGTTAACGTCATTCCATCAGCGACTATTTACGGCTATTTCAAGATCGTCAAAACAGAGAAACTCTGAAGGCCTTCATTTTGATGTCGTGCAAATGAGGTTGGCTTTAATGGGACAGCTGCGCTAAAGGGACGCACACATTGACCTGAGCAATTTTTTGTGTTTTCCTTCCGGCTTGAGAAGTGTCTCTTGTTTAATTTGAAACATTTTTTGCCTTGGTGCGCTTTTGTTTGTATATAAACGGATACCCAGCAACAAACACAGTCGCGGGATTTAGCGGTTGCTAACTCACGAAATCAAATTCTATATATGATATTGTCATGATCCCACGTATCCTTGCGTTCGCTAGAAACACTGCGTTTTCTTCATTTTGCAAAATAACTGTGCGGGATCATCAGAACGTGGTAATTCCGCCTCTGAAAACCAAAAAGCTCACTATTAATGTCACGTATACATTGTAGGTTCGATCCTTTTTCATTTGACGATACAGGACTAATGTTATGTTGTGTAACTGTGCACAAGTCGTGAAAAACGACCACCTTCCTCCCACGTCATTTTACAAATCAATTGTTGTTTTCAGTGCGCAAGGGCTACTTTTTTGTTGATATCAGTTCCCGCGCAATGGTCGTAATGCCTCTGAGTTTAGCCGAGTGGGGAATTAAGTGCCCTAGTCACTATCGTCATCAGTTTGGTGCAAGGAATACGACGAATCGAAAGTGAACTCCAAGTGGAATGGGCGTGCTACTGAGGAGGCCTATTGGGGCGCGTTTTCAGCTCGCAATGTTAGCTCAAGCTGGCTGCGACAAAACGGTGTTCTGTCGAGTTCTGCACAGCTCCGATGGTGGCAGCCGTTAAACAACGAAGCTGTTCATGGTCGAGGCTTTCATGAGACATGATTGGACTTGCGCAAAACAAACGGGGACGAGGAAGGAACGACAAGGACGAGTGCGCTCGTCCTTGTCGTTCCTTCCTGTCCCCGTTTGTTTTGCGCAAGTACAATCATGAATCGTTTCCAACTAGGCCGGCTTGCTGTGATGTTTCATGAGACGAAATGTGGTAACGCGGTCGCAGCGATGTCGAAAGGGCATAGTCTAGCGAGAAGGAGAGCAAGTTCCTCGCACACAAGCAGCTAGTTCAACGGATGCTTTAACGAGCCGCTTATGTATGCAAAGCTTTCTAAAATTAGTAAATCTAGTGGGAATGTTTATACTTGTCAACATTTTTGAGCAAACGGAAAACATTAAGCATATTTTAGGAAACACATCAATGCACGAGTAATGTTTGCATTGTTCGTTTTTTTAAATACATGGCGGCTTGATTTTTGCGAGAGCAAATTAAAACTGCGCCGTGAAAAAACAGAAAGCGCTCGCGTCGCCCCCTGGTGGCAGTGCTCAAATGCAACAAAAGGTTCAATGTTACTCGAGCAGTGCAAGGGAATCGATCTGCTGGTTTTGAGAGGTTGTATGAAGCTTAGCCTTGGAATAAGAGAACGCCAGGCAGCTACGTTGTTAACATTGTTAACTTAATGTGGCCATTTCTTCCCTGTTGTCTGGTGACAACATATGTATGACAGGTGATATAAACATTGACACATCACGTCCCAACTTGCCACTAACTGGGGATATTTAGATGTGTTGTCAAATCGGGGTCTAGGCTGTGCAATTTCCGCAGCTACCCGTGGAGAATTTCTGCCCAGTAAGCTCGTGACGTCTTGCTTAGATCACATCAACGTACGTGTTCACGACTTTCAGACCCTCTCTGCTGTAATTGAAACTAAACGTGCGGACCATTACTTTGTTGCATGCTCTTTCTCACAGAAGTTTTCATGTGTGCGTGAGCAAAACAACTATTTCACTCGATCATCCGAGGGCACTTTGTATTGAAATCGCACAGTACGACTGGCACAACTTTATATGTATTACATCTCCCAGTAACATGTACGAAAAGTTCGTAACCTTGCTTGATGAATTCAAGAAAACTGCGGCGCGAATAGTTAAGGTCAGGCAAACAAACTCTAATGAAAAATGGTAGGCAAAAGAAATCCTTGTCAACACAAAAGAAAAAGATATGCTTTGGGCTCGAGCAAAACGTGCCCCAAAAATGCAATTCTCAGGGCAAGTTTTAAACAAATGCGAAATAAGGTAATTGCGATGATACGTCTTGATAAGCGCAACCACATGCGAATAAGTTTGAAGATGCGCGCTTCGATTCTGGAAAAACTTCGTCAATAATTAACGTCATGAGGGGTTCTAATATACAATCTAGCAAGGACAAATACTTTTTTCCCATTTTTCCGGTGATGAACCGAGTATTGACAATGGTTTGAACGAATTTTTTTCGCGGGTCATAGCTATTTCCCGGGCAATCCCCGGAATTTGTACGTCGCAGAATAGCGTTGCTGATTCGGCTTATCGGCCCCCACTCAGTGAACGTGACCTCTAGCCAATTTTATTTACGCCGAAAGCCAACAAGTCACCTGAAAATGACGGATTGGATTGGATTGGAATTGTATGCACTGTACACACGCGTTGTCACTCATTCGCATGCGCGAGTGGGCTATGCCATAGCTTATTTACGATAAGAACGATCCCCAGTGCTTCGCCCACTCGTCATGATTCACTTCCTGTAGATGCGTGCATATTTTTATTCAACAGCGGATCACAGCGAACGGTAGGGCACGAGTTCGGATTGGTGGGATAGCCACGTGCACCGAGTACCATAACCTTTAATCGGTGAGAATGTTCAAAGCGAGCGCGGGCATGCCTTACTGACTGCAACATTTGCCCGCGGAGAACGTGTTAAAAGCTCAGGCGGGTCGCGTAAACACCTGCAGTGCACCTAGTTCCTTTTGCCGCTCCATGCCGGGGATATTGCTTGCAGAAGGTCTGGCGTTCACCGTGGTAGGTTATTGACTTCGCTAATTGCGCACCAATGCTTTTCCAAAACGAAACTTAAAGCATGATGGCTGACAAACGTGAGGGAAGCAGCCTGTCTCGCAGTGTAAAAAATCTGTAGTCTGTGTTTTTTAAATTACGTCAGCTAACGGAAAGCTGTGATTTACTTTTATTTCAGATGCCCAGCCTCTTCAAAAATAGTAAAAAAAAACATTTATAGATGCTATTGCGCCGTCACAAACCGTAATACCCAAAAGCGTGCGGGGCATCGGCCCCTGTTTTCACGTTTCTCGCGTTTTCTCCCTTATTGAACAACTGCGAGTTGCAAGAATGGTTAATAGGGATTCTCGGCACAATAACCTATCGACTTCTTTCCACTTTTTAGTGTCCCTTTAAGGCAAAATCCTCCCGACCACCGTGCCTCTTCCAATGCAAAATTTAAACGGAGGGATAACGTGGGAATTTCGGCTAAAGGGTTCAAACGCAAAGAGAGCTACGGTATACAATCTAGACTTACAGTGGCCTCCTGAGTTAAGGATTTGATTCTTGTTATAGTGGAAACCGGCCCGTATACCATTTATTGCGTTCGTTAGCGAGTATGTCGATGCTTCAACACCGTAATGATATCATAACCGTTCGAGTTGACAGTCCGTTCATTGTGATAACGACGGCTACGATAGAAATTCGGGGAACAAAAGCCACCTTCGTTCAGAAGGATACATTGTTAAGCTTGAAATGTTCGTCTTCCCTACAAAGACATATTTCACTTCGAAGCCCAAAATTTCGCTTGTTCAACCATCTTTATGGTCAGCCATCTTTGTTGAGTTCATCAAAAAAAAATCGTAGCTGCGCCTCTATCAGTTCTCCCCATGTTAGTGAACAGCTGATGACAAGGCATTATTGCTTCTTCAGTGCTCCTATCTCCAAGACATTAGGAGGAATGACGGTAGCGCAGAGCGAATAAGAATGCGGCGCTGCACCCCCCCCCCCCCTTCCCGCCCCGAAGGGAATGAGTTCTGGTTTTAAAGAGGAGTCTTTCATGGGCTGCTTAAACTCCGAAATTTCGGCCTGTCTGTATGTCTTTCTGTTTGTCCATCTGTCCCTCGATTCAGCCGCCAGGCAAAAGTTAACGCAGTTGTTGAATGAGATGTTTATATAGGCGAAGCCATTTCTGAACGTCTAAATCTGGGAGCAATTCTTGCTCGGCAACATCGTTGAGAAAAAACAAAATATTAGGCATCCCTGAGGCAAAACTTAAATGCATAAGTGATAATTAAAGTAGCATAAGTGATATTTGATATTTACAGAAACACGAACCGAAATTGTGAAAACGGACCAAAGTGTGACGATCTGCATTTTCACGAAAATGCATAATTGGCGATATTAACACATCCATTTGTTATTTCGCGTAAGCGGGGACTATTCGCAGAAGGAAACCTTAAAAAACAATAAATACAAAAATATAGAGAAACGAATTATACAAATGAATAAATAAAATAAAGATATGTCTTATCCACCGAAAATGAAGCAAAAATAAGCTCCTTAGCTCTTCCCAGAACTTCATAAGTGACGAAGTTGGGTTTCTTAATCGCTTTAAAGGGACACTGAAGTGAATTTGTCAAGCTCCCGTTTTTGGTTGCACTTCGCAGACTGGCTCAAATTAGCACACTTTTCATCGTTTATCCGGTTGACAAATCGGTAATTATTTTACAAAGCGCGAAAGAAGAAAACCTACCATGCGCGGTTTGCGGCGGCCGCACCAACTAAGGCTGTGACGTTGGGAGGACGGGGCACCGTGATTGGACGATGCCCGAGGTTAGCAATCAAACAAGTTTCGGTTTACCACAACCGATGACGTTGTTGGATGGGCATTCTCAATATCTCAGTAATCATCGTTCCGCGCTTCTGCCATGTTGTCGGCTGTAAAATGCATAAGATAAACCTCCCAGGACGGCTTGGAATCGTAGCATTCTCTAGCCGAGTCCTATAGTATACGCAGTGCATGAACGCCCTCCGCGTCCCCGCAGACGCTTAAAGGCCATGCGCTTTACTCATGCGCTTTACCAAGGCCATACTCATGCCTGTATCGTAAAAAGCGTATTCGCACCAGGCCAAGGGTCTGCTGATTCTGGCCTGTGCCCACTGCCCGCAAGCAGTCGGTGCTTATGGCAACAGCACGCCAACGAGAACTCGCTAGCGCGCCAGTGCCAGCCTGCGCGCGTTCTGTGAACTAGTTCGAGGAGCAATGAACGTTGCGGGTCAAAAAAAATCTGAACTCAGCATAGAAAACATCGGCGGAAAACGAAAAAGTTAACTTATAAAAAAAAAGCACGTATCCGCGGGGATTCGAACTTGTGACTTGCAAAACACTTGCGCTGACATACCTAGCGCTCCAAAACCACTCGGCCACGGGCGAGCGCCGCCGACATCGGAAATACAAGGTGTATAATGTATAACCAATTTACACTTTTATTTAGTTTTAGCATTCCAAGCAGCTTAGGTGACTATTTGTTATTTTGCGCTCGTGCAGTAAGCATCCCCCAAGTTTCCACAATATCTCACGTCTAGCAATTGCATTTCGTAGACGGAAAAGCGTTCGCAGATGCGTAGTCGTGCTGCTGGCCGCTGTGCTTGTTCGCCCAGCGCAAAAAAAGTGCTTCCCGCACCATATTTTTACGCTGTACGGTAAAAATATCATTTGATTTTATATCCTTTGTACTTATATTGACTTCGCTGACTCTTCTCCCGCCTTCAAGAGGCCTTATATTTTCCTACTAGCGTACAAGTCAACGAAGCGTCGCATGTGCGCTTGTGCAGCGCTTGTGTGAAGCGACCTTGACTTAGAGCTAGATAGAGTGTACAAACGAACCAAGTAAAGAAAGGCACATTCTTCCATCCACAAACGTATCCTGGCTTCGCTTCAACAGAGCGAACGAATTGCGACGACCGGCCGTCGGCGGCCGGCGGACGAAACGCTGGGCCGACTTGACTCTGTCTGAAGGCCGGGGAGCCGTGCAGTAGCGCAGCCAATTGTGAGCTCGGCTCCTCCCGACGTCATACGAAAACGCCACAGAAAATGGGCGAGCGTAAAGAGAGGAGGACAGCATTTTCGAATTAATTTTTCTACTAAATAAAATGGCGTAAACGCGCCCAGAGTGGTCGAAACATGGCCTGGGGACTCCGGACTACAATTTGCGCTAGTAATCCCGCAATGTTTACTTATCACTTCAGTGTCCCTTTAATAGTAGAAATGTACAGGTGCCGTCAAAAGTAATTGGAACAGCGCCTAGTAAATGTACAAAATTTCTTTTTCCCGAAATTGCCTGGCTGCAAATTGTGGGTTTAAAAGAATACTCCCTAAAGGAAAAGCCTTCCTGTAGATCGATAATGGCTGTTATAGCGTCAGCAAGACAAACATTTTGTGATGTTTACAAATCCTTGTTCCAATTACTTATGATGGCACCTGTACACCTGGGAACCAGTTTTTACGGTGGGATTTCTACGTTAGGTTATTTTTTCTCTGCTTTCTGAAGGCTCATCACTTGATTTGTATTCGTCAGCGAAGCATCACGTTTCAGAGCATCATCACCATATGTATATAAAAAAATTACCCGCCAGGCCACAGTGCTGTATACATTTGCCTGGGATGTACATCTTCGCTAAAAAACAGAAACAAAAGTTATAAAACAATAAAGTAGCACTACATATATCACTCCTCAGACAAATCTTGCTATAAAAACTCACAATGAAGACAAGCCATAAGTGACCACGCATTCGTACAGAATTGTCTGGATTTCTGCGCATTTTTTCGCCTGGCAGACATTGGCTTGGATCTTTTATACGGCATGATTTTTTTCACGGGCTTTTATTAACAGATGTGTTCATCCGTATTATTTTGATTACTACACATCCCCCTCCCCTCCAAATGACCCATCAACCGCCGTACGCACTCATCTTGTATACACTGCTACCCTCACACTCATTGCCCAATTCGCCGCCAGTGCCGGCCTTACACGAGCTTTCTAGAGCTCCAAGGCTGCTCCCCACGCCAAACCAGCTAATCCATACGACCCACCCACTTCTGCGGTAAATTATACCCAGTTCTTTTATGTTTAAAGGCACACTAAAGTGATTTGTAAACATTGCGGGATTATTTGCGCAAATTGTAGTCAGGGGTCTCTAGACCAAGTTTCTACCACTCGCTGCGTTTACGCGACTTTATTTAGTAGAAACATCAATTCAAAAGTTATGTCCCCCTTTCTTGATCCTCCTTCACGATGTCCTGTGACGCTTCGTATGACGTCAAAACGGGATGGCTTGGCTTAAATGCGCTACTGCACGGCTCGCCAACCCTCCGACAGAATCAGTCGGCCCAGCGTTTAGTCGGCCGGCCGCCGGCAAGTCGTCGCAATTCGTTCGTTCAGTTGAAACTAAGCCACGACGCGAGTTGGGCCTGGAAGAATGCGCCTATCAATCTCCAAGTCCAAGTAGCTCCCCACAAGCGCACATGCGACGCTTCCCTGACTGGTACGCTAGTAGAAAGATGTAATGCCAAATAAAGACGGGGGAAGTGTTGGCGCAGTTAATATGGGTACTAAGGAAATAAAATCAGCCGAAACTTTTAGTGTACAGCGTAAAGCTAAGGAGCAGGAAGCCCCTTATGCGTTGGGTGAACTAACGCACCACTGGCACCAGTCAGCAGCACGACCACACATCTGCGAACGCTTCCCCACCTAGGGAATGCAGTCGCTAGGCATGAGATATTGTGGGAATTTCGGGGACGCTTGCTGCACGAAAGCTATAAAAAAATAGTCATTTAAGCTGCATGAAATCTTAAAATATAAATAAAAATATAAACAGGCTACACAACATATAATTTATATCTCCATTCCTGACACCGCTGGCTTGCAGTCCAGTGGTCTACAGCGTTGGTGCATTGTTCTGCAATTCGCAAGCTACGTTACGAGCAAACGTTGGCCCGCCCCACACCGGCCGCGGCGGCTCAGTGGCTAAGGCGTTGTGCTGCTTAGCCCGAGGCCGCGGGTTCGATTCCCGGCCGCGGCGGCCGCTTTTCTGATGGAGGCGAGAAGTAAAAACGCCAGTGCGTACGAGAGTTCGGCGCTCGTTAAAGATCCCCAGGTGGCCAAGATTAATCCGGAGCCGTCCACTACGGCACGCCTCATCGCCGGCGTTCCGTCGGCGCATGAAATACGACAAATCAATGAATCAATCAATGGACCGCCCCACACTCGCGACAGTAGATATTAGGGTCGCACCATTCGGATGAGAAACAGAGTGCATCTTTTGGAAGCTATCAATAAAATTTTCCGCATAATTGTACCAGGAACTAAGGAAATCGCTTGGAACTGCGCTTTGTTCCTTAAATATAGGCTCTAGTCTTGTTATCCTCTCTTTTTCCTCTTTGAAACGGCGGTGTTTTATTTTTTGTAAAAAACCATGAATAAAATAGCCAGCAACCAAGCCTCATTACAGGCATAAAAAATTGATTTTCTGCATGAAGAAATGATTTTTACGCTGCTGTTGTGCTTATGCCCTATAGAGACCGGGCAGTCGTATGGCACCACCGTCGCTTCAGAGAAAAGCGCTGCCCAGGGCGAACCGCTGGTCAGTGGAATGCCGGTGGCGGTCAGCGCAGCGTAGTTGAGCATGGCTTTCTGTCGTTCTTCTGCGGGGCAGCTGGAAAAGCGTAGACAACCACAAGGACTTTTTTCTGACCGGTAAAACTTTAAAGTAGAGGCGACCTTCAAGAGCTACAGGAAAAAAAAACTGCGGAAATGGACGGGACGGATGAAGAAGGACAACGAGACAGGCGCAGCTGCGTGCCTGCGTGCCTGCGCGCCTGTCTTGTTGTCCTTCTCATCTATCTCGTCCATTTGCGCAGTTTTTTCCTGTAACTATGCAACACCAACTAGCCCAATAACATGCTTTATTAAGCGACCTTTAAAAGGCATGTCATATGTGTTATTTACGCCCACACTTAGTAATTACAAATAGCAGATGACGCTCAATACGCCAAGCTAAAAGTCAAGCTGGAATTGCAAGTACGTTCCTTCGTGCAAATGTTTCATGCCGGCATGCAGTTTGTCGTATCGAGGAATATATGGCAGCTAAGTGCTCCTTCAAAGCCGGTGTGTGCAGCCGATCCAATTAAGCTGCGGCGCTGGCCTTTGGCAGTTGATGACGAAACGGCGTCGTGCACAAGCAAAAGGCGAAGCTGGGGGTGCCTTCTAAGATTTACACCAAAAACAGAAATTGGGATGGATGAAGCTTCATGAACTTCATAACTACGGTACAAACGTGTTTAATTTCACAGAAATAGGCTTACTACAGTCATTGGGAATCGTTTACAGAATAAATACCGCATGACGGTAGAACATTTATTGCTTGTCGTGGAAAAGCATTGCCTTACAATACTTTCAATGGTTGCTGGCTAGTTGTTAATGGCTTTTCAAATTAAAATTCCTACGTGGGTGAAGAACAAGAGACAGAAGGCTGCCGAAAACCTGGCCTCAGTTTCACAACCGAAGGCTGCGGTAGAGTTTTACAAGCTGCCATCTAGGCTTGAAAAATCATGCACTCCTCCGCCTGACGACGACGAAGGTTTATCGCAAAGCTCTCTCGTGTGGGTTTCCTTGGTTGCCTTCTGGATGTAAACTTTGACTAGTTAATCTTTCAATTTGGCCAGCATGCAGTTTGGTCTTTTCATCGCAGCGTTTTTTACTTTGACCATTTTCTGTTCTATTTCGCGCGAAGAAAGCTTCGCGTTCAAACATCGTCGTCGTTAGAGGGAGGAGCGGATGATTGTTGTTTAATTTTGCACTTCCATGCACCCCTCTCCAAATTTTAACTGCTTCCAGCGAGTCGGAAATGCGACTGCGATGGAGAACTCGGGCTGATGCACCCCTATTTTAGGCATGTAGTCGCACGTTTTTGGTTTCTTCACAAGGCATCACACGATTTTTAGGTACTCGGCAAAGAATACCCAAGCATTAAAAAACACAGGCTGACGTTAACACTGCCACATTTTTTAACTGTCGGTGCCAGCCTTTATTTCACACAGGTGGTAAAATGGGAAGGGGAAGGGGGGATGGTTTGTAACTTGGGCTGTTGGGTGGTTGAATAACTTTGGCTCTTTATAAAATGACGACTACAAACGTGGGAGTTACGCTTCGGATCTTAGGCTTCCATGCTGTCACAGTGTCGCTCACCAAAATTGAAGGCACAAAGCTCACGGTTACAGAGAGGAAGTGAAAAACTGCCGCGACGTTTGCATGGCCACACGGTAATCGATCTCGTTCGTATAGTGCCTTTCCCTTCAAAGCACTCGTATCGAGGTGTCCCATCAGTTAGGGGCTGGCGAGGAAGCCGTGGTCATAGAAACCAGTTAAGGGAATTTGAAGTGGTAGAAAGGAATACAAATATTAATAGTTTTATCCCTACTCAGATCGCGCGGAGCCAGGCGCTGCGCGCTGCATGAAACGCTCGTGTCAACGTAGCCCATTCCCAAACTTAGAAGCGTCCAACAAGTTTACGTAGAAAGTTAGTGCAGTTAAGAAAAAATAATACTAATAATAGTAGTTTTGCTCACACTGAGAGCGAGTGGAGCCAAGCGTACATCGCTTAAAAAAGCTCGGTTGTAATTGTAGCCGTACCCAACTTTAGATGTCCCCGACAAGTTTACGTAGCCGTTATTGCATCTAAGAACCCATCTGACTAGTCTTCGTTTCAGCGCACATATCCGCTCACAACACCACCAAAACATTCAAAGCACCGAAGCAAGCACGACAAAAACCACGGGAGGCTGCGTAGTCCAACGCCCCGGCCCATTCAACTAACGACGGGAGCGCCCAGTGGTTGCGCCACCCGTTCAGCTACCCGGTCCTTATACCCGATAGCCTGTGTATTTCTTTCGTTATTTCTTCCGTTTTCAGAGTTTCGTTTAAAAATTCCCTCGTGGGATATGGGTGCTACTGTTATATACTCCAGAGCATGACGAAGTTGGATATTTGCATATTGTTTACCACATATTGTTCTTTTTATGACGTACTGAAATCATTACCTCTTTTATATTACGTTGTGTAAAGAATAGTTCGCTATTTCCTATGTTTGCTATATAGTTAGTTGCATAATTTATTTGTGTCATACTCCTGGCGCCATGTCAATGCCAAGAGTTCATGGTCCCAGTCAACCTGTTAAGTCTGCTTTTAGCCCATGGAATGCTCCAAATATATTTGTGCGAAATAAATAAATTGATTGATTGATTAATTGATTGATTGATTGATTGATTGATTGATTGATTGATTGATTGATTGATTGATTGATTGATTGATTGATTGATTGATTGATTGATTGATTGATTGATTGATTGATTGATTGATTGATTGATTGATTGATTGATTGATTGATTGATTGATTTTTCTGGAAACGCATTACCGGAGCTGTTGTATCACACAGGCTGATTGAGGGCATTGCATTACGAGGCGGGCTGGAGCGCCCTCACATTGTATTTTAAGTGCAGAGCACTTTAGGGGTACGCCTTGTCGTCGTAGCTCGCTCGCTGGACCCGAGTACAGCCACACGGCGTTCCGTCATTGCGGCGTAACCAGTTCAGATATCCAACTGGTGTTTGCTGGTATAGGTAACTTATACAGGTATATAAACACTGTTTCAGATGATTTTTCTATAACACCAACTTAATAGGGATAATCATTATTTTGAAAAAATTACGTGTTTTCACAAGTTACTCAACGACTAAGCAGCTAGTTGATATATGGATAGATTGATTGCAGGGTTTACCGCCCCGACGCAACGCAGGCGATGAGGCGCGCCGTGGTGGAGGGCTTCGGATTAATTTGGACCACCTGGGGATCTTTAACGTGTGCCTAAATCTCGTACACACGGGCGTTTTTACTTTCAGCCTCCATCAGAAACCGCCCGCAGTGGACCGGAATCAAACCCGTGCCCTCGTGCTAAGCAGCACAGCGCTATAGCTACTGAGCCAACGCGGCGATTGCCCGTTGATATATCCAATTCGTTTTCTTCCCATACAGTTGTCCAAAAACAAATTTCAGTATTTTATCCAAACACACGTATAAAGACGCCAGCCGAATTTTCTACCTCTACCAGCCAACGGTTCCTTCGTGGCGTGCCGGGACAAGAAACTACCAACGCGGCTAGGAAGGGAGAGGGTGGTTTTCTGTCGCGGAGCACAGTGCAAATGCCACGGAGAATGCTTACCCAGCGTTCTCCCGCGCGCAGGGGCCTGATCACAGGGGCGGCTGCGTCGGTGGAACGACTTTGTCGTCTGCTTTAGAACCAGTTGTTTTGGGCCTGTTTTCCCGCAGTTTCACATCGATTGCGCGCTTCCTTCGCACGGCTCGATTAACTTGTTCGACAGCACCCTCCTGCGTAACCCGGACCAGACGGAATTAGGTGATCGTACCGCAAAGATAGGTTAAGGAGTGGTTTGCAGGGCGGGAAAACCAAAACGTAAAGACCACATACAGACATATGGCCGCTATAGAAACGCTACCTTTTTTGCGCACTGCTTGCCCCAACTAGGACTGTGTTTTCCAAATTGGCGAAAATCAATTCGGTTGTGTCTTAACAGGTATTACGGAAGGCAAAACGAGCAACTGGTTCTGATGAATAGCGATTATCGAAGTTCCCTCGGCTTTCTTGCTATTCTCAATCTTACTAAAGCAACTAGTTTAAATGGGTATAAATGTGAATCACTGAGCTCACATGCCGGATTGTTTCCGTGTCTGCGCTTGCGGTGGTGTAGCCCCGAGCTACAACATCACGATGGCTAGGTTCCGCTGTCTCACCCTTCGAAGACGTGCCTCTCCGTTTTCTTTCTGCCGACGCACGGCCGGGCTACAGCGGCGGCGTCCGCCGCTCCGGCCTGGCCGTGGCTGACACTGCTGCGTTCGGAACACCGCCACCGCGAATCCCACGTAGCGGCTTGCAGAATCTCTGGCTTGACTCTTTGGGGACCACGTGTGTGAATTCAAGTGGCGTCGCATGGGAAATTGGGTGTGTCGTTTCAAGCTTTCCTTTCCAACCACCTTTACAGCGTAGATTGGAGCCATTTTCTAACTTACGCCTCCATGGCCGGGGAATTCAATTCAATCTTGCCGCGTTCCAGCGCTCGCCATCTCTTGAGACTTTCTGCAACCATGCGCTCCATACAAGGTCGTGTTATTTATCATAAACCTGTAACTGACGGTTCATCATCATCATCACCAGCCTATCTACGCCTACTGAAGGGCAAAGGCCTCTCCCATTATTCTCCAATTACCCCGGTCCTGCGCTAACTGAGACCAATTTATCCCCGCAAACCTTTTCATCTCATCTGCCCATCTAACTTTCTGCCGCCCCCTGCCACGCTTGCCTTCTCTAGGGATCCACTCTGTTACCCTTAATGACCAACGGTTATCTTGCCTTCGCATTACATGCCCTGCCCACGTCCATTTCTTCTTCTTAATCTCTACTAATATGTCCTTAACACGCGTTTGTTCCCTGACCCAGTCCGCTCTCCTCTTGTCACTTAATGTTACACCTATCATCTTCCGTTCCATCGCGCTGAGTCGTCCTCAATTTAAGTTGAACCCTCTTAGTGAGCCTCAAAGTTTCTTCCCCGTAGGTGAGTACAGGGAAGATGCAGCTGTCATACACTTTCTTCTTCAGGGACATTGGTAGGCTGCCTTTTATTATCTGAGAATGCTTGCCGAATGCACTCCACCCCATTCTTATCCTTCGAATTATCTCTGCCTCATGCTTGGGATCCGGGGTCACATGGCCAAAGTAGATATATTTGCTTACCACTTCCATTGCCTCGTCACCCATCTCAAACCGCTGTGCTCGCCCAAGGTGATTGATCATTACTTTAGTTTTCTGCATATTAATTTTCAGGCACACGGTTCTACTTTGTTTGTCCAGTGCGGAAAGCATGCTTTGCAATTCATCCCCTGAGTTACTTAGCAAGGCATTGTCGTCAGCAAATCTGAGGTTACTGAGGTATTCTCCATTAACGCTTACTCCCACCTGTTCCGAATCCAACGTTCTCAATACTTCTTGTAAACATGCTGTGAATAACATTGGAGAGGTTGTGTCTCCTTGTCTGACGCCCTTCCTTATTGGCGGTGAGATGTTTTCGTGGCGCCCCCTGGCTCTGACGTCGTCTTAGGGACTCGCGCCGCTGTTGTCTGCTACACTCCGCTTGTGAAGGAAAGCAGTGCCTGGTCCAGAGGTCGCCCGCTTTCATGTTTTAGTGCATTAAAAAGCGTATTTGTAGTATTTCTGTAATTTTTAGCAGCCTCTGACACATCTGAATAATTTTAACCTGTATCCCGCACAAGTTTGCAACGCACGAGGAGCGAGAGAACAACTTTCTTCAGAGCATCGGTCAGAAGATCGTGCGTAACTCGTCCTTTCTATATTGCTTATTCGTGAGGTTTAGCGCTCAGAGCTCCTCGATGAGTATTCAAAATGCGTAGGCTTCCATACAGTATTTTTGAGATGCTCTTATGAACATTCAACAGTCTAATGCTACGTGCCAAGCCGCAGGCCCCTACACGCTCCTTGAACAGCAGGAAATAAAGCGACTGTCTTCTATTTCTTTCGTTGTTGACTTGTATCAGGTGAATGTTTTTTTTTTTCTGTGTCCAACGCATTTATTTGTCTGCGCCGTCACAAACGTATTATTAGTAGGTTTGGGGATGTTTGGGAGGCTCACAAACACCGTGTGGATATTTTCTTCAGCCTGTATGGCATACATTCCCTTCTTCCCAAAGTGGATTTCGTTATGGCTGTGTGCAAGAAGGTGCATATCCGCAGCGTACGTGGTTCATTGACATGCAAATAGAATGAGAAGGTTTGTGCTACGCCATCACGATCGCGCTCTAGACAACGTACTCGAAGGTGGCTTTTGTGCTCCCGAAATTCTACCGTAACCATCTTTATCAAAAAGACCTGTCTCTCAACCCAAACAATTATGCCATGATTACGGTGTTGAAGGTATTATATACTCGCTAACGAACGCAATAAACAGTATACGTGCATATACTGCAAGAATCGAAACCGATGAATATTTCCAAGCCGCTGTATTGTCCCCCCCCCCTTCCAGGCGTAAATAACAAATCCTGGTCTACTCGGGGTGGCGTTCTAATAATCGACGAACTTTACTCTTACTTTCTTGTCCTGGAATGAGGACCCAGCCCACTAATCAGCTCGATTTTACTGTTAAATAAAGTTTTCTTCTCCTTCTCCTTCTCCTCCTCTCGCTTCCCCTCCTCTTGAGGGCACTTTTCCTATAATATACTGGGAAGACATGGCTGTGGGAAATTTACCAAATTTCCCTCCAGGTCTGGACAAACATAGTGTTACTGTATCTTTACCGTAGACATGACTCGTTTCGCTCAATAAACCTCTGTACTAGTTAGAAGCCTGCATGGTATAAACCCAGCACCCGCCTGTGCACACAGTGAGTTATTTGGAACTCAACCTACAGTTTTGGCAGCCCATAGTGCATGCCGGCGTACTTTCATGCCATGACAACGCAAAGTGATGTGATAAAAACTTCCGGTTGTTCGACAAGGTTGCAAAAACTGTTATACCTTACATATAATTACCACGAATCCTAATCCCTTCTGCCAAAGCCGACAGACTTGAAGGCGTGGTATGTGTTTTGGTCTTGCATTTTCGCTGTCTTCCGTTATTTGCAGCTGACTATTCGCTGTGTTCTAAAAATTGCTGAATACAGAAGCTGACGCCTACGCCGACCCTTCGCGCTCCGCACAGGGCCGGCTTCGGAAAAGTGGGGTTACGCCGGCAACGTTTCTTCCCGAGCGGAATCAAAAACTATACTTTAAACAACGCCTTCAGCTAGTGTATGCGATTTTAACAGTTTCATTATGATAAAAAGTTACGCACACGCAAAATTAGGTGCGGACAAGCATCAAACGTGAACCGAGCGCAAAGAAACAGCAGGGAGAGCGAGCCCGAGTGAAACAGACGACAAATGCGAAAGTCCCGTCCCGGAGGCGCGCTTCGCAGCGCCGCCCGTAGTCGCGCTCACCGCCAATAGGTATTTTACTGCTCTCCTTATGAAGGATGATGGTAGCGGTGGACCCATTGTAAATATCCTCTAGTATTCTTAAATAATGCTCATCTACACCCTGGTTCAGTAATGCCTGAATGCCGTAATGCCTGAACTCAACGCACTTCTCTATCTCCTGATTGATCATGTGAATATGGTTCATTGTTAAATAGCCTTTACGGAACCCTGCTTGTTCTTTAGGTTGACTGGAATCTAAGGTTGCAGAAATTCTGTTAGCGATTACTTTGGTAAGTACCTTGTAGACTACTGACAGTAAGCTGATCGGCCTGTAATTTTTCAAGTCCTTGATATCACCTTTCTTGTAAATTAGGATGATGTTCGCGTTCTTCCAAGATTCCGGTACACTCGCGGTCATTAGGCATTGCATATACAGGTTTGCCGTCTTTTCGAGTACAATTTCCCCGCCATCCTTCGAGAAGTCTGCTGTTATCTGATCGTCACCAGGTGGTTTGCCCCCTTTCATGCCTTTAAATGCCTGCCTTACTTCTTCTGTCGTTACTGGTGGGATGTCTATCTCCTGTGATCAACTGTCTCGTTCGGCATTATCCTGGATGTCCCGGCTACTGTACAGATCTCTATAGAGCTCCTGGGCTACTACGACTATTTTATCCCTATTTGTGATGACATTGCCTTGCTTGTCTTTAAGTGCATACATCTGATTTTTCCCTACGCCAAGACGCCTCTTCACTGCTTTCAGGCTTCCTGCGTTCTTTACAGCATATTCTATCCTCTACATATTATACTTCCGTATGTCAGCTGTCTTGCGCTTATTGGTTAACTTCAAAATCGCTAGTTCTATTCTGTAATCTGGGGTAGAGATTGTCATGCTTTGCCGTTTCCTAATTATATCTTTCGTCTCCTGGGAAAGTTTACCAGTATCCTGTCTAGCCATCGCGCCCCCGACTTCTACTGCATAATGCGTGTAATATTGTCGCTGCCTTCCTGTGTCGTAAACTCTGCTTCCTCGGTAAGAGCAGAATATCGGTTTTGCCAGCACGATCCTGAATTCTTTTACTTCCCGTCTTACTGTTAGCTCATTAATCGGCTTCTTTCGTACTAGCTTGTTACGGTCCCTTTGCAAATCTAGCCTAATTCGAGATCTTACTATACGGTGGTCACTACACCTTACACTTCCGAGCCCTTCCACATCCTGCACGACGCCAGGGTTATCGCATAATATGAAGTCTATTAACTTTTTAGTGCTCCCCATTCGGGCTCCTCACGGTCCACTTCCGACTCTCCCCTTTGCAGAAGAAGGTATTCATTATGCGTAGGTTATTCCGTTCTGCGAACTCAACTAGTACGGTCCCCCCTGCTATTTCTACAGACCAGACCATAGTTCCCAACTGCCTTGCCTCCAGCCTGATTCTGAAGGATAACTGACGGCTATCCATTGTCAGATAACACTTCCATTGGCTAAGTAGTCGTTTCAGCGCGCTATCTTGGTACAGTTTTTTTTTCGGGAGAGTTTCGGGATAATAAAACACGAGTTCCTCCGGTTTCCCACTACCACATGCCTCCGGTATGAGCCCATGTCTTCAAAGCCGGCCGGAGTTCCTAATTGTTTTAACTTAACGGCGAACAAGCTAATTTTGACACGTAAGGGATAACTGAACAATTGTTATACCAATTGGTATAATCATATATTGGCCCAACCACGCATCGCCGGGTAATACCGCTAGTCAATATATAAAAACATGATGGCGCAATGAGATGACGTCGGCTTCATAACGTGAGGAAACCAAGTTAAATTCCAACCACAGGATCCTCATTCTCGGCGCACTAAATTCAACGTGAACTGTGTATTCGTCGGGAGTCTTTCTGATTGGCTTTCGATTTAGGTCACGTGCTTCCGGTCGGCAAAGCGGTTGTGTGTGCCTTCGTCATTTTGACGTTTCATGACGCTCACTATAGCCCAACATTTAGAGCTTGTCTTATTTCTCTGTAATGAAAGCGCATAATTCTCGGTGAGAAACGAAAAACTATACGAAATGCAGCAGATATGAAAACGTAGGCCTGACTTTGCTATTCAACGACAATACCGCGTGTATGGCACACCCTCTCTGTGATTGGCTGAGAAGACGTGACGTAATTTAAACAGTTGGCGAGAACGCTTACGTCGCACATTGGCAACTTCAGCCTGCGTAGAAGTGACATGTTGTTCGTAACAGTTTGCAAATGGCGGCTCCTGTCGCCGCAGAATATGGTAAAAACTTTCACCGACCTTCGGCGCCGTGAAATCCCCATTAATTTGCAACAGGTGCAGATTCGCATGACGTGGAGTTTAGAGCTGTTTTCTACAGAAAAAAAATTATAATTTCGACTGTTTACAAGATCCCGGATCATACAAATAACGAGCCGCGTTTTGTGTTTATGTATGGCATTAAAATAAAATTATTCGCTTGACGTAAAAAGCAACATTCGAGGGCAGTACAAGCCTCTTCGCTACAAAGAACTCAAGGCATGGCATTTGTCCACACTCCTAGTAAGCTAGTGGGTCACATGATCGAACTGAAGAGAAAAATAAGGACGAAAACTCACTGTTTTATTCGTTATTGCGCTGAGTGAGTTCTAGTTTGACGAATAAGTAAATCGGTGGCATCGGTACACTCTGCCGTTATCCGCGTAGCGCGATAAACTTGTAACGTAGAAGCAAAGGATAGCGTGGCGACGATGACGTCTGGAAAGCAAATAACGCAACACAGCTTGCATTGAAGCAGAAATCTAAACTATGTTACTAAAAGTTATAGAAATAAAGAAATAGATACGGCAACATTGTGGGATGCTCTTTAGCTTAGCACCCTCCGGTCGCTGGCTTTAGGATCAACGTTACTTGATCGCCTTCTGGTGTTGACGCGAACTTTAACCTGAAAAATTTGTTTTTCTTGCCAGCTTCAGCTGCCGTCTTAATTTTTAAAATACATCCAAGTGTTTCTGTATCCTTTATGCTCAATATTTGATAGCTTGGTTGCGATCTTCATGACCTAAGTGTCAAATTACGCCGCATATTGTCATAGCTGTATACTTGCATATACTTGCACAGGTCACTGATTGCTTACGTGTTGCTTACCCAAAAAACATGGTGAACTCACCGTGTACTTATGCAGTCGAGAATAGGGCGCCAGGAAGCAGTCTTTTAAGACGATAGGCTCTCTTGGGCTACTTAAATTCGAAAATTCCTGTCGGTCTGTATGTATGTATGCCTGTTCCTCGATTCAGCCTTCCTCGAAAAAGTTACAGGAATACGTGTACGAAATTTTTGTATTTTACGGCGGGTCAACAAATTCGTTTACTCACTGGCACCTCTTTCGGCTTCGGTTTCACAGCCCTGTGTAGTCGCTGTGAACGTTCCCAATATTATATTGTTTTCTTTAGTTCACTCATTTCGGCACCATAGGGCGAGAAATCGCACATTGAAAATACCACCCCAGCCGGCGCGATGACGCTATGCCACCTTCAGGATGCAAAATAATATTTCTTGTTATTTTCATATGTTCTGGATAACAAGCATAGCACAGGAGTTCTAGGACTTTAAAAAACATGATCGGCTAAGAAATATAGCCGTTCTATTCGTGTGCGCTCCGTCAGCACGTTTGAGAAACACACTCACACGTTTGTGTGGGTCGGGCTTTCGTCATCATGAAAATTTTGCCGGGCGGTACACGGTGGCAGACTCGTGCGCTGCAGCCGCGGTGGCTGCAGCGTTAGCGACAAATAAAGTTTTGTTGCTTTCATGGTAGCTCACGTATTCGCGATTTTGTGGTGGATGGTTGGTGACGTTTTCTTGCGCTTAAACTAAGCTTGAATCTAGTTCCATAAATATTTATGCAAATATTATTATTCATAAACTAATTACAGCGAGTATTAAGAAATTCATTATTATTATCCTAAAATACTATTACTAATATAAGTACTTCTAAAAACAATACAATACATATAAACAATATGTGACGATACACTTTTTCTGCGTGTGATGCCGTTTTGTAAAGTATCCGTTCTACCAGCAGATCATACGAATAGAAGCCCAGCCCGCCCATTCCTGTGGGTTTGTTTTCTGTTTGAAATACTCTGAACCCTGAATTTTCACTTTTCAAAGCATCATTAGGAAGGCGTAAATACTCACAATTTAATTACATGTGGCCATTTTTTCTACAAATTTTTGTTGGGCAGGGAAGTGATATGCAAACATTTCTGGCACAATCAAATCTCGAAACGCACTTCCTACTTGTCCACGTTTTTCAGGACAAAGAAAACATAAGAAATATTATAGTCAAAACATCAGTAGATGGGGGAGAGTATTTGCAGTGTTCTTTCAATTAAATTTACTAGGCTGCTTCAGCGGAGATGGTCGGGGGTGAGACGATATGAGTTTACATGGCAGCGGCAGCGGAAGGCTGTGGTCTTTCGACGACATTCGCAGTGAAGTGGGCAATTGCGTTGCGAATTTGTTATTGTTTTGTAATCATCAGCACCATCATGTGCGTTCCCACTGCGTAAGGTTGGCTTACCTGCAGTGCGCTTTAGTTACGACATCACCTTCAGGGAGCCCAAAAAGCTTCGCTTTAATATTTCGAATTTGAAAGCTCACCGTATAACGGCAGGAACCGTACCCCTTGCCAGTCGCCACCGGCGCCCCGCGCCTCTCAGCTGCCTCCTCAACTCATTTCGGTTGACCAGCGTTTTTTTGCCACAAGCTCCGGTTTTCCGTTGAAAGTGCTTCTCTCTCTCTCTCTCTCTCTCTCTATCTCTCTCTCTCTCTCTCTCTCTCTCTCTCTCTCTCTCTCTCTCTCTCTCTCTCTCTCTCTCTCTGTCTTTCCCCGCTGAAAGACAATTGTTTCGTTCGACGGTTGCCTGGTTGCTAACCTCAGATACAAAGGCCGTACACATATAAACCAGTGCCCCGCATAGACACAAGGATTCAGGTATTTACGGGCCCAGTTAAAGTGCAGCGCGTATATTGCTTCTACATCTGGCACGCGGATGTATGCACGGCTTTAAATGTGCGTCTCCCGTTGGTTGGATGTGTTGCCTTATTTGTCAGCGTGTGTTTGCGGTTGCCTGGAAGGCAGCTGCGGAGGTCTAATTGTTGTTTTCTGCGTCGTTTATTTTTGGTGGAAGAATTTCGGGTGAAATGCTACCCGCCGAAATGATACCTAATGTACGCCAGCCGAAATGCTGTACTTGACCTTATGCAGTTGCTGTACTTGCTGTACTTGACCTTATGCAGTTGTACCTGCTTTTCAAGAGTAGGCCGCATGGTTGGATGACGCTCGGCGCGTGTGCTTGCTGTCACTTCATAGCAGCTGCGCCTCATTTTCAACTACTTTCTGCAGGTGGAGCCTCTGGGAAGGTAGGAGATGGACGTAAATGCAGGCAAGAGGCGTTCCAGGCGCTACCATTTACTCGTTGTCTGTTTCTATACGCGTTTATGAGGAGTTGTGGAGGAGGGAGGAGTACGCGTAGGGTAGTCACGTGCTTAATCGCGCGGACATTGTAAGCCCTGCGCTCGGCAGATGCCACTGCCTTGCTGAAGCCGTTTGTAGACTCGGAAGTAGGAACCCGGCTTAACACTTCCATCTGGCCAGAAACCAGGAAGTTTGGTTCCCAACACCATCGCTTTTACCTTTAAAAATGCCCAGTTTTTTCTCTAAATATCTAGGAGCTTTTTTGCTACTGAGAACATTGTTAGGCGCGCTCCGGGCGCTGCGGAAACTTTTCGCTTCCCTGGCATCCTTTTGATCAAACAGCTTTTGATCGAGATAGCAGCAACGATTCGCGGAATTGTTTCTGGGGGCAAGCAGCTGGAGTTTATATAGTGCTACCAAGCTCCTCGTCAGTCTGCGGTTACGCTTCGAACATTCCGATGCGAACCTAGCTAGATCAGCTGCGCTCGAAACAACTAGATTTGATTGCCATCTTATGGTAGCGCTAAGTGTATATGCCCATAAGTCTTGGAGATCTTGTATCGTGTGCTTTATAACCAAAAGAGGGCAAAGGAGGTGCTCTTGCCTAGAGCGTCACTGATTCAACTGTTCACCATGAATAAGGCTCTCATGGTTTGAAGTGCATATGCTGCGTGCCTTCTATTGAGAAAGCCCTGCCACAAAACATTATACATTATTGAGTGTCCTGATTATTTTTCAGAACTTTATAGGTTCATGCGGAACCCTTGGGGTCATATCTGCTGGTTCCGGGGGAGGGGGGGGGGGGGGAGTTTGGTTTACTGGTGACAGTTGTTCGATTTAAACTTTCAATTCAATTGAATGTCAATTCGCTTTCTTTCTACTTTGTCACTGACATGAACGTTAAAAGGCGTGGTAAGCAGAACAGGTTTTCTGTTAATACACCCACAATTTTAAACCAAGCACACTTTTAGAGGTATTTATTTTTATGTCCTGCGCCATCATATTGTCGCTCCCGCTATATGAAAGCTCTACGTGCACGTGTGCGAATGACCGAGGGGACTCCAGCTCAGTTTCCGAAGTAGGGCAGACCTACCCCAACTTTTCGATCGATGCTTTGGCCCACTGGGAGCAACTGCTCGCAAACTTTGTTTTTCCCAAATATGTGCTGCCACTGCTTGTGTTGCTGTGCGACCGCGTGTATGGTGGTACTCACGGACCGGCACCATTGGAATTTACCCTGTTGCATTCGCTTGACATCTCGTGCATTTATCACTGGAGTCAGATCGCAGTCTTGCAACAGTGTGCCTGTAGAGGAGCTGGATTATACAATTGCGTGTGCGCCTGTAAGTTGGCGCATGTCTGTCTGTCTGTCTGTCTGTCTGTCTGTCTGTCTGTCTGTCTGTCTGTCTGTCTGTCTGTCTGTCTGTCTGTCTGTCTGTCTGTCTGTCCGTCCGTCCGTCCGTCTGTCTGTCTGTCTGTCTGTCTGTCCGTCTGTCTGTCGTCTGTCTGTCTGTCTGTCTGTCTGTCTGTCTGTCTGTCTGTCTGTCTGTCTGTCTGTCTGTCTGCACCTTTATGAATACATGCGTCACCTGTCATCACAGTTATTCGTAGCTATTTTTTGCCAGAAACAAACAGGCATTTTCAAAGTTTGCGTGCACCCATTCGAAGACGCAATGGATCTTGAAAATGTATTTGAGACTCTTATTGCGTAAGGGTAGAAGACAGTTAAGTAAAAGTTTATCGAGGTTGGGGAAAGGATTACATATGGAGAAACTTGCGTGGAGCCCTCTTTCTAGCACTCCAGAAGCGTGTGGCCCGCCCCAGGCCCTGTCAATCAGCTGGCGCTGGTCTGAAAAGGCCTCGCTGGCCAGCGTCGCCTCCCATGTTTCTAGTGAATGAGGTGTGGTATTGTTCTCGGTTTGCCATAAACTGGGCAGTTTCATACCGTGTGAAAAAGGGTGGTGTTTTCGTTACATTTGAAAGTTCACTACTAAATCTGTCTGGGACCATAAGCGCCAGCCTTGATTTCTGTGGGAATGTGTTTGTGTAATCTCGGTGTTTGTGTATTGTGGGCGTTTATAGCCATGTGTACTGTGGGTAGCGCTCTGATTTGAAAAAAAATTCCCCGCATTTCCCCGAGGGGAAGAATGTGAAAGTGCGAATGCACGAGTTGAATTTGCGCGGTTCGGTAATGTTCGCGAAAGAGAGATCACACACACACACACAAACACAACTACAAAGAAAGAAAGATGCATTTATTCACAGACACCTATTGTGTTGTCGTTGGTACTTGATTGCTAGAGCGGACCTCAGCTTTGAAATTTCGTGTCAGTACTCCTTTAAGCAGGTGCATTAGCCCTTCTCACGCCCGATTCTTGGCCAATCCCCCACGTGGGTATGTGCCATGTCAGCGGCCAGGCAGCGCGCGCCCATCTCCCCCCGTTGCCAAGGAAGACGAGGAGATTCTTGGCCAATCCCCCACGTGGGTATGTGCCAATGTCAGCGGCCAGGCTGCGCGCAGCACCATCTCCACGTGCGCGGACATCGCCGGTTGACGCAGGTTCAGGGTCGCTTAAGAAGTGCATTCGCACTTAAAATTACGCCCATCTTCCCGCGAGGGAACCCTGATGTGATGCGACGCATCAGGGGGGAGCGTTTGGACTGACGCTGGTATTAGATTGCGTCAGTCCACTCGCTGAAGGGACTGTCGCTTCCATCACGTCTTCATCGGAAGATCTTGCACGGAGGTATCGTCAAGCAAAGTCAAGTCAAGTGCGAGAGCGAGCACTGGACTGATCCGGCGCCGTGCGCTCCCCCGCTTATATTCCCGCTTTTGAAAGGAGAGGAGCCGGGGGGGGGGGGGGAGAGTCGCGCGCATGCGCACACATGCGCGCACCCAGAGCAGCGAAGCGCACACGCGCAGCTGTTGTTATGGTAATGAGACGGAGTGAGAGTGCGCACACATGCGCGCACCCAGAGCAGCGAAGCGCACACGCGCAACTGTTGTTATGATAATGAGACGGAGTGAGAGTGTTGCGCACAGCTGTCGGAGAGAAGAACGGAGGAGAGTTGCGCATGTGCAGTGAGCGTGCGGACAACGCCGGGACAACGACGCTGGAGGGACATACCCGCGAGCAAGAGATGCGTCGCATCTAATATTTTTCGTTTAAGACGTTGTCTGCAGGACTCGTAGGGTGGAAGGACATAAAAGTGGTCTTCGTAGCTGCGGTTGTAAGGCTTCGCGCAAGCGAATCAACGTTGCAGTTTCGTTCCAGGCTTTCGTGCTCAGGGCACCATGTAATGTTGTGCACAAGGTTCATCTGTCTTCGGATGATGTGTTTGGAGCCGATGGGTATCATCCCCGCAGTGATGTTTTTGATGGCTCTCGTCGAGTACGGGAGGGAACAAAGGCTTCGGACCATGTGGGGCTCCAAAATTGTATGCAAACGTCGTACCGCGTGTTCTTAACTCTGGATTCTTTATTTTAACACGAAACTGTTTTATTTTGGGGTTCACGAAGATATCACTTACATCGTATCCGTCACGGAAGTGACGCCACTACAACGAAGCAAGCAGCCTGTAAAAGCTGCACCCCTGCACTCAGCGTCTTCTGGCGGAGAAAAAACCTTTAGTACTAATGGGTACGTTATACTTAGGGTTGTTCGTCTTCAGGTTTTATATTTTAACACGAAGGTGTTTTATGCCAGGATACACCAATATTTCACTGACATCATATCCATCCCGGTAATGACGCCAGTACACCTTGGCCGAAGAGACCCGCCAGCAGGACGTCGCTCGCCAAGCACACCCACAATTCAGCCGCCAAGCCGCAAATCATGCTCAGCTGCAGATTTCGCTGCACATGTCACTTTCGTGTTTTACCGATTCCTAGGAGAGAGGAATCAAACCACAGTTTTTTTAATCGCATGGTCAGCCTAGAAGGCTTGCCCGCATTCACATATGGAAAGCTAGTCCCTTGCAGGACCTTGCAAATCAATAACTTAATTGACGATCAGCAGACAATTTTCAGAAAAATGCAAGTGTAGCCTTAAAATTCCGTTAGTCTTAAAGGTAATTATATGCACGAAGGAGATGAGCACACCTTGAGTGCGAGTATAAACGTTACTACTTTACCGACACACGTCACATTTAGCTTGTTAGCAAGGGATACGTCACTAGACGACGATTTTTCCACCTATACCACCGATTTCTCCGGAATCTTTAATCAATTGCTTCATTTGCAGTCATCCCACCCACTCGTATCCGGCTCTACACGTATCAAGTCTTTGCCCCGGATACTATTCTCTCAAACATCTCCATGGAGTCTTCTGTCTCCTGGTGCGCCCATCCCGTGGTAGCGCTGGATGGATGGATGCCTGGAAGGAAGGATGCCTAGAAAGAAAAGGTGCTTTTAAAGGAATTGGTGCATAATAATGTTCAATTCCTCAAATAAATGCTTAGTGAGAAAATCACTGTATACGTGTACAGTGAACCACCGATTTTTCATACCCGCCCTGTAGTTCAAATGCCTCCAGGGAGCCACCACGTACTCCATAGCGTCAACGTACAGATGGTATTCACATAAAAAAAGTTCAGCAGGTGATTTGCTCTCTTGGAAACACTAAAAACCGCCATGACAGTGCCCGCCGTGTCGGCGCATGGGTCCGCATCTCGCCAAAAAACAACACGGGCCCTCTTCTAGACTGCACAAATTCACAGTGAACTGTGAATCGGCCGGAAGTCTTTTCTGATTGGCTTTCAGTTTTGGCCACGTGTTTCCGGTTGACAAAGCGGTTGTGTGTGCTTTCCTCACCTTGACGTTTTATGGCGTTTACGGGCACCAGTTCTATATTTTGCCTTAGTTCTATTGGCTGAAATTGCATAATTATTGGCCGGCAGTGAAAACTAGACAAAATTCAGCGGACATGACCACGTACTCCTGTCTTTGCTATTCAACAACAATACGGCTTGCGTATCACCCACTCTCTGTGATTGGCTGAGGAAGCGTAACGTAATTTAAACAGCTGGCGGGAACGATCACGTCACTCATTGGCAACTTCAGCCTGCGTAAATGTGATGCAATGTTACGGAACAACTTGAGAGTGGAGGCTCCTTTAATAGGAAAACAAGTTTCACCCACCTTTGGCGACGTGAAAATCTCGTAAATTTGCAGCAGGCGCAGTTTCGCATGACGCGCGGTTTAGAGCATATTCTACCAAAAGAAATAATAGTGGCTGTTTCCAAGTCAGCGATCACGGAGCATGCAAATAACGTGCAGTAGTTTGCTGTTATGCTTGCAAATAATATAAATTTTTTTTGGTTTGGGGTAACAGCACCCTAATGGGGCAGTAGCAAGCCTCTCCATAAAGAAAACCCAATGCAAGCCATTTGTCCACACTGCTCCTAGTAAGCTGCCTGGTCACATGATCGAGCTCAAGAAAAAAATAACAAACAGTGAATGACTGAATAAAATCTTTATTAACAACAACAGGTGCAGTTATTAGGGCACCCACCCCGTGGAGGGGATCCCTAGTGCGACATCCCCTGGCTGCGGCTGGCTGCGCGGGCCCTTTGCACCAGGTCAAGCTGGAACGTAGGGTCCTTGCTGGTCAGCCGCGCCGTCCATTGTTGCATGGAGGGGTTGGTGATTGGTTGCAGGTCCAGTGTCTTTTAGCACTCCCACACCTGGTGGTACAGGGTACCGAGCGCTGGGCAGTAGTTGCAGGTGGCTGGATAGTCTTTCGGATAAATGGCATAGAGAAGGGTATGGTGTGGGTACGTGTTAGTTTTAAGTAGTCTGAATGTTGTTGCTTCGCCCCTTGTCAGTTGGGGGTGTGTAATGGGGAAAATTTGCCGTTTCTGTCGGTAGTCCGCCAAGATATCTGTGTAGCGCAAGAGAGGTTGCGGATTAGGTGGAAGAGGTGGTGACTGCTCTGTGAGAGAAACGGCCCGGTGTATGTAATAAAAAATAGTGACTCTTTTATGCATTACTGCGCTGATTGAAGTCGAGCTTGACAAATGAATGAATCGCCGACATCGGTACGCTCCGCAGTTTTCAGACAAAGCGCTTCGCTGCCCTTATGCGTCAAACAATGGATGGTCGCGGCCGTCTTTTTCTATGATCACGCCATAAACATGTAACATAGTAGCAGACGATAGCGTGACGCGGCGGCGGCCGGAAAGGCGATAACCTGACAAAGCTTGCATTGAAGCAGAGAGCTCAAATATGTTACTAAAAGCGATTGAAAGAAATGAATAGGTACGATAAAAAAGAATATGTGATGTTCTTTTGCTCAACATCCCCCTTTCACTCACTTTTGGATCAACGTTACTTGATCGCCTTGTGGTGTTGATGCAAAGTTTGACCTGCAGAAATGTGTTTTACTTGCCAGCCTCAGCTACCGTCTTAAAGTTTTATAATACATACCAAGGGTTTATATCTGTTATGCGCAATCTTTGATAGCTGGGTTGTGATCTTTATAAGCAAAGTGTCACATTACAGTGCAAGTCGTCATGCTATGCGTGCATCACGTCACTGATTGCTTACGTTTTGATTACGCCAATAACATCGCGAATTCACTATGAATTTCTGCTGTCGAGAGTAGGGCCCCAGGATTCTGCGTCGGTCGTCTGAGCCGTTACCACCCGATTCTAGCCCGTGGCATCAACAGACATAAATAATAGCGGAGACGTTAGGGAGTTTTAGCTGACCATTTTCGACGGTGCGCTCCGAAATCGACAGCCCGCTAAACGCAACCGGAGCCAACGCCATTCGCGGCCAAGCGCGCTACGCATGCGCAATGGCACTCCCCCTCGCTATCGGAGTGGAGCAGACCATGAAAAAAAAATTGGCTCCAGTCCGCGCTGTGAACGTGGTTGGAAAGCAAAGCTGTAACCGACACCCACAACAATTGCCCATGCGACGTCACTTCAATTCCCACACGTGTCTAGAGCGAAACCAGAGGTTCTTCCAGCCGTTACCTGGAATTCGCGGAGCGGGGTCCTGAACGCAGGAGCGTCGGCCACGGCTGCTCCAGAGCGCGGACGCCACCGCCGTAGCACGACCGTGCGTCGGCAGAAAAAAAACGGCGAGGAGCGTCTTTCGAAGGGTGAGACAGCGGAACCTGGCCACCCTGATATGTTAGCTTGCGCCTACACCACCGCGAGACACAAGTGTAGGCACCGAAACAATTCTGCTTGTGAGCTCGGTGATTTCCATTTATACTGATTTAAACTAGTTAGTTTAGTAAGCTTGCGAATTACGAGAAAGATGAAGGAACTTTTGTAATCGCTCTTTATCAGGACCAGCTGCTCCTTCCGCCGTTTGTAATACCTCTTAAAACACAACTGAATTGGTATTTATCAATTTAGAAAACAGAGTCCCATTCGTGGCAAGCAGTGCGCAAAAGGCAGCGTCTCTCTAGCGGCCAGATGTCTGTATGGGGTCTCTAAATTTGTTTTCCCGCCCTTCAAACCAATCCTTAACGTATCTTTGCTGTACGACCACTTACTTCCATCGGGTCCGGGTTACCCAAGAGGTGCTGTCGAACAAGTTAATCATGTCGTGTGACCAAAGCGCGCAATAGGCGCGAAGCTGCGCCAAACAGGCCCAAAACACCCGTCGCTAAAGCAGACAACAAAGTCGTACCGCCGACGTGCCCACCGGCGAGCAGGCACCTCCGCGCGGGGAACGCTGGGTAAATTCACCGCGCCATATACAGTGTGCTGCGTAAGTGAAACCCTCCACCTCTCCCCACACCACACTCCCGCTGCCGCCTCCGCCGCGTTCGGAGTTTATTGGCTCGCACGCCGCGAAAGAACCGTTGCCTGGTACAGGTAGACAGCTTTACTTTAAAAGCGCGCATTGGGGACGATATATTTTTAAGTACTTGCTTTGTTTCTTTATTTTAAAAACCATTTGAAGGAGAAAATACACGTTTACCGACAGTTTTTACAAACAGCACGAGGTCGCGGGTTCGATTCCCGGCCGCGGCGGCCGCTTTTCTGATGGAGGCGAAAAGCAAAAACGCCCGTGTGTACGAGATTTCGGCGCACGTTAAAGATCCCCAGGTGGTCAAAATTAATCCGGAGCCCTCCACTACGGCGCGCCTCATCGCCTGCGTTGCGTCGGCGCGTTAACCCCTACAATCAATCAAATCAGTTTTTACAAACAGTATTTTTTGGTTTATTACTAAACTTTCTTGCCTAGGGACGCGCCACTGCTGTCGAGGCTACTCATTTGGCCGCTGAATGAGCTACCCAACCTCATTTAGCCGCTAAATGCCATTCGCCTCAGACATCATTCGGTGTTCTCGTGTAGCGTCGAACTACTGGCATTTAGAGCAAATGACATTTGCTCTAAAATCATTAGATCTGAAGTGTGACACGCGTATGAGGAAGATTTCGCTTTAAAAACAAAACTGGTTTTCAGCAGATACGGACACTTACGTTTTTCGCCTAAAATTCCTATAAGCCAGTGGTGGGTAGGTTGTCTGCTTGGTTACTTGATTTACATTTCTCACTTCAAACTGATGCTGCAAGGATGCAGTTGGGTGTTTGAGATCTGTGAGTCCAACAAAGCTGAGACACTGCCATGCGAGGCAGAGGTGTCAATACTGCACAGCTTTTCATATCTAACAATTATTTTGTTCATAACTTTTTGTCTCGCACATACGTGTTCAGGTATCAGCTGCGAGAAATTGAAAGAAACAAAGGTAGACTATATAAATAAGCAAAAAAAGGGAAAGAGAGAGAGAGAATGCATTTAATGGTAAAAGCGAGGTTAGCCGAGCCATATCGCTTAGCATGCTACGCCATATGAGGGAACGAAAACATGAGTCTGTGAACTGAAATAAATAAATAAATAAATAAATAAATAAATAAATAAATAAATAAATAAATAAATAAATAAATAAATAAATAAATAAATAAATTAAACGAATAAATAAATAAATAAATAACGAGGTAATGCACACAGTGTTCAAGCACATACACCAGAGTTTGGAAGTTAAGTTCATCACAGTACTTGTTCCAGGCCAGTACTACGCAAGAACACCAGCAGAGCTTTGGTAGCCCGTACGGCCTGGCGTGGGTCCAACCAAGGGCCCATAACTGCCCTTAGTTCAAGGCCTGCGTGGTGTGGTATACACAGAGATGTTTGGAGAGTCTGCCTTGGCACTGTGAAGTTTCGACAGGTACAGATGACATGTTTTATGTCTTCTGTTACATGGCATGTTGGACAGAGTGGTGAAATGTCCTGTTGAATTTTGCAGAGGAAATGCCGTGTGTACGCCACGTTGAGACGAAGGCGGTGCACTACCGCTTCCTCACGCTTGCTGAGCCCAGGAGGCATCTTGAAGCTGCATTTAGGGTCAATGGTATGCAGAGGCGTGTACTGGTGATTCTTGTCGGTCCAAATGCACCGCTGTGATCTCCAGGCAATGGAATGAGCAAGGGTTGCCGCATCCTTTCTTGTAAAAGGAACGGGCAGCGGTGGAACACAGAGGCTGTGGGCCGAAGAGGCTGCAGTATCAGCTGCAACATTTCCGGCGACTCCGCAGTGAGCAGGAAGCCATTGCAGTTCGACGCTGTGTCGCTGTTGTGTTGCTTGGAGGTGCAGATGATGTATCTCCCATGTCATCTGATCTTTCGGCAGTGATCTTAAGTATACTAGAGCAGACCGGGAATCAGTGAAAAAAGCCCATTTAGTGGGTGGCTGCTTTAGGATGTAGTGAAAAGCAGCCCGCAGCCCAGCGAGCTCGGTAGCCATCGTTGACGTCTTGTGGCTAAGTGGGACGCTAATGGTGGTTCGCGACGAGGGAATCCAAATCCCAATCGCCGAAGAGGTACCCGTCACTGATCCATCCGTGTACACATGTGTATGGGCTCTATAGTAAGTATTAATGAGCTCCAAGGCAAAACATTTCAAAGCTGGGGCCGGCATGGGTGCTTTTCGCTTGAAGCCAGGAACAGTGGTCGTGATCTTCATGGGAGGGAACATCCACGGTGGGTGAAAAAAAGGGGCTTTGGCCTGGAAATGTGGGGGTAGGACCTCCTACGTGGTTCTGAGTCACCTTGGTGCTAAAGCGAAGCGGTGGCTTCTCTCAGTGTTTAACCATTATTGGGAAACCGGCCACCTCGAACCAGTGGAAGCGGGCCCGCATAGTACCAGTCTTAAAGCCTGGTAAGCAAAAAAGGGTTTAAAAGCCGCATATAATTAATAAACGAAACCCGCATCGACGTCCTGCGTTACCCAGCAAATTTATTTTGTGGTTTCACATTCAATATGTTACTTAAGCTTCATGTGCGGAGCAAGTAAAGATAACATTCTACTCGCCTCCGATTCGAAAACCGTCGTTTGGAATACTCAAATGAAGTTGCCGTTGAAGGCATGCATTTTTCCACGTTTCGCAGCCAAATTTATGGCTTCGTCTGCTACGCACATTTTTAGAACGTAAAACTGTGCGCATATAGTTCGCATCACATGAAATAAACTTACCATCCCTTCCCACAGAAAGGTAAGTGAAGCGTGAAAGCTTTCTAACACCAAAACAACGTCAAACCTGCATCAAAACTTTCGCTAAAAGTGCGTCCAATCGATCGTCAAACCTACAAAGACCCAAATTGCAAACGAAGAACAAACCTATGCGACAATTTCTCGCCCACTAAATAAACACATGTGAGAATTTTTTAACTAGCCACCAATACCGTGGTTTTTGAGATAGAGGTATGTATTGTAACTCCTTCTTCACAACCCGATACGCGTATTGTGTAATCTTAAAATTTTCCTTCGCGATTTTGAAAGTAACCGTTTTGACTGAATGGAAGCCGGGTTTGTGCACGCAGCGTGTGTCCAGAGATCTATCAGAGCTTTTTGGTCGACCACCTGGTCTATGGGGAAATGCATCAGTTTTTTTATAGGACGCCATCGGTCCCAGCAAGACAGCTTTCTCCTTAGAAGACATTATTAACATGTTGCTTACGGGTGAGGATAGCACAGAAAAATCGTATAAATTCTTGGCGCACTTGTGACGAAAGCAAACGTATTGATTAAACATGTCCAGAAGATCTCGAGTTCCTGGGCCAGACTGTTGTTGCATTGCTGGTATGGGGTTTTCAAAATGTTGGTAAAACAGCTGCCAGCACATTTTGGAGATTTTATTGTTGGTATAGGCGATTCAGCGATACTACACATATTTGAGCAGCGTTTTGCTCAAGCAATTCTTTAAAAAAAAGGATTTTAAAATCGCCTGTTTTGCATTGAAATGCCTAAATAGGTGCAAGTAAGTCCACAAATGCAATGTTCAGCAGTTCGTTCTTCTGCCAATGTTTTATCATTGCACTTCTTTATTCGAAGAAGCTCTGAAGGGCAAAAAACAAGATATCCTATCAGTATTGCAGTGCCAGGAATCGACCTTATGTGACTAATGTGGGCATCTGTTTGCTCACAGATGAAGCAAACGCCAGAAACTCAAAAACACAACAACTTAAGATCGCAAAAACAGTTAGGAATTTATGCGCGCGACTTGTGGAGGTTGTGAGAAATATTTTCTAAAAAACGAACCAATGAAAGTGCTGCGAAGATTGCGTAAAATAAATCCCATGGGGCAACTTCCACTAGGAAGTGTTAAAGAAACACAAACTTAAGCTAGCAAACATTTCAAAACCAGTTGTCTCCCTACCACCGTGCACCCCGGCAGTAAGATTTGTTCCAAGTTTGAATTGTCATATTTTTCCCAATGATGTAAAATGCCGGTGGAAGCACTTATGCGGGTGGACGCAGAATCTGCCGGCGTACACAGACACACCACACAGCAGAAAAGGGCAGAGAATATGAGAGTTAATTGACTACACTGCCAGATGGCGGTCAAGTTTAATGATCATCATTGTAGTGTTGACATTTGATGCACAGACTTTTAGGTGGCAAATCCGGGCGACCGCGGTTTTCTCGTAATTGAGGGAAAGAGCGAAAAGTAATTCCAGCGTTGAATGTTTTCAAACAATCGCGTTGTTTATCATGAAATGAAAATGTCAGCGCCAATGCTTTTGCCTGACGACATAGCTGCTGTTTGCTCTTTATGGTGTATGTTAAGCATATTTTGACCTTAATTGACAATCGTGCAGCCCATTAAACCTCACCTACAAAAGGAGATGTTTTGCAGCTATAAAAACATATTATATTATTCAACAGCTGCTGAAAGCTGATAGTGCATGGTACATGCACTATCGACTTTGTAATGCTACTTGTGCATTATTTTTGTATGTTGGGTAGGGGCAGTGTGGGCCTAGCACCCACAAAAAGTGCGCGCGGCAGCACGAGGACTACGCAGCAAATCCGCACCCGCCCCGGATAAAATTTCACAAAAAATTCTTTCGAATCTAGATGACTCATTTCCGGAAGCTCTCACATACTACATGAACCATTGCTGGGACTCCGGCACCCTCCCGCCGGAGTGGAAGGCAGCCAAGATCACTCTCTACCGAAACCAGGGAAGAGCCTTCACACAGACAATTCGCAGCCCATCTCGCTGACCTCCTGAATAAGGAAACGAATGGAGCATGTGACCCGTCTCTATCGTTACATGCAATCTTCCCGGCTATTTCTACCGTTTATATTCCGTTTTTCGGCTACGACTCTCTGCACAAGATGTCATGCTCCAATTACAACATCAGATCATTATACCCGAGTCATGCCCAGCAGGAGAACTATAGCCATCGTGGCATTCAACCTAACTAAAGCTTTTGATAACGTCCGGCACGATGCGATCTTGAACAGTCTGATAGCCTCCATGTGGGCCCCAAAACGTACGACTACATTAAAGCCTTTCTTACGAACCGTACGGTGAAACTTGTGATTGAGGGCATGGAATCGGCTACCATCTCCCTGGGTAATCGTGGCACCCCTCCGGGATCACTCATATCACCATTTTTATTGAATGGAGAAATGATAAAACTCCCTCATCTCCTCTCTACTATCCCGCATGTACATCACAGTTTAAACGCTGATAACATCCCGCGGTGGGCACGGCAGCACTGCGAAAGCAATGTCGCCTAATATCCGGCTTCTGCTGCTCGAGCAAGTTTCCTTCGTCTGCGCATCCCTACAAGCAGGTGCATCCAGCGCATGCGTGGCCGTACCAGCTGCTGACGCCGCTGTTATCAACCGCGGATACCTCGTCGACGCTACCCTCGAGCGCAGCCACCCTGGAACCTGCATCGAGCGGCTCTTCATGGAACCGATAAGCTTTGACCCCCTGCCAGCAGCTTTCAATGGGCACGGCAGCAGTGCGAAAGCAATGCCGCCTAATCTCCGGCTTCTGTTGCTCGAACAGGTCAGTTTCTACTCAGACCACTGTTACAAAACTAACAACAGATTTGTTATTGTGCTGCCGTGCCCAAGTGTACGGTTCTCGTGATTTTCCTCTTTGTGAACTCAACCCAGGTCCTGATGTGAAAGCCCTCCTAAAGGAACTGTCTGAGGGTTAGAAGGCCATTCAAACAGATCTGAGCGCTCTAGGAGAAAGAATAACTAAAATGGAAGACGTCCTTCAAACAATCAAAGATCAGGGTAAAAAATAGGCCAGCTAACGAAAGCTGTCACGAACCTTAACGTGACACTATCACAAGGCAAGAAGAGAGGCTAATAAGCTTAGAGGACAGGAGTCGGCGGAATAATCTTTTGGTCTTTGGGGTTGAAGAAGGAGAGGCAGAAACCACAGAAGACCTGGAACAAGCGGTACTGCAGGACATTTTCGTTCAAAAACTTGGTGTCGAACTGAAAACGGTTGAACGGATCCACAGAATAGGCCGAAAAGGGGGTAGTTCGCCGCGGCCAGTCATTATGAAGTTGTACGACAACTGAGAGAAGTTAACAGTTTACAAAAATTGCAACAAGCTAAAAGGCAGCAGTATATCAGTTGGGGACGACTTTTGCAAGGAACCTCTAGTCAAACGTAAGCTATTATGGGAATCCGCAAAAGAAGAAAGACAGACAGGAAAACGCATGCATCTGAATTACGATAAGTTGGTCATCGACAAAGACGTATTCCTGGGACTACGACAAAAATTGTCGAGTTAAGCTTAAGCACACAAAGAAAAAACCGCGTCGCTCTGACGACGATGACTCATCTGATGCCATTTGGAGTCAAATACATGCAGCCTTCGCTTAATTAATCTAAATGCTCGGAGCCTTGTCAATAAAATCAGTGAACTAGAATATATATTAGCAAGCTATAACCCACACGCAATTACCGTCACAGAGACGTGGCTGCGACCGGAAATAGCTGATAGCGAAATTGTACCACCCGGCTACAAAATATTTATGTAAGACCGCGATTCACGAGGGGGCGGTGGGGCGATCTTACTTGCAGAAGATTTTGAAGCTATTGTTATGGAAGGAATACCCCACCATGAAAGTGTATTGCTAGAAATAAAACTACCCAAAACTTCCCTCGTTTTGGGAGCCGTTTACCGGCCTCCAGGCGCCCCTAGTTCATATCTGGAGAGTTTGCAGCAATACCTTGACGGTATTGCTACCCGGAATCGCAGACTAGTTATGGCGGGAGATTTCGATCTTCCTGGAAGTAATTGGACCACATGCTCAACCAAATCGAAGGAAGTAATAGACTGCCAACTCCTTTTAGACATGACATTCAGCCATGACCTAACGCAGGTCGTCAATTACACTACACGTGAAGCGGGGTATCCGCATTCCATACTGGATCTAATTTTTATTGACGGGTGGATCGACACATACAACGTTGTAATTGAACATGGGTTATCGGACCACAAACTTGTTTCAGTGGAGATAAGCATTGATGGTGTCTTGAAACGCAAAAAAGAACGCTTCAGACATGTGTGCCACTTTAACAACGCCGACGATACAAGCATAATTGATTAGTTGTCGTTTTCTTTGGACGTGTTCAATGAGGCAAGTGACGTCAATAAGATGGGGATAAGGTTTAGAGAAATTGTGACGATATATGCATCAACAAATTTGTGCCCTTGCAAAAACAAAGAAAATAAACAGAATCATTGGATGAATAGGAAGATAATACATATGAAGCGCGCCATTAACCACCAGAGGCAAAAAGTAAACTAAGATCAATCCAAGATACGCAATTAATCAAGGCTGAATTGAACGAATCAAAAACGATTACGAAGAAATATTACCGACATTTATGAAATCTTCCCCCCACCGTTTTTGGCGTCACTTGTCTCAGAAGGATGACCACTCAAAACTTGTGCATTCTCTCGTTGTCAATGATAAATTGGTGACCGACTGCTCTTCTATCGCTTACCTACATAACAGATTTTTACAATCAGTGTTTACTGCTTGTCCTAATAATAGTGATGCACCCACGCCACTTCCTTCTCGGTTATCAGTTATGCCTGACGTTCAGTTTACTTATGAATGCATCGGGTCATTATTACTGAACATTAACGTAAAAAAGTCGATCGGACCAGATGGCATAGCAAATGATTTTCTGCGAAGGTATGCGGAATGGGTTGCCCTATTTATACATAATATATAATGTCTCAATTGAACAAAAGTGTGTTCCAGCTGACTGGCTTGAGGCAAGGTGTGGAGACCATAAGTATGGAGAACAACGCATAAGTGTGGAGACCAACAAAAGGTGGAAATTACCATCCAATTTCTCTTACTTGTGTATGCTGCAAGCTGTTAGAGCATAATATATCCCAAGCTATGTATACGTATCTTGAGGGCACAAAAACATTTTTTCCTAATCAGCATGGTTTCCGGCAAAATTTATCCACTGTAACCCAATTAATAGAAACATTCGACGACTTTACGCGTGCCTTAAATAATAGTGTTCAGATTGACGCAGTATGCCTCGACTTCTCCAAAGCCTTTCACGAGGTTCCCCACGGAGAGTTGATAAGTTAGCACACCTAGGCATAAATTATAACATAATACAATAGATAGGTGCGTACCTGACAGGCAGACCACAATATGTAGAAATAAACGGATTGAAATCTGAGTCACTAAATGTTACCTCAGGGGTATCGCAAGGTTCAGTTTTAGGACCGACACTATTCTTAACTTATAAAATGACATTTCATGCGGCATAGATAGAAGTACTAAAGTGCGACTTTTTGCAGACGACTGCCTAATCTATAAAGAAATACACAGTGAAGCTGATCAGAAAACGCTTAATGACACTCTTGATGCTGTCAGTAATTGGTGCACCGAATCGAAAATGAAATAAAAATAAATCCTACTAAAACAGTTGCTTTGCGCGTCACAAACAGAAGTAAGCGTGTCTTTCATTCCAATTATACTCTATGCTCTACCCGCCTGTCTACCATCAATGAAATAATATATTTAGGTGCAACAATATCCAGTAATCTAAATTGGAGGGCCCATTTGGAAAACATTTGTACGGTGGCGGAGAGGAAACTATGGTACTTGCGAAGAAAATTAAGACTCGCTTCGACTCCCGTTAAGCTAGCAGCATATCTTACGTATATTCGGCCAACATTAGAATACGCCAGCATTGTATGGGATCCCTCTGAAATCGGCCTCAATATGCTGGAAAGAGTACAAAGGTGAGCTGCCAGGTTTATTCTTTCAAAGTACTCTTCGACAGAGTCAGTCACAGAAATGCTACGCTCTCTTCAACTTCCCACTTTAGCCAAACGTCAGCAATTGGCAAGGATGAAGTTCTTATTATCATTGTCAAAATAATTTAAACATAAACACAAGAAAATGGAATACACCAAGAATTCACTGACGTCATATCCGTCACGCATACTGACGTCAGTACGCCTTTGCCGTAGCGATTCACCAGCATGACGTAGCTCGCCAAGCACACCCACAAGACACCCGTCGACCCGCAAATCATGCTCAGCCGCAGATTTTGCTGCACATTTCACTTTGGCATTTTACCTATTCCTATGATAGAGGAATCGACCGCAGTTTTTTTTTTTGGCTGATTCGCTTTTACCCCAGTTGTAAGTTCTCTTGATGCATGCAGTTAGCACGCAGGACGAAAATTTTGTCCCGCATCCGATGGCAGCTGCCAAAGTGCTAAATCATCGCGCAGCCGTTCAGCGGCTTTGGAAGACGTAAGCTAATTCCTCAATAGGCACACAAAGAGTGACCTTCCGACATGAAGTTTAAAATGCAAAACACATGTGCATGCCAACACTTTTTACATTGTAACCACGTGGAGAGGCCAGTGATTAGCAATACAGGAGGGTGGCATATTGCTAATCACGACACAAACTGTACCAAACATAAACCGTCCCGTCAGCAGTACGTGCTTTTGCTGCCTGCCCCTGATGTTTACGCGGGAAGACGTGATATGCAGTCACGTGATAAGATAAGCGATGCGATACGGGGCGGATGTCCACCTTCCCATCAGTGCCCATTTCAGCACTAAAAGTATTCTCAACCCCGTTACGAGGACTTTTTGGTTTTCCCTGTAATCAGAGGTTACATCTGTCTGGCTGCATTTTATATAGCTTGCTTTTCACGAGATCCATTAGTAGCAGTTGAAATTAGTTGAATGCGTGGAGCCCGTCCTGCGTGTGCTGCGAGGCATTATGTAGGTGAGAGCCAGTGGCTAGTCCAGACCAGCTGTCACCTTTTTATTCCCCAAGACTGCCCACGAAGACATTTCCACTCATTAGCCTGCATAAAAAAACTGCTGTGCTTGGGATGCGAGTCTTCTGCAAGCGTGTTAATTGAAATGTGTTAGGTTAGATTCAGTTTCGGGAAAATGAGAATGGGGTTGAAAAACATTCAACTGCAACAAAGTTAAAACACCTAACGGACCTCTTCTCTACCTGGAACAGGGGTAAAGGCGAAGCTCGACACCAGTAAAAACTAAAACTAGTCCCTTCTAACAAAATCAAATTGCAAAACCATTGACCAATGACAACGCAACCCTTCCTTTCCGCTGATCTTTACCCGAATGCAAATATTGGGTCCTGCGTTGCCGTTTCGCTTCTGCTTCTGCGTACCGAAAATCGGTATCACCTATACGAGCGCGCGCTCGTTCGCGATCCCGCTCGCGTTGGCGTTCTTGCATGGCTCCCGATCGTCGGCGGAGCGACCCAAGAGCGGCCCACCCACGCGGCCTATCCATGCAGCCTACCCAAAACCTAGGGGTGTTGCCGAGCGACGACGGTGCAATTCAGCCAATTTAAGTTTTGCTAAAAAAAACACATCACAAAGTGAAAAGACCCATTGTTAATTCTCTTTAGCAACCCTGCACATAAAAAATGCAGATTATGTGCATTATTCTTCAAGCGTAGGTCTTGTTGCTTTCTTTGTTAAGTTCGATGAGCCCACAATAAATGCTGATATTGATCCAACTCTATTTCACCCTACCATTCTGTGAAACTATTGCAACACTGGAAAGGCGGTACGCTGAACCATAGAGTTTCATACTAATATACGCTAGAGAGTACACTGGCGCTAGTGTCTATCTGAGCCGCCGATTGTCTGCTTAAACTCACATGAAGGCGTTCATGACTGAATAATGCGTGATATTTGAACTTGGCTTGACCCAGCCGCTATCTTGACTATACTCAAAGTACGTTCTTTGGAATTGAAAAGCTATAACAAGTGTTAATCAGTGTATAAATTATTGGTCATGTAAACAACTTATATTTTATGTTAATTTTAAATTTAGGTTTAGAAGAATTCTTTTATAAGTAGGTGGCGGCATGCGGCTGAAGAAGGGCCGCTGTATCGCGTTTAATTTCCTTCTGAAAGACTTGGAGTAGGGGACTGACGCGTCAGGTAACACCAAGAAAGTATATAAGGTTGTTCTTCATTTTCACTCGTAAGTGCAGCTGCTGTCGCTTTACCGGACGTGCGGTCGACAAGCTAACAAAATCGTGAAAGTGCGCTTCATTTACTCTGAGTAACAGCTGATCGTTTACTTTGGGGCCTCAAAGTAGCGATAAGGGCCATTTCGAACATATGCGCCACCGCTGTTTGTCGCTAACACGTAGACGATGTTTTATTGACCGGATGGTTAATGGGTTTTTTTTGTTTGTTTGTTTCTTTGTCTGCCTGTCTGTCTGTCTGTCTGTCTGTCCGTCTGTCTGTCTGTCTGTCTGTCTGTCTGTCTGTCTGTGTCTGTCTGTCTGTCTGTCTGTCTGTCTGTCTGTCTGTCTGTTTTGCTATCCGTGAATTCATGTATCTCGATGAACTCTAGAGCCATTCCTGTGATTAAATGTTAATTTTATGTGTTGAGAGCGACAAACGTACAAAACAGGGTATCTGGTCAGGCCGCACAGCAAAGAAATATTTGTACTTCATTCATGGTAACCTTACAGAAGATAACCTCTTCTTGCTAAGAGAGGCAGGCAGACAGGCCGTTACAACAGGAGCAGTACACTACTGCCTTTTAGGATGTTCCTAATTTTGTAAAAATTCCCGTGTGGAATGTTTCCATTGTGTTGCAGAGCCGGCGCACACATGGTGCGTGGACGACAGACGAGACCAGAGCTGGGGACTGACCCTTTATTCGTCCGTGAACAGAGTATTTAAAGCGTAGCGAGGCAGAGGGAGTTGGAAAGGAAGAAAGGGCGAGGAAAGACATGACACTAAGTTTTTGATACGTCACACGCCTGGCTTAGGCGGCGGGAGATAACTTAGCAAGATGATTTCCACCACATTGGATGAACAATAATGCGCACTGATTTATCCAAGCACCGAGGCTGTACATTACACGCCCACGACACTGTTGCCATGCGATAACTGATCACCTGCATATACAGATGTAGCCAGACACGTGTGCGCAATGAAAGGCTTACTATTTTTGCCAGTGCCACCCATACAAGCATGCCGAAGTGAAGGAGAAGTTTTAAATTACGTGAGAAGGTGTCAAACAGTGGAGATGTAGCTGATCAGACGGCGCTTGCCTGAATAGCAACTCAACAGTGCTTCTGCGGTATCGTTTCCATGATACCCAAGCTGCATTTATGCATTCGTTGTTCTGAAGCTGTTACGCAGTAAGTTCAAAACATTTACCCTTCGTGTGAGGGGCTTGTTCAGCCTTGAATAATTCAACTGCTAAAGTCATGTATTTTTAAAACACGACCCTATTGGAAACATTATTGGGTCGCTGTAAGTTCAGTGCATGTGCCTTCTATTTGGTTTAAATAAAGACTTCAACGTGAACATGGCAGCAAGCAGCTGATCATAACTGTGTGGTTTGTTTTCTTTTTGAGAAAGCCAGAGCCATTAAATATGTCGTATTGCTGAAGCCCTTTCTGTAGATAAGCAAGTAAGTGTGCTAAATTTTAAGACAACATAACTGTGCTCCAAAAATCTGTAAAAAAGCCTAGCAAAACCTAAAACAGTGGCATCCATTTCGCTACAGGTGCCAGCCGAGCCAACAGTGCAATGAGCAGACCAGCAGGCAACACAAGAGGCCGCACCATGCATGCTACCAGTTTTGAAGGCAAGATCATTGAATGGAAGGTAAGCAGTGAAAGACGAGGCAGTCATGTCCCCAGCCTGTGAAAGATACCACAATTCGAGCAACGACCACCCCAAGAAAATCAAAAGGGCATGGCGAGAGGTTGACTGCAGCCTATTATATGCAAATAGTTAAAACAATCCTGTAGTATTCAGCCGCACAATAAGAAGAAAAACAACCTGTGAGGGGAGCAGTGCCATGGAAGATGTTTTTTGTATCTTGAGTGTTGGGAACTCAAGATTCAAACTCAATTTCTCGGTTGCTAGAAAAGTTATTGTACGAGACGATTCATTCTACGTATAAATGTAGCTTATAGCAGTGGCTTCACTTTTCGATAGCCTAGCCACAGCATCATACTAACCTCATTTAACTACAAGTATCATCCGCAGCCATTTCAAGACTTGTGGACGTGCTTATTGAACTGAAAGAATGAAGAGCAAATATTTTGCGTAGGATTTTATCCTACTGTGTTTCCGAAGTGGTATTCACATGAAGGACCCTGTTGAGGAGGAATGTGCACGATGCCAATGGCTGTGAGAGACAGCTGGCACGCGATCGCTGGCCGTTTAAATCCCCACATGAAGAAGGGGCGATCGTGCACTTTCACAAACTGTTTTTGTGACGCCTCCGCCTCCTCCAATAAGATACGCATCATGAAGGTGAGAAGTAGGCGATCGGCTTTAACCACGGGACTGTCACTTATAACTGACATTATGCGTTGTGGCTGCAGTATTTTGTTTATGTCCCCGTTATATCTGTGCAAATAATGGATTGAAAAATGTTAAGCTGCCCTCTCCCGCCTTGCAGTGGCAGTACGGCTCAAAAGATTCTGATCAGTGGGGTTGAAGACTGCCTCACCTACTTCTGGCTGTCGTCAAGTTGCAGATTGTATCCACCTACTGTGGCTTACTGCAGCTGCATATTGTTGTGCTGAGTGTACGCTGTTTTAAAAACCTTGTTTTGTTCATTGATCAGATATTATTGTCCTGTATCTATTATGCTGGCAGATGCTGATTGAAACACTTCTGATCTACAGTTATAAGCTTTTGCAGGGTTCATTTCATGTAATATTTTTACCGTAGACTGGCATACGCGTGTGTTCACGCTTACAGCAAAACATTTTGTTTGTTCCGACATAAAGCAACCAGCATCAGTATGCTAGTTCCTAAAATCGCTATACAGGTATGTAGCTACTAAATTCTGGTACCAGCCTATCGACAATCGCACTTGCATGGAACAATAAATACACTCATGCGACTGCTGAGGCCTGCACTCATTATAATCGCGTAGTGTGCATATTTGCTCACCAGGCTTAAATTTTTCTAAACATCTTCCTCAAGGTTAGTTGGCACTCTTGCTTTTGCTGCATTAATCAAAGATGTGCTTTTATTATTAGTTTTTGAGCGTGTGACTGTAGCTAGTGCTTTTTATAGATGAGGGAAACTGAATTCTATACTTTGCTGTTGGCGCAATAACTTCACACTTTACACCTTCCAACTCTTTAAGTGTCTACTCAATATGCCTACCTACAGACGCTGAGCCGTAGTTCTGCCAATGCAAGAAGCTGCTACAGCAAAACCTGTCACTGATGGGACAACACTGTTGCCAGTGTAGACTGACAGCGACTTCAATGAATTTCTAGCATGCCGGTTATCGCCTCTCACAGGCATTTAGCTTTATCAGTACATAGCTATGTAAGCCACAGTTTATGGCTTAAACGTACCGTTAGGCCCCCAAGAAATCATTACCACGCTCTGTTCCAACAGGTAAAGCCATTCTAAAGCCATTCCAAAAATCACCAGCTGTACACACTTACTGCTCATAAAAAAAATTCTGTGTACTAGAAACAAGGTTGTAGCGCATTTTTATTTCCATCTTGTATTGTCATTGCAAGCGTCATCATGAATGGGACCAGGGCAGAACATTGGGCTCGTACCGTCTACCTGCTGCAGAGTCATGAGTTTGCAAGCGTTTTAAATGCAGTATCAGATGAGGAGTCCCACAGCAGAAAATGCAAGGGTGTGCCACTTCTTCCCGTTCCATTTAATTCCAGCCGTGCAGTATTTCCTTATTGCAGGCGCTGTTCTCGTACGCAAACAGCAGCTCCACCCCGAAACGAGTCACCGACGCTTCCGACGCCGAAACCGAAACTGATGCCGCGGAAAACTACGACGCCTGGTACATATAACAAACGTCAAGACTCAAGTTAAGCCAATTTCGAAAATGGCGAGTCCACGTCAAACAATTAGCCCCATGGTGGTTGAACGATTGCAGCGCCAGTGTCAACTCTAGTTATTACTCTCAACCTCTATGCGCTGAACAAATTCGATGACAAAAAAAACACAGACAGACTACAGAAAAAATTTATTATAAATAAAAACAAACAAAAAATATCAAAATGAAGTGGGCTTGTTGCACATGACCCTCCAATAGTTCTGATACATCTACGCTTTCCAAAGCATTGCAAAATGGCCGACCGTTCCGGTGACCCCCGACATCAAAGACGCGTAAGGTTCTTGCAAAACTTGGTACAGAAAAATAACCACAAGTAGTTGTTATCTGGTGGCAATCAGAAATAGTAGCCTAATGTATGCCCTCTTACCACCCTCCCACCCCAGCGCTCAATAATTTCAGACAAAGGCGGCTGGGACACGGCGTAATAAGCTAGTGCCCCAAGTCGTCACACACAAAATTGACAGGAAAAACTCACCCGACTCATGCAGTTGGAAAGCTTCCGATGATAGCGTCCATAAATTATCCGTTGATTTACGATGTGACGCTTTTTTCGGTGCACGAACATTGATGTTTCTGATGACCGTTACGACCTTGCGCTAAGGAGCGTTGTTTCTAAAAATGAATGCGTCGACAATGACGACACCGTCTAGTTTGCAGAGGCTTCTCGCCATCGGTACGTAAAATTCTTTTATCGCCTTTTCTCGGTGAACCTCATCGTTGAAAGGAGGTCGTAAGCCTTAACGCTCTGCATGGTTCTCTAAAGTGGTTGGTCAAAACTTTGTTGTGTGCCGCACGTTTGCACCACTGCCATTACATTTCTTTACTGTTACCACAAAGTACCTTCAAGCATCGCCTCCTAATGACGACTCAGCCCAGCTAACGTGGTGGCTGGCTACATATCTTTTAACCTCATATGAAATACATTCCTTACCCGAGGCCGCCATTGTATGTTTCCTGGTAACGGCATAAAAAGGAAAGCATTTCGTCATGTGCTTCCACCATGAGCCAGGACGCTTATGGTGCATGTGTTTATTGGAATACAACGCAGTTCTGCCGCAATCACGCGCGATGTGCAAGAAATTCACAAGGAAGCTGTGCTATTAACAAGATTTTAGTGGCGTGCGGCCTGTAAACATATAAATCATTCTGATAAATAAGGCTAATGCTAGTCGGGTGCGCATTGGAATTGCTGATAAGAACGGAGTGGTACCAAGAGGGCTTCATCAGCTCAGATGTGGGCGAAGGCTAAAACAAACAAAAAGTATCAAGGATATATCTCAGGAGGCTTCTATAACTCCAGGCGCCCACTTCTTTTGCAACATAGGTTAATGCGACATTTTTGGTTACTGCACGCGTGTCTCGTTCACGTATCTGTGGCATTTCATTCATTGGGGAACGCCTGCGCTATTATAAACTACATTTTAATAAGGTTGAATATTTTACTCCGAACATAAATTATTCCTTATTTACATTATCAATGTATTGGCTACATAACGGTATTGTTAGTGCTGCGGGTTGAAGGTAAGTGTGATCAATCAATTAATCAATCAACGTCTATAATGGTGCCTAGGTACAGCCGTTGCCTTTGTTCTGGCGCAATTCAAAATAAGACGGCGACACTCAAATACATTTGCACGTCAGAAAAACCACAAAATACAAGCGAATCAAATAAAAAATTGAAACGAAGAAACTAAAGGTCATCCAAAAATAATCATTGATTTCGGTGCAGTAAAGTGGGAACCATCCCAAAACGGTAAAGCACAATTGCAATAACACTTAGACAACCGGAAGATATACATGAGCAGGTATACAGTAAAGAAAACGCGAGCACAAAAAACAGGTATAGGCAATGACGACAGATTTTGAGGTGGGTGGAACAAAATCAGGGTGAAAAAGTAGTCAGAAGTTCGCACACGAAAGATTGAACTGGTGTATTGTACACGTGAATATTTTGGGACTAGAGATTATGTTTCTTGAAGGCGGTACAAAGGGTAGTGTCGATTGCATGTGTTACGGGTACAAAGTGTAGGGGACTTCCGGGTAAGTGTGGGCTGTACCCTAAGGTTGGTCAGAACAAGCTCGTCGAAACAAGAAATCATCCTGTGAACAAGTTTAAATAGAAAATGACGTCGTCTTTGGTCCCTCTTATCCTCAAACATTGGAGAGGAGTACAAATAAAAAAATCAAAACCATTGCCACTGTGGCGGGAAAACGACGTTCGTAGATAGATAGAAACTTCTAATTTACTTTGTCAATGAAATTTCTCTTCGAATGGCACGGGCCGTTCCCAACAACAGAGGCATATTGTAAAACAGGGCGGCAAACAGACAAATAAATATTTAGCAATGACACTGAGTTGTTGAATTCTTTTGATATTTTACAGACAAGCCCCAGCGGTGAAGGGCCCGCTAAAGAATACAATTTGCATGAGTAGAAAACTTTTGCGCCGTGCCAAAAATCACTCCAAGGTACCAAATTTTTGACACACGCGTTAGCGGCACACCTTGCACAATTTACGAATAAATGTTACGATGCTTTTTACGAGTGTAAGAAAAAAACCTTCATTTTATTGCCACTCATGGCAAGTTCGTTTTCCGAGCAACAGTTCCTAAAAGCACCGACATCAGATTGAAGAGGCATGTAATCTTGAGCGCTAGTCTTCAGATATTTTGATGTCATCAGCATATCAAAGAACATAATCAGGATTTATTAAGGTTGCGACATCACTAACAAACAAGGAAAACAAAAGGGGCCCCAGAACAGATCCCTGAGGCACATTACTCGTAGCATAAAACGCATCAGATTCCTTATCATTAACAGAGACGAAACACGGCCGATTATCAGGATAGCTGCTGAGTAACGCCACAAAGCATGCGGAAATAATAAGTGAACAGTTTACTCAGAAGCAATGAATGGTAAACTATGTCAAATGCTTTAGTAAGGTGACATTACACTATATCGAGCTGACCCCGTCCACGCACTGCTTCTAGGGAAAGGACATCAAACACAAGATTCGGAGCAGTTGAATGAACAGATAAAACCTATTGTACAGGAAGTCACATGTTTTTGACACTAATCGGTAATTTTTCGTGTAAAATTGACTCGAATAGCTTCCTCGCCGTGCAGATGACATAAATGGACCCATATTTCCCACGTTTGTTTTTACACAAGGTTTGTACACAAAGAATACACGCAACTTTCCAGAGGCACGAAAAAGTAGATGATTTTATACAGTTGTTAAATATAGAAGCGAGAATTGAAGCCGTTATGAGTCCGTCAGCTTTTAGTTAAACAGGAGAAAACCAGAGAAAAGAGACGGCTGTAGCTGTCTAAGCGCCCTGAGAACGTCCATCTCGCACATAAGCTGAATACAGATCGTAATGCAACTAATGAAACAACAATTTGTTGTAATATACCAGCATTTAAATTGAGCATGAGTTAATATTGTCTTCTAAGATATTGTACTATTAACATTCCGTAAATTCGTGTCTTTATTAATCTTTGAAATTCCTGCCATGAGCAAAGTAGATTACCCCAGCAAAATTATTTGCTTGGTAATTTAATTTGGCGTTTCAGTCTCTGCTACACCTGACAGCGAGTGGAGTTAACTGTCAATTGTGTCAGCACGTAAGGCCAGTCATGAGAGCTACGTAAGAGAAAACAGGTGGCCCAAAAACAGCAAAATCATCCTCGGGCACTTAAGCCAGCTTTCGTTTCTTTAGAGCGAAATCATCTTGACTTCGTTTGCGATACGGATGTAAGACTTAGTTACGGTTATATCACGTTTGCGTGCGCTATTTCAAAGAAAATGACACCCTTGTAGTAGTAACAGGTTCCTGGAGTTTGGCTGCCCTCGTTGCATTTCACGCCTCCTGCGGTTGGGCCTTGTTGGCCTACTTGCGCGGTGGACCGAACTGAACCGACACAGAAACTCGTGGTACGATTGACACCCAAGTAGTTTCTCTCGCGAGACACGGCACGAGTCCCTCTAACAGTTCCCTGAACTTCAGGTATATGACGGCTCCCTGTGGCGCCATCTATCAGCAACCAAGGGCTTGCCCTCGTTTTGTTTTTTTAACAGCGGAGCTGTTGTTGCTGGCTGTAAAGTATTCGGTGTGCGTTGTCATCAGAAAAGCCCAGGTCATGGTGACCCCCGCCGTTCACCGCGTACGTCAGCCCTCAATTCACGAGGAGCGCGCGGCGCCGTCCAGGCTTGCGCTAGGCGCTCGCAAACAAATACCAAGCATACAACAAGACAGTTCACGTGCGTCCATGGCTCAAGCGGGAGCACAAGAAAATTCGCGCTACCGACGCCCAGTTCTTGAAGCCGGTTGCCCCCGGTTCTAGAGCGTGCTGACGTGTTCCACTTTGGGACAAATGCAAAAGCCTGCGGACAAAACGATCTGGACAGGCCAGTCATGCATGAGGAAGACAGCGATATAGATGGATAGGCCGATGACTGATGACACAGTGAAAAGCGGTGACGGAACATCTAAGTAAACAATTTCAAACATAATTCAATGCGTCGTGGTGTGTCCTTCAGTGCTCACACAGAAAGAAAACCTCCAGCTTCGCCATGGTTCAAGCATTGCGCGAATCAGTGCAGCTTCGCCACTTTTTAGGGGCGAAGCCCCTTAGGGGCTGGGGGTGTTGGCGTCTCCTGTTCCCGTCGTTATCATCATTTCATGTAGTCACGGTACAAAAACACCGGGAAAATCGTTTACGCCTCGCGCTAGAGCGTTACGCCTACTAAAAAAACACCGGGACACTCGTTACGCCTCGCGCTGGAGCCCTTCGTGCTTTTTACAGCAAAACTGTGTACCTCTACCCCTAAACGGTTTCATCACCGTCGGCAAAAACGCCAAGGCGACAAGAATACACTAATAGACTGCATGCTTCGACCCTTCCAGGTTTAACGGTAGTGGAGATGGCACGGGATTTTTTTTAGTTTGATTTCTCCTCCTGATAGTTTTCGTTCTAAAAGTGTGAACCACAGGTGCACATGAATTTGAGGGCCATCAGCGACTCACAACACCCGTTTTTGTATCCCTTAGAGCAGATAAAGCTTTCGGCTTAATATCTACCACATACGTTGGCTTGGCCTAACTCAAGGCGCACATAGTCGTTGTCATCGTGGCGCCTAGGCACGAACTGTTGGCGACGAAAATGCTTTCGCTACTAATACACATCTCTTCATGCATGCCCCTGAGATACAAGGTGGAAAAAGCTTCTGGATTCCTCTGTATTACGATGATATTGTTACACTGCCTGCTGTAGCAAAATTTCATCTCGAAACAATAGCCTCATGCAATCGGCATTGGTATTAATAAAATGTCGGATTCTTCATTGCTATTAAAGGCTATCACAGGCTGATTTGCCAACTACGACCATTCGCTAAGTGAACACTTTAAAAGCGAGAGGCGATGAGAGTGTATTAGTCCGCTTCTCCTAGTGATTCCCGAAATTAACGTAAATGGGTGCTCTAAGTTTTTTTTTTCCTGGAGCAACTGCCGCCATAGCTTCAAGGAAACATGTTTTAAAAATTGCCGCAACTCTGCATGCTACCACTTCCCTCTAGGCCACGCCTTCCCCTCCATACTCTTCTTCCTTAATAACGTAAAGTGCGTTTGCTGCACACTAAATCCTTGGTCGCGCAGGCGCTGGTGGAAGGGAATGAACCCGCTCGTCAGCTTGCCCGCAAAACAATCCTTCGGCTGAGTGAGTGCTTTATTGATATAGAAAGTGGAAAAGAAGGGAACTGAGAATGTTTTTGAACTCATTTGGAGTTCACAAGCATACAAACAGGTCCGGGGGAAGGGGAGAGGAGAAATGAAAGGGGGCAGGTGAGAACAAATTGGGAAAAAGAAATAAAGAGATAAGGAGGGCGTAAGGCTGGCCGGCAGGCATTGGGCTACAGCCGTTGGATGAGGTGGGCCTCGTCGAGGAAGGCCAGGACAAGTCGAAATGCTTCCTTCGGGATGCATTTGGGGCCTGCCGGGAAGAACAGGTCCGTCAGGCTGTGGCCGAAGCCCGAGACGCTAGAGTGCGGCCCGAAGCTCTGCTCGCGGGGCATCGTGCTGGCGGCAGGAACAGAGCAGGTGCTCCAGGGTCTGGGGCTCTGGGCAGTCAGCACATGTGGGCGACGACCGGCAGCCTCTTCGGTGCAAGCTGGCGGCCACTTTGGAGCAATCGAGCTGCATGCCATGCGGAGGAGTATGAAGCGGGCGTCCCTGCAGATGCGGCTAGGCAGGGCCTGGGAAGCTCGGCCACTGATGACTCTGGGATCCGGGTTCACCATCTCCACGTCCCGCGCCAAGCTCTGATGGTGCCGTTACCACCAGTCCATGCCCTTGTGGTAGCACGAGGCAATGAGAACGCCCAACCAGAGAACAACACATATATTTAGAACCGAAGGCAGCAGCTGACGGGTCAGCAGCCGCTATGCCTGGCCATACGCCCGTAGTTCCTCGGAGCACTGACTGCCCGCGCCACGAGGCTCGCGCAGCGAGCCTCAGAGTGGCGCTTCGCCGTCTTCTGCTATGCTGCTACAGGAGAGCCCCCATTCCCTCTAGTGGCGGAGGAGTGGAGTAAGCCGGAAGACGCTTTTGGAGGCCGTCTTGTAGGTTTTGGTGTCTGTTGCGACTGGGGCGGCTGAGGAGGGTGAACCGCAATTAGTTTTTGAGATTGGTCTCGTTGCGCAGGAAGCTACACCTCAATGAAGGCTGGTTTGAGGTGATCAACAGAAATAGTGTCCTTTCTACCACCCAAATCCACGGTGAAACAATGGTTATTAGCACTACGAATGACGCGGTAGGGTCCGTCGTAAGGGCGCTGAAGTGGTTTCCGCACCACGCCACGGCGGAAGAAAAAGTAGGGTGACATCGTCAGCTCGATGGGCCCATGGGGATCCGCACGCTGCTGGCAGCGTGGTGTGGGCGCACGAAGTGAGGGAAACAAATCTTACAGTTTGGTCATGTAGTCGGTGGGATGAAGGCACGGTGATGATTCTAAAGCAGTGAAAAACTTTCCCTGCAGGCGTAGCGGCGCACCAAAGACCATCGCTGCGGGCGTGCAGAGCAGATCCTACTTCAAAGTAGCCCGAAGTCTCAGCAGAACCAACGGAAGGGAGGTGGACCAATTGGTAGCGTCCGGCTGTTCCCTCAGTGTGGTCTTGAGGGGGTGGTGAAAACGCTCAACGAGCCCGTTGGCAATGGGGTGGTACGCTGTGTTGCGTATGCGGGAAGTGCCAAGAAGGGTCAGCAGGTTATTGAAGAGTGCCGACTCAAACTGCGACCTCGGTCGGTGGTGATAGTTGATGGAACACCATAGCGGAAACCCAGACCGCAACGAATGCATTGGCGATTCCACCCCCGACGGTGGCGTTAGTGGTGGGGAAGTGCAGAGCAGATTGGTCTAGGCTTGTCGTAGATTAGTCCAATGTCATTCCCGCAGAGTCTGGAGGTGGTAGATGCCTTTCTGCTTCATCCTCCATCGATGCTTTGAGGCACGATGCCTTCTTCTTGATACTTTCTTGGCTAAGACGGGTCCCGAATTTTTTCTTGAATGAGACTGTCTTTTGAATGAGGCAATGAAGTTGCTCCTCGAGTGAGCATGGATAAATCGTATTCGAAATCCAGCCTGAATCTTCTGGCCAGCACTTCCCTTTTCTCTTCCTGTTTGCTTTCGAAGTTTCATTTTGGGTACGGGCAGAGTATTTCCCACTCGCGTCGGAACCGTTGTCATGGAACTGGAGTTTCTTGCTTGTAGTCGAAGGGACGCTTCCCCTTCACGTGCTTGAATTTGGGTGTTCCGAGATTTGTTTGCCAGCCACTCGTTTTCTAACTGCGATGCACGAATGAATGCCGTTTCACTAAGGATGTCGGGAAGAGGAAAACACCTCGGGCCACGGTGAAATGATCGACGCAAGTTTAGTAGGTAGGTGTTCCTTTTCGAAGGAGGCCAGGGCCCCAAAGTGTCTACGTGCACCTTGTCGAAGCGCTCAGTTGGTGCCGTAAACGAACCGAACACGGGCTCTAGTGTGCCGGTTAACGTTTTACTGCTGGCATACGAGACAGCAGCGCGTCCACTCGCGTACATCCTTTTTTATTCCCGGCCAAACGAACGCTTCGTCAGCCGGTGTTGCGGGCTCGATTCCAGGGTGCGGAGTCTATGGAGGGCATCGAAACAATGCGCCGGGAATTCGCCAGGAACGATTGGATGCGGGGTGGGCGTGGATACGTCGCAAAGCACCGGGATAGCACACAATGGAATGCATACTTCACGAAGGTTCAGCCCGCCGGGATTTTCGCGAAGTGCTATTATTTCGGCGTCATCTTGCTGCGCTGATGCGAGTGCGGTGAAGTCGATGCCAGCCGAGTGTGGGAACTATAAATGGAAGCGGCGACACGTGAGAGCGCATCCGCGTCAGCGTTATCCTGCCATTGCACGTGCCGTATGTCCGTTGTGAATTCTGCAATGAAAAACAGATGACGGGTGGAAAGTTTAGTGGAATTTGACCGGGTGGCGAAGGTCACAGGTTTGTTGTCCGTCTCGATATGGAACGCTCGACCATCCAAGAAGTGCCGGAAGGGAAGTACAGCCATGTACATTGCAAGGAGTTCTCATCCGAAAGTGCTGAGAGAGCGGCGATTTTGGTCTGATAGCATGGAGATCTCACCACGGAACTCCTCGCGCAGGCTCGCAGCACAGGTGAAGACTGCGTTGGTGGGGCTTCTTTAGTGGCCCGGAACGTTCCGGGAGTGATAAGTCGAACATGGAACATGGAGCGACGTCTCCCGGGAGCTCCGATCAGGTCGGCACCTGCCGCGGTCCGCTTTGACCATGCTTAGTGACCCCACCAATCCTCCGGCCTGCGCTTCCAGCCACCCTTGTTCCTACATGGGCTATCACCAGCCACGAGCGGGATCCGCCGATCTTTTCTGGTCTTCGAGGGGATGACGTGGAGGACTGGCTAGACAATTACAACCCACGTCGCTTCTTTTAACAGGTGGGATGAGGCACTGAAGCTGCGAAACATGGAATTTTCCCCCGCGAAGTGGCCAAAACCTGGTTCCTGAGCCATGGGGTCGACCTTACCACCTGGTTTCTACTAACCACAGAACTGAGCAGATTTTTTGGCACTCCTGCCTCACGATCTGCACAGGCCAAAAGAAAACTATACCAAGGACTGTAACATCCCGGGGAACCCTACACATCTTACATAGAAGATGTTTTGGCTCTCTGTCGGTTCACTAACAACGAAATGCCGGAATGTGACCGCATTCGGCACATTTTCAAAGGCATTTCTCAGGTCACATTTAATGCTCTTGCAATACAGAATCCGGCGCCATTCTACGATCCTATAACCATTTGTAAGCGGCTGGAACAACTTCAACCTCAGCGTCTCCAGCCATCCACGTACCACACGCGTGCTGTTGATAGTGACCTGCGGGAGACGTTACGGAGCGCTGAAACGGGGGCAACTACACTGGCAAACATTGTCCAGCTGTTAGGATAGTCAGCGGCGTGCAGTCATTCCCGGCCTCAAAGGATCATTAGGGAGGAGCTGGCATCCATTCACGTCCGCCATGCCGCAAAAAATGCAAGCTCGGTAGTGTTCTGTGCATGCCCAAGTTACCGCGATGGCAGCGCGTTCTGACGAGCCCTCGGCGGAACATGTCACGATGCCGTCGTTCCTCCCGAACCTCACCACAACACTGTCTGGCTCCAGTATCACCATATCGGCCACCGAACGTTTGGCGCCCATCCCATCCCAGGTACTACTACTGCGGGATCGGAGGCCACATATTCTCGCTTCTGTCGGAAGCGGCTGCAGGATAAGAGGCAAACCTACTCTTCGCAGGGAGGGGACATTCTCCAAAACTTCGATTACGAAGAGCGTACCGGCACAAGTGACTACGCCTCCATTGGCTGTCCCCTTCTCCTCCTGACGACGTTGAACCCCTCCTCAGATCGCGGCCCTCCCGACGAAGTTCCCCTTCGCCTTTTCGTCACTCTTCGTCTGCGCTTCGCATATCCTGTCAGACCCCTGACCACCACGCGGAAAACTAGACGCGAATTTTGCGGAGGGTTAGAACTACGTTACACTAAAACACTGAAAGTCTTCTTCACGTTCATATATTATACTTACTGTTTTTAGATGCGAAGCAGCGTTATGGTCTACTGTTTCTAGATGCGAAGCAGCTTATGGTCGAGCCTGTTCCCTTCGCCGTTGTGTGGGCGCCGTTTGTGCGGCGTCCACACCACCAATGCGCATGCCTGGCCAGGCACCGCTGATTATGATTGTGGCAGGATGCCCCTAGCGATTGGCCAATCAGAGAATCCATCACGAGATAGCTTCGCGAGTTCACCAACCGTCGTCATCTTCCCGTAGGGGAACCCTGAGTAGTATGCGAGCAATGCTGCTCTCCTCTCCGGGATGGCGCAGCGAATGGCAACACCTGCGGCTCCACGCGCGATAATGCGAAGCAACTTAGGGTTACAGACGCGGCGGTAGCCGCTGCATACCGCGCTGGGGGCGCCACTGTAGCTCCGCGGTATAAATGACGCGCGCGCGCGCTCCGCTCCCCTCATTTTCCTCTCGCAACGCCGTGATCGAACTGAAAACTAAGGGGAACTTGAGTCGACCCCATGGCTGCTGTCGCATACTACTCAGGGTTTCCCATACGAGAAGATGGTGAATTTTTATTGAAGGGTTTGGTGTATAGGCACTTGTAGATACTGGCGCCAGCATTTCTATCATGCATGAAGATTTGTGTTCACGGTTGCGGAAAGTTAAGACACTTTATGTGGTCCTGCTTTACGTGGCGCCAAATGAAGCCGCCATTAAGCCCTCTTGGTACTGCACTGCTTGCGTGTTCATTCACGGCATTCGTCGTCACATCCAGTTTACCTATACTTTATCCGTGTGCTCATCAACTCATCTTAGACTGGGACTCTGTTGTCGGCGTCAGAGCCTATATAATGTTGTCAACCCGCACTCATCACTGAAACGGGCTATGGCTCGGACACACCAGATCTCCAGTTGGCCGCAGCCGCACATTTTCTTTTGGCTCCTCGTGACGAGACCATAATTTCTGTCACCTCTGAGAAGGTAATTGGTGGTGACGTGTTGATTTCACCGAGTGGACAATTCACGCGTAAAAGTAATTGAAGTATCCACATGACTCGTCTATTTTGCAAGGGTCTCAGCAACTTCTCGCGGCCCCGAACACGGCCACAAATGGTTTGCTAGTCCTTCCTCGTCATTTGCGTTCTGATATCTTCTCATCCTGCCACGCTGACGCGTGATGTCCTCACGCTGGCGCCCCTCAAGACATATCAGCGTCTCCGCATGCGTAACTACTGGCGAGGGACGTACACGTTTATTACCAAGTACACCGCTTCTGTCCTGCATGCCAGTGCTGCAAGTCTCCGCGGCGACACCCTACCGGCCCCTGCAGCCGCTACCATGTCCCGCGCCCTTTCGACCGCGAAGAAATCAACATCTACGATGCCCTCCACAGGTCAACAGCAGGAAACAGTTGTATATTGATTATCGTTGGAGTGTATCACCTTACCAGGTATGCAAAAACAACCGCACTGCCGGCCGTTACAGCCCGTGAAGTGTCAGCATTCCTCTGGCAGATTTTTATTTGGCGCCAAGGTGCCCTTAGAGAGCTCTTGAGTGACAGAGGACGCGTCTTTTTGTCGGACGTGTACAGCACAAGCCCCGCTAACCCAGTGCCAAGTCGTTCATAGAAAAAGTACCGCGTATCACCCCGCAAACCAATGAGATGACCGAGAGATTTAAACCGCACGCTTGGTAACACGCTTTCTATGTATGTCTCTTCAAAACATTCAAACTAGGTCTTAGTTCTGTCTTTTGTCACATATGTGTATATTACGGCGACGCAGACTACGACAGGTTTCTCGACATTCTTTCCACGTTATGGGCGTGAGCCTTGCAGCACCCCTAGACATCATCCTGCCTGCCGTCCAAACATCTCCGAGTGCAGGTCCGTTTCAGTGATCGCAAAGCATGCTGAAGAGTGCCGCCAACTGGCTTGATCCTTCACAAGCTGACTATCAAGGACCAAAAATCTCGTCATGATGCTTCAGCCGCCTCACCTACCTATGCCTCGGGATATGTCGACTGGCTGTGGATTCCGTCCAGGACACACGGTCTTTCACCCAAACTGCAGGCTAAATACTATGGACCCTTCTGAGTTTTCGAGAAAATGTCCCCCGTCATTTACGTCATTGAGCCGATAACTGCCACGACCGATCTTCGTCGCCATGGACGCGAAAAAGTTTACGTACAGCGTATGAAGCCTTTCTATCACCCCCACCCCCCCCCCCCCCCATTGTTGCATCACACTGAGTTGTCAGGATGGCTCCTCTCTTTGCCGGGGTCACGGTGACACCGTGGCCGGGGGTACATGCACCAACACACTTCCTTAAATGGGTACGCCCCGTACGCGTCTCAAGGCACAGACGATGTATGTGCGTGGTTCTGGGACAGTACGCCTCAAGTGGATATGTGCTTGGAGCTGGGCTAGGCAGCCCCATTGAATGTTGTGCGCAAGACCGGGTTTTAGACCCGAGAGCTCCCCCGGCCGCGGTGACCGCTTTTCTGATGGAGGAGAAAAGCAAAAACGCCCGTGTGTTCGAGATTTAGGCGCACGTTAAAGATTCCCAGGTGGTCAAAATTAATCCGGAGCCCTCCACTACGGCCCACCTCATCGCCTGCGTTGCGTCGGAGCGTTAATCCCTACAATTCATCAAAAAACCCTTGGTCAGTCAGGACTTGCTACAGGCTGTGGAAACGAATAAAACTCCCTATAATATATATATATATATATATATATATATATATATATATATATTTGGTTACGGTCACCACATTTTTTCACCACTAGCTTTCTGACTGAAAAATTCTTCATCTGTTTCTAGACATACCGCATTCCCCCTTTGTTTTCCGAGGTTTTCTTGACTGCCAAACCCCTTATTCTGTCTATATATACTAGATATTATATATATAATATACTATATATATATAGATATATATATAATATATACCTATATATATATATATATATATATTATAGCGCCACCATCATCATCTTCACCAGCGGCACGATCATCATCAGCAGATTGGCCAGCTGGCACGGAACACACCTCGGCACCCGGCACACCTCGGGAAACGGCACCGTGTTCTACGCGCCTCGTCGTGTTCATGGCACAGCCAACGCAACCACAATAAACGTGGGCTCGGCCGCTCCGCCTCAGCGGCCGCCTACAATTTGGTGACCCGGACGAGCGGCTTCGCCATGGCTTCGCAACGCTGCTTCCCCAGCCAGAACGCGGACGACAGCACGCGAAGAACGTTCCCCGCCCTCCCAGACCTTCCTTTGCTGATTCCGTTTGGCGCCATCAGAAACCACGCTGCATGGTTCGTCATCCTGGAGAGCCATTTTTATGTTCACGACATCCAGTCCCAGGAGACCAGGTACCGCGTCACTTTAGAGAAGTTACCTGCTGACCTCACTGGGCGCATCCAGCTGCCGGCCCCAGTCCCACGTGCATACGACGATCTGAAGGCTGCGGTCCTAAACCACTATGGTATAGCACCGCCTTCGTCCACACCACCACGCCTTTCACGGCATCAGTGGATTGCACGTCGCCGGTCTGTCCACCCTCGCATTACCAACAAACGCGAGCCCCGACTTCGACTTGCGGCGCTTCCGAGTTGGCGTTGCACTTAGTCAACTCGACTCCGCACCATGGCGCAGTCCCACACGTTGTTGCGTCTCCTGCCCAAACCCACCCGGGTGTGGACTGCTTTGCCGCTAACAACTGGACACTTCACCGCCTTCTCCGCACGGCACCGGGTGAGAATGAACTTTCAGACCCTTCTCCTCCCCGCACATGCGAGCCCTCTCCCCCGTCAGTGGTGGAACAGCTTCCAGCAGTCGACAACCGCTCGAGATCCGCACTTGAAACTGATCAGACTGCCTCCGACAGTCCTGACACCCTGGCTACGACGGAGACAACCGGAGAAGCAATTGCGAGGACAAACGCCCCAACAAATGTCACCGAAAGAACAATCTCGTGTCCCCATGCAGTCAGACGCGCCGCAAACTGCTAACCCCACCTCGGCCGATTCCCTGGTACAGGAGCGCATTCGGTTTACGGTGTGACAGGCGCTCTGCTCTGCGACCCCCGGTTTGAAATCAGCGCGAGTTGCACTGCACGACAAGAACCCCGACCCACCGCTAGTTCGAGAGACGCTTGTCGTTGGCGCCCTCCGCTGCTCCGTCTCGCACGGCGCATGCGCACGTTGACCAGACAGCAACACATCCCCAGAGCTCACACGACAGCACAGTCAAGCCCGCACTCCGCTCGTCATTCTGCTGCACGACGCTTCACCTTGTCGCTGTCCTTCCAGTTACGCCTGCCGTTCGCACCACCATCAATTGCAGCAGCCGCTTCGCATCCCGCAATGCGTCCGCGGCCGCACTCCCAGCCTCGCCCACCAGAGGTTTCCCCCACATCCCGGACGCTACCCTCGCCGACGACCAGGACCGTGCCGTTAGTCAACCTATCACTTGACCACTGACTGCCCAAGGACTCTCCTGACTACGGACAAATTGTACATACCCGTACATAGTGCATAGTGTATTTTCCTGCATTGTTATTTACATTTCTCACTTTACCCGCGCTTCACGCTAGGGGGGGAGCCCTGTAGCGCCACCATCATCATCTTCACCAGCGGCACGATCATCATCAGCAGATTGGCCAGCTGGCACGGAACACACTCGGCACCCGGCACACCTCGGGAACGGCACCCGTGTTCTACGCGCCTCGTCGTGTTCATGGCACAGCCAACGCAACCACAATAAACGTGGGATCGGCCGCACCGCCTCATCGGCCGCCTATATATATATATATATATAGGCTCGGTTACCGTTCGACTAAACCACGTACCGAATCGGTTTGCTGGCGCGACTTGCCATCCAAGTGTGGTCGCAATGTTACTAGGCCAGCAAAACTAAATAGCAACAAAAAATCGAAGCTACGTGTACCCAATACAGAGGTAGAGTTTCATAGGCAGCGCTCCACAGTTGGGCCAGATAGTAATAGAAAACAGATAAAGCAGTGACGATTCACCAGCCGCGGTTGCTCCCGGCTTCTAATGGCATCATAGGGCCTAGTTGGTGTGTTTCGACGAGGTTAGTCATGTTTGTCCTGTCAATTTGGATGACAAGTTATATACAACTCGTTGTGCACAGAAAATAAGATATCTGCAATTAGTTTTCAGGAGAAAAAATACCTTTCTAAAAAAATCCCAAATCTTGCCACGCAGGTGCGTTGGACAAATCGCGTGAAATTCAAAACATTTACCTCTGTAAAGATGAACCATCATTGAATATATCTCCCTGCGTTTTTTATCTATTGAGGATTTCCGTATTCCTAAATGAAATAATGAAATAATACTTTGGTTGCAAAAGTAATTCTTTCAATAAAGATAATAACATTACCCATTTTAAAATGTGTTAAATATCGGGTTCTCTTTACTGCATCTAAGCAAGCTAAAGAGTTTCATTTTTTAGTATTTTCAGTTCATGATATTTGATCTCATCCTAATTTTAGTTTAGCTAGAAAAAATAGTTCTTTTGGTAAATACTCTGCCCTACCTGTAAGTCCGGTCTTTTACTGGAATTTCAGAGCCATATAACAAAGGCCTCCAGGATCTTTCAAACTTCCAGAAAATGAAACCAAGGTTGTTCGTGATGACAAACTTTCCAAGGCATGCTGCATTCTTTGTGCACTTTTGCAGCTACAAAGCACTAAGATAATCTTGTTAACCATATTGCAATGACCTACTGCAGCAGCTCGTAACAAACGTTCTGACCCGAAATTCAAAACAACAAATTCCTGGTACAACTTTGTTCGCTCTGAACTTCCGGAGAAACTAAACCTCTCTTCGCAGTTTGGTTCTGTGGAAAGTGGGACAAAGGGAGGGGCGTCAAAAATCCACTTGTAACTTTTCCGCTTATTCTGCAGCGCGAAAGCGCAGAAATTATTCGTTATGACTCTTTACGAAATAATTATACCCAAATGAATGGGCGTCTTGTTTTTCCGCGGAAATACTTGTGTCAAAATATAGGAGAGTTTGACGCTCCGAAGCTATGCGTATGCTGTAAGGCGCACCGCATTTTGTAGGGTGGCAATAAAGTTTTGACCACCTGGGGATCTTTACGAACGCTGAAATGTCGACACATAGACGTTTTTCGGTTTGGTTTATATCATAAAAACTGCCGCCAGGTGGTGATCAAACACATGCTTTCTCGGCAGTGGCTTAGCGGCTGAAGCACTTGATCAGTGCTAAAGAAGACCAGCAAGATTTGCCTTCCGAGGGTAATAATGGGCCTTTAAATTTCATAATAAGAAGACTATCCTACGCAAGCACAACAATTCGTTCCTTTCTCATCGCAACAAAATACATACTCTAAAAGGTTTTGACATGGTTATTATACACGAGGATAATATTTTGCTTCTCGTTGCTGCGCACAAACTTCTGTTCGTGCACCGTACAAATGCGAAAATGCACATGAAGGCATAACCTAGCTAGCCACTTATCGAATTATAAAGAAAACATTCACCTAACCACAATTTTTTATCAATTTCTGCTCTCGCAGGCACCTGGACGGTAAAAGCAGTATATGAAGCGAAACCCATGCTGGACGTTGGCATATCAATTTGGAATGTATCTTATCCTCTTTTTGGTAACAGCTGGGGCATCTGGAATGCAACTTACTTGGAGTGCTTCCTTCGGCATGTGGCCTTCCCTAGCATGCACGTCTGCTGCGCGGGGGCTATGGGAAATCGCAGTGGTGCAGTGGTTGACACTAGGCTCAGGTGAGTAGCACTTTCTGTTTGGCATTTTCTCCCATGCCCAGATATGTCCACCCAAAATTCATCGAGGTTGATCTTTTCACACATGCTGCCTCCCCTGACATTAAAAATGAAGCTACGAATGTAAAGTGAAAGCCAGAACGCATGTCTTCACTGTATATTTTCGACAGCACCTCCAAGCTTTTGTACTTATATGTTACGCCGACGCACCGCTGTTGGGCATGCCGCAGTTCCTACTGCACCCTATGGTGACAACTCTAAGTAGGAGTGCTCAGTGAAAAGGTGCTAGGTTTTCTTCGGAATCTATTGGGGTATTAGACTTTATCACAACCTAGATATAAGGTTTCTAAATATTTGTGGGACCAACAGTCTCGTGCGGACGTTGTGCTTCTACAATCCGCGGGACCTTTTCTTTTGAAGCGTTACACTTTTATTCAATTCAAACTCCGTTTAAAACCAGAGCCACAACTACAAGCCATACCTACTGTTATCCGAAGAATACTTAAGGCCACGCAGGCTTTTTAATGCACTCCCAAGTTTTGTGCATGCTGGAGCTTTCGCACTTCACCCCCATCAAAAATACAGTGTTCCCAGCACGTGCGCACTTTTGTTAAGCCAGCTAATACAAACAAAGGCCGTTCCCGCGCCCCCAGTGCTGTGTGCACCGGTTGCTCTTACACAGCGCAAATCGAGAGCGACGCGGATATCGTCACCATCCGGCTTACGAGCGGCACTTGTGTGAAAAAAAACTGGTTGATGCCTCTTTCATAGGAGTCGCTAAAACACTGAAATGAAATGTGCCTCCACATGATCCTTTATTGTGCATCCCTATGAACTTGCATAGGGCTATTTATATTACGTCGGTATGGCATCGTTTGACGCATCAACGCTGGACACTGGATTGCACGCGCCGGAATGTTGCATAAATGCGACTGAAACCACAGCCTCTTCAAAACCGTGCGAAGGAAACGGAACAGAAACCGAAACCGAAAGCAGTAGGTGGCGGAGAGTGCCTTAATTCACCAGCATCCCGCGTACACGAAGACGCTGGCATCGAGGCGCCAACTGGCGGCGCTCATTAGTGTCATGATGAACTACTTCGCTTCCCTTCTCCTAGACGGCAGCATCTCCTAGGGGGCATCTGAATGAAAAAAGTAGTGGTAAATATATAAGGCGCTTTCATAGACCTAGTTCCGCTTGAATTCGTAGCGCAGTGGGCCGAGCGCTGCGTACCTTTCGTTGCGGCGAGGAGTTTCGTGGCTCGAGTCCGGGCACAGCTGCGTAAATGGAACTTTTTCTGGCGACGTCATTTTCGTGACGGATATGACGCCGGTCAGCATTTGATGTACCCGGGCAAAAAACACTTTCGTGCTAAAAAAACGAATGCGCGCCCAAATACCTTGTGACGTGAAATGCAAGAGTGGTTTGATCTAAGTAACAAACTCTGAGAATCGAAGGTAATCTCTTCCAATGATCAGAAGTACTATAACTTTGCTAAAACATTGTCTTCTCGGTAGGTCAAAAATCCAGTGTTCTTGTAAGCGAGAAATGCCACACAAAATGACGGAGCAGCAAAGATGATAAAAGAGAAGTAATTGAGATGTGAAGAGAATTGGGTAAACTTGAGTGTGAAAGGGGAGCGAAAGCAGGACCTCCGGAATGCAAGACAGGCATGTATCCTAAAAACTACTACAGCTCAATATATGTAACTTACTAAAGGAGGCCCAAATAAAGTTGTAGTATTTGCTTGAGATGTCTGTGTTAGAGACCCGTGGTGAGGCATGCGGAGTAACTTGAGTATGGAAGCTTTCGATGTAGCAATGCGTCGAGTATCAAAGCAGGTTCCCAATAAATTATTTGTTAGCTTGGCGATGCGAGCGCGGGTATGTGGCGGGTTGACGTTAGTAGCGCCAACCTGTGGAATCATAGAAACCTGCCATCTTACGACACTGGACAAAAGAAAAGAGCTCGAGAAGTGCGAACGCGGTGTGAGCCGGCCTTACATAAGTCTAACGCTAAGCAGTGAGCCCTAACGTCATTAACCAGTGCCCTCAGCATGATGTTGAGGAAGTTTGGCCCTGCTCGGCGCATCGTAAGGCTCTGTTACGGCTACGTAAGCGTGAAACAGCGATAAGACGGCACACGGTAAGAATGAACAGACCCTTACGCTGTGTCCATCTCTGCAAATTCTTCCGATGTCCCGTGTTTGCGTGTTCCAACCCACCCCGCTACAACTCTAGGGCGCGCAAAGTTATAGATATAGGCTTCAGCAGAGCGATTCGTCAAGTCTATCAATCAAAATACGCAAAGAGGAAGAGAAAATGCTTACGTTTGTTCTCACATTATCCGGGGAATTTTTTTTCTTAGGGGGCGTCAAACAAAGGGCCCAGCTTGTCTGCTCCCTCTGCTTTTCTACGCACATGGAACTGCAGCGCGAACTCCCCATCCCTTGCCACATAGCCTTCCCTTTATAATACTACGCTCACCATCCATGTCTCTGAATTGTTCGTTCACACAGAGCCGACCTCGCCAAAGAAGGCCGATGTATTGAGCCACAACAAGCAGCCGGTGATTGACAAGCCGTGATTCAAGTGGTTTAAGCAAATGCTTGTATTCGATGTTTCATGCTGAACCATAGGCAACCCGCGTTACATCCACTCTACCATCAGCTGATGGACTACCGCAGCAGTGACTTACGAAATGCAAATATATGAGCGGGCTGCCACGAGAGCCTTTTATTCACCGAATGCCAGGATACCTTTGAAAGGTTCACTCAAGGATTTAGTACAATAGCGGGAATATTACCTTCAGTGGGGTGTAGTTCTTTCAATTTTTATTGCCTCATTTTACTACGTACATAGTACATGTTTCACTCAAATGTTCGAAACACTTCCTGCTCCTTGTCTGTGTCTACGTGTTTCTTTGGTCCCCGTTGTTTAGCGCCTCAAATTTATTCAGTATGCTCCTTCAAGAAGCCGAGTGACTGATGCGCAGGAGGTTTTTACATCTATTTAATTCTAAATACCAATCTGCAGCCTTAAAAAGTGCAGTGAGGCTTAACAAATGAGCAGGAAAGACATAACAGCTCATTCACCCTTCCATTGGCAGCACAGTACAACCTATAGTGCTCTCAATTACACAATTTAAAGTCCGTAATTTACAAGTCCGTAATTGTCCAGAAGAAACTGCCAGTTTAATTAACTGGCAGTGTCTTCCTTGCACGCTTAGCACCAGACATTAACTCTCTGCGATGTTAACGCAGCGGAAAATGAACTCTAGTAGATTTAGAATTTTTCATTTATTTCCATTATATTCCAAAACAAGTATTTGTTCTCATGCAGAGTAATAGGCGTGAAGAGACTTCGAGCTGCCGACGGTCCAGTGATGCCTGCTATAACGGACGCAACTACCAATGCTGGGGGGCTGATGATCGGCGAGAAGGCGGCGCACATGATACTAGAGGATGCCATATAAGATGAAAAGGCACAAGCAACACAAAAGCAATCGTCTAACCATAAACCGAAGAATTCTATCCCAAAAAAGGGAAAGAAGAAGGCGAACACGAAAGAGCGGAAACATAAACAGTGCAAAGACCGGTACAACTTTTAGTTTTTAACTAAATAAAAAAAATCCGCTACTTTCCCGACGTGACAATATTTTGCTGACTTGAAACCTGAAGGATATAAGGCGGGATTTAGAAAAACGGGATTCATGCCTGCCACTAGTGACACCTTCCTTGCTCGGTTGGGAAAAAAATTGCTAAAACTGCTGCTTCCAAAGAAAACACCTTAAAATATTACTGTGGGACCCTTATGGTGCACACCACCCGAATCAATTTGGAAGGGTTTCAGAATTTTCGCGCTCTCAAAGCCACCGCAATGCACTGCACATTCGGAATGCACTAAAAATAATTTACATAGTGGACTACCTGCCTGGACTCAACAAAACTTTTCTGTAGGGAATTTTCCTGGTCTTTCATGCCTGACTTCCAATTATTAAATGCACAAAACTACCCAGGTTCGTCCCACGTGTAAGCATAGGAGGCTCCAACCTGTCAGATCTGTTTTACTAATTAACCTAGCGAAATCGTTGCCGCCGTCGAATGAGAAAAGTGGGCAGACTATGGTGGCTTAATCGTGGTTAGGGTAGATTAGGACTGATTAAAATGGGGGAATACGTTTTAAGACAGATTAAGGTGGAATGAGATGCATTAAGGAATGCGAAGACAGATTAAGGTGGGATAATATAGATTAAGGTAGATTACTACGGAATAATGGGGGATTATGGTGGATTCGGGTGGTATTAAGATGAATTACAATAAATAACGTGTATTAAACTGAACATAACGTAAATTAAAAAGGATTAGGGTAAATTAGGGTGTATTAGTTTACAAGATATATAAAAGATTAATTAAGGACAATGAAATAACGCGGCTGCTGTGTCGACTCCCGGACGTACATATTGACGTGTTCTTAATCGATGAAATGGGTTTATTTACAGCGATGAGATGCAGGAACAGCCGAAAAGCATATCCGGAAGTGGTCGCACAATATCCACCTCAACCTCCTCTTTTACCCGTCCTCAGTGGCAGTGCACTTGCCCAATCTCTTTCAGATAGGGACCCGGGAAAACATCCCTCGTAGAAACTATTATGTAACCCTATTGTTTCTGTGGAGCCTTGTTTGGGGTACTTGTGCATTCTTTTGCCAGTGCCACCTGATTTCGCCGATTATGCAGTTTCCGTTTCTGCGTCGCGGGTTTTAAATGTTCTACCGGCTTTGCTTTAACAAAAAAAATCTCCTTCGAACTCGCACCACTGCGATGGCGACGTGCACCTGAAAGCTCCGTGGGTGAGACTGAGGCTAAGTTGATGTGTCGATGCTGATGATGGGGTTCTTGACTTATCTTTGGCGCTTGTGTTCCTTCATGAGATAGTTCGTTGCGCACCTAACTTCTTTTCTTCTTTCGTCCAGTTTAACAAATGCAAACCAGAAGACTATTCGGGTGCTTGCACTGCATGTCATCGAACTGATTCGTCATGTTCGTTTTAGGTAATCGAGACACTCTATAGTTTACAGGTTCTAGTGTGGTGGAAGGCATTAAGTCCTCTGTGCGAGCAGCAGAAAAGGTTAAGGTCCCTTTTGCCCATTTATGAACTCGTTACAGCCCGAAGAAAGCAGCTCGTTGGGTGATCTCCGACTCTATAGGCCTCCCACGATCTGATGCAACCATTCTTTGTCGTCTCTGGCTTGGAGTCGCATTCACAAATACTTACTCCTATTTGATTGGAATGGCAGCCAGTGAGGCGTGTGAAGTCTGTGACACCAGAGACATAAGAAATGCCCTATGCGAGTGCCCACGTTTTCACCTGAATGAATCCAACTCTCTTCGACTCTACGAAAGTTAGACTCTCAGCGGCCGTTCTCTGAGGAGACAATCCTGGGCCACTGGCCTTCTCTGTCATCTACGGACAAGGCTACAAAAGCGCTCCTGTGTTTTCTAAAAACGAAGGAATTGTACAAAAGACTGTAGCGCGAAAGACTGCCCGCTATGAACTCAGTGAACGTGTTTTTCTATAGTGTCCTACCACTGGACACACCACTCCACGCTATGTCTGTACCTTTCACCTTCTTTTTCTGTTTTCCTCTTTTTCCTCATTGTTCCTCTTTCCCCCGTGAAGGATAGCATAGGCCGTAGCCTGGTTAACATTCCTGCCTTTCCTTTACCTTTTCTCTCTCTCTTCCTACACAAGCTTGTCTGGAAGGAGTCACCAAGTCACTCTTTTTGTTGAAAGTGTTGCTTCTCTTCAATGCGCGTAAATTGTTGTTTACAATACTATATTGTCCTTGAAGTACATTTCCTAAAACACTTTTGCAACTCCGTAACAATCGGACAATTCATCTGAACTTTCGAATTCTTACGTGAAATCATCCAAGTCTAAAAGCTCGTCAATCTCGCGGCCCTGCTTCTTTAGAATTTTGTGTTTTTGGATTGTCTTTTCTTCGCAAAAAGTATCTTACCAATGGACGGTGTCGGCAATCATCTGTGATTTAATGCCATCAATCAGTGCAGTAGCCCCCTTCCGAACTTGGCTTCGTCGTTGGCAAATTGTTTCCATGTCGATGCTCTGTGTCGTTAATGCCTGAGGTTCGCTGGTAATGTCATTGCAGGCGCTAAGTCGAAGCCACAGTCCTTCACTGATCCCCGCTAGGCGTCCGTTCGCAGCCAGTAGAGTTGTTGAGGGCGTAATTCGGATATAGGAATCGCTTTAGGGAGCACGTAATTCACTCCTGAGTCTTCACTTCTGTGTTCCGTGTGGGGTCAGTGGCAGAAGTTTAGACCTATCATGGCCGTGTCACTCTCGTTATCGTTGAAAGGCGGTTCGCACTCAGTTCGTCAACTGTGCCACACTTTGATCCTGGTCACGGTACCATTTTGTTGAAACAGATCCTCGGTTCACCGTAAGTGTATGAATCTTTAATTGGGGGATGGAACTGCTGTCTACATCAATGTATTTATTGTATTAGGCAGCTGCCAATGGCCACTTGTTATTCTTTCTAAATATTCAACGTCGTTTTGCGTGCGTCGCGGCGTGTGTGCGCTTTGCGCGTGGGGTGTGCGTGCTGCGTGCGTGCGTTGTGCGTGTGTGTGGTGTGTGCCGTGTGTGCGCGTGTGTGCGCTGTGTGCGCGTGTGGGCGTGCAGGGGGGCGGCCGTTTGGGGGCGTTGCCCCATGCCTGCCGATGTCACTGGTCGCTTAGTGTGTGAATACTGCGTTCGCACCGTCAAGGCCTTCAGTAGGAGTGGGAGTGTGGGGGGGGGGCGCAGCGACTTTGCCTGTGTGTGTGTGTGTGTGTGTGTGGTGTGTGTGTGTGTGGTGTGTGCGTGTGTTGTGCGTGCGTGCTGCGTGTTTTGGTGTGTGTGTGTGTGTGTGTGTGTGTGTGTGTGTGTTGTGTGTGTGTGTGTGTGTGTGTGTGTGTGTGTGGTGTGTGTGTGTGTGTGTGTGTGTTTCGAGTGAATGATACTGAATACTTCACTTTCAACCAGACCACTCGAGAATAAGCGTTTATTGCTTGAAAAGCGATTGCGCGCAGTCACCAATGCGTGCTTGGTCCCGCACCAAACCGGAAACAGACTACTCCACATTGTGGAGAAAACTCCCCGGCCTATGATATATCGAAGGCCACCGAAGACAACGCGAGCCGCCCTCTTTCTGGGAGACAGCGCACAGCCTTCGTCGTCTAATTCAAGGGTCGAGTTGAGAGGGAAGGCTTATGCGTGATTTTTCATCTCACGCACTGACAGGGAACAGATTTGATCATTCTTGCGAGAGGAAATTGCTGGGATGATAGAAGTTACCCCAAAATGCATTTCGGATAGTCGGTGATATCTCCTGCGCGGTCCCTCTATTGTTGAGCCTAACAGCATCAAAGTAACGACAAACTCATTGTAAGTCCATAAGTATGTACAGTATGTCGACGTTTAGGTCCATAGCCACAACCCATTGACTTAAAAAATATGCAGACGTACATACAGACATAACGACAGACGGGCGGACGGAAGCACGGACGGACCAATGGAGATACATACTGGCGGGCATACGAGCAGATGGATGGATGGATGGATGGATGGATGGATGGATGGATGGATGGATGGATGGATGGATGGATGGATGGATGGACGGACGGACGGACGGACGGACGGACGGACGGACGGACGGATGGATGGATGGATGGATGATGGATGGATGGATGGATGGATGGATGGATGGATGGATGGATGGATGGATGGATGGATGGATGGATGGATGGATGGGTATCTGCGTATGTGTGTGCAACTGCGTGCATTCACGTCTACATGACACACGGCTTAAGTATGTCGATGTTGGTAGCTCAGATATGTTGTTGCTTCGTTTGCGTGCAGAATAACTGTTAAAGTGTTTCTCTAACGAACGCGCACGCTGACTCATACGCGAGCAACGAACCGCTCATCAGTGGCCAAAAATAAATGTTCAAAGGTCAGGCCGAAAACCTTCGTGATTGCAAGCAAATTATAAATCAGAACATGGCGCTGCTGCCGTCGTCAAATTGGCAGTTTCATGCGGTATCAGCCCATGAGTCAAAACCAACTATATAAGGTACACTGCTTTGCTGGCGTCATTTGATGAGTAGGTATTTACGACTACAGTATTTTCCGGTGTGTAAGTCGCACCTTTGTATAAGTAGCACCCCTCCTCAAAACGAGTTTTCCCGAAAAAAATGTATATAAGTCGTGCCGGTGTACAAGACGCACTGGTTTACAAGATGCAATTGTTAATTAGGTAAACTTATAGAGGATCAGTTCGTTAAAAAGTTCGGCGAAAGTACATGGTCACTGCGGCCGCCATGTCTGAACACATCCCCCGGTAAGCAGTGTTAGACACGTGCATATACCTACCAAAGTCTATACAGAACTTTCTCAAAAATGGTTCATTGATACACACAGATAGGATGTACTTACAGACGGCATTTAGGCAAAACCATCGTAACCTTCTACCTCGGAGCCGCTAAGAAAAAAAGGGCTGAAATCACACAGCCCACAGGCACCTTTTCGAGGACGGAGCCCGCCCTGCAGCCACAAACCGGATTTTTTTTTTCATACATACGTCGCACCGGTAGATAAGACGCGGCAAAAAAAAATTTCAGAAAAAAACCAGACTTATACCGGAAAATATCTAAATACCGTTCAAACCGCGATAATCACAAAACCTCCTGATTGAAGCATGACCGGTTCTCTAGATGGCGACTTGCCCATGCTCGGCGATTCCGCGTGCGGAATTTGTTATTGCTTGTTTGGCTTTTTTTACTGTTCAACACGAAAGTGTTTTATTTCAAGATGCACTAAAATTTCAGTGACGAAATTTCCGTCACTAGAACGTCATTTCCGTCACGGAAATGACGCCAGTACAACGAAGCAAGCAGCCTCTAAAAGGTGCACCACTGAACACCGGGTTTTCTTGCGGGGAAACAACCTTTAGAACCGAAGAGTACGTTATAATTAGGGTTTTTCGTTTTCAGGTTTTACAATTTAACAAGAAGGTGTTTTATGCCGCGATACACCAAGTTTTCACTGACGTCATATCCGTCACGGAAATGACGCCAGTACACCTTTGCCGAAGCGACCCACCAGTAGGGCGTCACTCGCCAGTCACACCAACAAGACAGCCGCCGACCCGAAAATTATGCTCAGCTGCAGATTTTACTGCACATTTCACTTTCGTGTTTTACCTATTCCTGTGACAGAGGAATCAACCACAATTTTTTCATACGCCACTTCGCCGGCTTACACTGCATTTGATACCCATTTATCCGCTGTATACGCGTTTTCTGGGCCTGCCGTCATTGTTATTTAGTGCTTTTCTTGGTTCGTCATGCTCAGCCTAAGCTGATTAAGCCTTGGGGAAAGAACACCTTTTAAGGGCTAGACTAGAGCCCTCCACGGGCTTAATTTTCAGGCCCGGTCCGAGCCCGAGCCCCCTTTGTGAATCCCGAACCCAACCCGCGGCCGTAACACCTAGCCAGCACCCGGCCCGGGCCAAGGCGTTGATGAGCGAGCATGGCTCGGGCCCGGCCCAGGCCGTCTTCTCAAGCTCAGGCCCAATAATTTATTTTTTAAGCCTAATGAACGCCCCCGTGCGCGTGACTGAGCCTGGGCTTAGACGCTAAAGGAAATTCATTATATTTGGTTGATTGTCTTCGTAGCGGGCAGTCAGGCGGAGCATGAGCTTCTAGTCTGTGCAGCATGTCAAGGATTAAAAGGCAAGAAAATTATGGTGGTTAAGTAGTGCAAGTACTTTCGCTTTCACCGGCTTCCGTTCGCGTCCTATCGGCATAATAAAAGTTTATATTCTTACGTACGAGACCCGATCCCCTTTCATGACCAGATTCTTGGCAACGTCACACGGTTGTCTCGGGCACAAGTTGGTATGTTGAAGCTTTTGGTGCCCTTTGTGATCCTTTGGAGCCGAGAGCGCTGCAGTGCCGGAAGTGATGGAGATTTGGTCGCACATATGGAAGATGCAAGTCAAATCTCAGGTGCAAAACGGGTGAAGACAGTCATGATGCGCAATCCTGTTGATCAGACATCGAACTCTGCTGTCTCTGTGAGGCAGCACAAGAAGCAACCTATTCCAACTGCCAGGCTAGGTCTTATGAATGTGCCCTATTAGAGATAATGGACAAAACCGCTGCTCTAGGTTTGAGGCTTCAACTCTGTCGAAAAGTCGTACCCAGGGTTATGCGGCAGCGGTTCACAAAACAAGTGCCACTGCTGATGCCGCGTTTCAAGCCACTCTAGCTCCAGTAAATGAAAAGTCCGTCACGCAGGTAATGCATCAAGTGGTTGTTCAGCTTACGGAGGTTCTTGTCACGCTGTCTCATATCACAAGTCTTCGGGCGACAAAGTTGGGATGCTCAGTACCGTTTGTTTCCATTGACCCCCAAGCTAAATGTTCTACCCCTGAACCTCAGATTGTACCTCATTCTGAAACACAAGACATTGAGGCTATTGCGGGCTGCTCCTCCAAGGATAAAGCAGTATCAGATTCAGACTGGGACAGCGACGATCCGGTCGCTCTGAAGGGACGTCAGATTGCTAGTAATGACGAGGTTGGAAAAGCTGCCCCGGCAGTCGACATCGACGACTCGTACGTCATGAACGTGAATGACGTGTCTACAACACCGATTCTCCCCACAAAACAGAAGAGGCGTATATCCTCTATAGATGAGGCTATGGCTGCACGATGCAAACCAGCAAGTAAAAAGGTGTCCCCTACGACTGCAAGTAATGACACTGATATACTTGGGGCCATTGTTGCGTCAGCAGTACACGAGTCAGTATAGCATCTCTGAAGGTTGTTTAGTGGAGCCGCTTCGTTAATTCTTCTTTTGTTGATCTCAGGTGTCTAGTTTCAAATTGTAGTACTGATGCTGTCATCCTTCAAGAATCATGGCTTACTACTGACAAATGTTTTGCTTTGAGAAATTATCGGGTCTTTATGCTAGACCGCAATAGCAGAAGGGGTTTTTTACTAACCTTAGTTTCTTCAAAACGTCGTCACAGAGCATCTATCTCGTTGGAGCGGTTGTCGCCCACTGGCGAAGTACTTGTGGTAGACTTGGTTTTACCTGGTAGTCCTATGATCTCCCTTGTCAATGTATATTTTCCTATAGGCTTTCGTAGAGTAAATAAACTGGACAGCTTTATTTCCAGTAAATTGAAAGTTATTGTTGCCGGTGACTTCAATGCTCATCACGTTTCATGGGGCTTCAGAACAGATTCTCGTGATTTAGAGCTCTGGCACTGGTTGGAGGAGCACGGTCTTTGCTGTCATAATTCCCGGGCAATTCAATTTTTACGTGCGGGATCTAGATCGGCCTTGGATTAAACCTTCTCCTCAAGCAACCTACAAGCCGCGACGTAGAAGAGAAGCTCTGGGGTCTCTCCTGCACAATCAGGGCCCGCTAAATTGGATAAACTCTAAGTACAAGGTAACGCTGTTCAAGCGTACAGTTGCTAAACATAAAATGGATCACATTATAAAACTCAATTACTCTCGAATTCTAAAAATAAAGCAGCTCTTTATTAGTTCATGGCAAGCAATTGGGCGGTATCTCTCAAGCAGTTACAGTCATCAGAAGTCTTGACTTCTGCTGAAGAGGCTCTGTTTCTACAGCGTTCCGCTAGAGGACATCCGGTTCGGTTTTCTTCTCGTTGTAGTAACTATCGCCTTAACAATCCTGCAAAAACAGATGGTTTTTTGCCGGTCGCATCTTTTCTTCTGACGGAGGCCTTGTCCATAACATGGTCTGCGGCGCCAGGGCTTGATGGCGGGACTTTGGTTTCCAATAACGTCTTGGCTGAGGGATTCGAACCGGTTCTATTAACTCTAATAAATTCATCCCTCAAGATTTGTTGGATTCCACAACACTGGAAAATGTCCAAGATAATTTTGCTCCGAAAAAAGCCAAGTCAGGGTTTCGATTTAGACAACTTAAGGCCCATTTCTTTGACCTCTAGCATTATCGAATTAATAGAGCGAATAGGTTTTAAACGGCTAGCTTCTTTCATGCAGGATAGGCAAGTACTTAATACTGCTCAGATTGATTTCAGGCGGGGATGTTCTATTTGGAACGCTCATGTAGACTTACAGGATAGGATTTCCCTAGCTCAACAAGAAAAAATGGTATCGGCATTATTGACCTTAGATGCAACTAAAACTTATGACAGTGTCGAGCATAGCATCTTGATAAGAAAACTAACCAGCCTAAGCCTCCCCACTTAGTTTTATTTATTTATTTATTTATTTATTTATTTATTTATTTATTTATTTATTTATTATTTTATTTATTTATTTATTTATTTATTTATTTACATATATTGCCATTCCCAATTAGGGATTATTGCAGGAAGGGCACATACGTTGTGAAATAACAAGATTTATACAAAGGGTACTCACGTCACAAGTGAAATATTACATTAACGAGCGAGACAAAACTGACAGCAATACATTTTGGGACTACATCAGTACCATACCAATTACAACTATATATTTACCAAAGAACATCAAATACCAAGTAGATACTGAAAGAAGAGCAGTGAACACTTCAAACAGTGGACAAAGAACTCAATTCGTCTTTACAAAGACAGTCAGTAACACTCGAGCTGTGATGGAAAGGTTTCCAATGATTGACGGTTTGTTATACTGATGGGCAAATTATTCCACTCTGTAGTTGCTAGTGAAAAAAAGAATATTTGGAACAGTCAATCCGGCACTGATATTCATTCAGTGTCTGCGATTGCTTTTGTCGTGTTGGCCTAGTTTCTGTGTATGACATATACTTTGAACTGTCTACGTTCAGCTGTTCGGGAACTAATTGATACAGCAATTTTTGACGTGCAAGTTTAGGGAGGTTTTTTATTGTTAAGAGACCTGCCTTTTTTAAAAGTTCTGTGGGGGAGTCTGTTATTCGGTATTTGTTATAGACAAATCTTATCGCTTTTCGTTGTACTCGTTCTTGGGAATTTCCGAGATTGCTTGGATTAGGGACTTTTTGGCCGACCGGGAATTCTTTTGTACCAATGGAAGACTATTTTTAAGATTTCTACAAACTGGAGGTGTGCCTCAAGGATGTGTTTTATCACCTTCACTTTTCAACATCTTTATGAGTGACATTCCTCTACTCTCACAGGTACCAACCTACGTTTATGCGGATAATATAGCGTTCTATGCGGCCGATGTCGTCATTCATACGCTAAATAAGCGAAATGCACTAACGTTGCTATCTGGGCGTGTTGGTTTAAAATGATTAGGAGGAGACAGCGCGGTTACACACAGGACACAGGGAAGAGTACTTGACACACACGAAGCGCTCGTGTGTGTCAAGTACTCTTCCCTGTGTCCGTGTGTAAACCGCGCTGTCTTCTCCTGGTTAAGCGTTGGCAGACCTATTTATCTCTGTTGGAGACATGGCTTGACAGAATTCATTTAACGCTAAATGTGTCGGAGAGTTCTCAACTCGTCTTCCCGTTTGCAGTGCCAGTTTCAATTTCTCTAGCTTACAAAAATTAAGTCATTCCGCAGGTGAATTCACTGAAGTGTCTTGGTATTACGTACCCTTCTGCTCTTGATTGGCATACACATAATACGCATCAGTCGCTAAAGCGGAGAGAGCATTTTGTCGCATGAAAAAGCTATGTGGGAAACGAGCAGGAATGCGCCGGGACACACTTGTGCTGTTGTACCGATCCTACGTCCGGCCAGTCATGGAGTTTGGCTACGTCTTGTTTTGCAATTTCTTTATTTACAAACTGCGACCGTTATACCTGTTGGAGGGGCACATCCTTCGATTTTGCTTTGGGCTCCCCCGGTTCGCCTCGAAGCGGGTTTTGTACTTAGAGGCACGCATTACAGAACTCAGGGTCCAAGCTTCGTTCTTGCAGACAAACGTGGAGCTACCTGTGTCGCTCCCGCGTCGTAAGCATCTTACTGTTCGTGAAACAAACCAAATCCACTCTATCATTAAGGACCCCGGAAAAGTCCTATTGGGCCGTTTAACGTCCCCATTTAAACCTCGCACCAACACAATGGACATGTCATCCATCAGTACGGGCATGAAACCTATAGGTGCGAGGGCACATCCCCCTCCTTCTTCTCACTATTCTTCAATACAAGCCTGCGCACGCATAAACCGGCAACCGGTCATGTGCGCGTGCTTAGAAGGAACAGACGCGGTCGAAAATATCTCCTGAAAGCCCTCTGAAGAAGTGATTGGCTCACGCCGACGTTCCAAGCGGGCAAGTTGCTGTCCATCCGGGAGGGATTCGCCGCTACTCGACGAGCTGAACTTGAAGCGGTAACGGCGGCGCCAGCATCTTTCCGTTGTTTTTGCGACCGTTCGCGCTTGTGTTCGGGCCAATGCGCCAATTCTTGCTCTTCCTGCAAACGAACGGCGTCCATCCGTCCCATAACGATTTAAAACCTGGGAGCCCTTGAGCTCTATCCTCGCCTACAAACATGTAGCTGTCCATTTTCTTTCCCCCTCGTAGACATTTTACTGTCTGTGTAAGAGGTCTGTGTACCACATCAACCCACACCGGGACCACTCGATTAAGGAGGACAGCCGACTAAGCGCACTGAGCTATGTAATTTAGACATCTAAATCTCCCACCAACACAACCGGCATTTTATTGGTAGCATCATTAAGCTTAGGTGTGGGTGCACGTCCCCCCTTTTCCACCCGCAAAGCGTGCACGCATAAACCGGCAACCTGTGATGGATCATACTTGGGCGTGAAAGACACCTTCGAAAATGTCGCTCGGAAGGCCTTCCAAGCTGAAAAATAAATTTGCGCTCACGCCGGCGTTCCAACAGGGCAAGTTTCTCTTCAACCGGGAAGGCTTCGCAGCTACGTGGCGCAGTGGAATTTGAGCGGAAACGGCGACAGCGTGTTTCGGTCGTTTCAAAGGGTAGCCCTTTGGCAGCTGTTACCTGGGCTTCGCGGGACCGGCGTCTGTTTATGACCTGCGTAACCGAGTGAGCGAGCTCACCAGTGACGAAAGAAAGAAAATGGAGAGGAGAGTCTAGCGAAGGGTGAAATGGAGTACGAGACATGCGGCTACGGCGTCATCTCTCTCATTGCCTTTCATTAACACGTCTCATGCATCGCCACCAAGGAGCGCCCTCCCCTTGACACTTTCCGCAGACGCTATTCCATTCTCCGCTAATCCAAAACACGTGACGTTTGCGCGGAAGTTTAAACACGATATGCAACAACATGCTCGCTGCTCCCTTGTGCGGGGCTAATCAGAACCAAGTGACATTTGCGCGGGAGGTTCAAATACGATTTGCAACATGCAGGCCGCCGGCGGCGGCGGACTGCGTGGTACCCGCAGAGTAGCACACGCCGCCATGCGTTCGCTGATCACGCGCACACTTCCTGGGACGCAGCAGAAATTCTCCGCGACTGAAAGACTGCAGCTCGAGCTGTGCACAAATTTCATGTTAGGGAGTATAGACCTTTTTATTTGCTTCCTCCTGGGAGCGTCCATTTTATCAGTGGCTGTGCTAGCGGTTCTACAATTAGCGCAGTCGACAGGAAGATGTAACTCCGCATGCGCAACACAGCCCAGAACGTGCTCTGGTGTTAGTAAAGATGAACGGATAGAAAGGTTTATAGTAATCTTCAGTGAGCTTTTTTTACGCCCATACATGCTTCTGTGTATTTTTCGCAATCATCTGATAACCGCACTACCGTTGTTAGCTGCCGACTGCGCAACTCGCCAAAGGGGCATCGGTGAAGGCGAAGGGAAAAATAGTTGTGAAAGAAGTGTCAGCTGTGGTGAGGAGGAGCCTCGGAGCGGCGTCGAGTAAATCGGTCACACCGGAATGAAAACTGGGGGTGTTAGACGTATACTGCTTTTATACTGCTTTGCAGTAAGAAGAAATGCCAGTCGAGCGGGCAGATATGGTAGCACTGTAAATGACTTGCGTGAGTTGAAGTTTGCATAGCTAAAAAGCTGGTCTAGACTGAACCGTAAATTCTCTGAGCTGGCGGGTATTATTGCCACTGATAGGCACAATTGGTATTGATTTTGTACGACCGCTTTATTGTATGCGACTAGTCGCAGGTCGCACTGAGAGTGAAGGGAAGCTTTCGAGGTCGGGGATTACATTTAGCGCCATCTTACGGAGCGCGCCGTCCATACCAAGCAAGTTTTCGGCACGCTGGCTCCCATTGTCGCTGGCTGCCAAGGGCAGGTCGCTATCGATCAAGCTGGTCATGGGTACAAGTTGTTGATGATAGTGGTACCTGCAGCTTCGAATAAAGGGGGATTCACATGGAGGATAAAATCCAACTATTCTCTCCCCGCACCGCCTATCACGTGACCGCACGTTACGCGTCCGTGCGTAAACCTGTGGGAAGGGTAGAAGATTCACGTGTGGAGCAGGCGGTGTACCCACGGGAGCGGCGCCGCTTGGATCTAAGGCGGCCTCGGCGGGGATTTCTTTGCCGTTGGGTGCGCTGGTGACGCATTCTAATACGTTTCCCACTAGCGGCGATGGGTGGTGCAATGACTCGGCGCTTTGGCAGCAGCCACCCCATAGCAGCATCCGTCATCAGCAGTAACTCAGATAAAAGCAAGGCACCATAATTTACCATTTCTCATTGGACGCGAAAGCTTCCTCGTGTCAAAACTGCGTCAAAGGTACAGCCTCCCAAATTTTTAATAATATAGCGGGAGCGTCGACCGATCGGCATGTCCGCGCCTTGTCACGGTGTTCACCGGCAAAATAGGCGTGGGTACGTGCACGCCCATGGAGCTATCTGCTGTGGGAGTGTCGTCTTCTCCGCTCTTCTTCTCAGGGCAACACACCCCCTGTTTTTCTAATCTTGCAAGGCCATTTCGCTACCGCCAAAGGTAGCTTAACAGCTTGGGGCACAAAGTCGTTCAGATTCAGAGGCAGGGGGTGTGCCACTCTCAAGGAAACAGCGTTGCAGACGACCCTCATACAGCAGATGGTCCTCCTATGCGCGTGCGCGCAGTCTCGCCCTTTTCGTTGCTGAACACCGTGATAAGGCGCTGACATGCCGGTAGGTCGTCGCTCCCGCATTATTATTAAAAATTTGGGAGGCTGTACATCGAAACCTTCACTGAAAGTGCGTCCAATCGATCAACAAATCTTCAAAGACCCTTATCGGAACCGGCTAAAGAACCCATGCGACGATTTTTTGTGCACTTAATAGACGCATCTATAGTGGTTTATATATAAAGGTGTACTACTGTACTCCTCCTTCATGATCGATGCGTGTATTGTCTTGTGTAGAACCGTTCATTTTTCGAGATGTACAAGTAACCGTTTTGACGCAATGGAAACCCAGTTTCAGTGCCCGCCATGTGTCCAATTTTTGTCAGAGCTTTTCTGTCGACCAAACAAACAGTCTTTGGAGAAGTGTACCAGCTTTTTGACAGGACGCCATCGGCCCCCTCTAAGAAAGCTTTTGCTTTAAAAGCAAAGGAAGCGAAGTTGCCGGACGGGCGAAAAGCATTGCGTCAACAGCGAAGGATTCCTGGAGAGGCAGGTATTGTCTGCACAGCTTAGGTAAACAGTCCCCGACACCAGCGGCGCCGCTGCCGACGGTTAGCCGCCCGCGCTTGTGCGGGCTGCGCACGTATACGCACGGAGGCGTGACGTGCGGTCACGTGAAACGCGGCGCGGGGAGGGAGGAATGGATTTTATCCTCCGTGTAAATGCCCCTTAAACTGAGCTCTCGCCCATTGAACTTGACAATATTGTTGTGTTGTCCTTCGGGCGTAACAAGTGTCGATTAGTTTGAAACGTCAGTTGTTTGGTGTGGCTGTTTTTGTAAATCAACGGATGTACAGCTACGAAGTCACAAATTTTACCGATGGCTTCACCACGCACGGAATCAGATGGTAATGATATAGCCGTAATTATATAATATACTTCATATATTGTTATATATGATATAGCCATAAATAGCCATAGCCACGGATAAGTTACCTTATCTCCCTGTACACTTTTCTAGGACAAAATACCTACCTCCCTCTCTGTAGTGTCGTAAAACTAAACTTTAGTGTTACGTGCGTGAATGCTAATTTTAGGGGGGAAGTACCTTAGGCGCTCGGAATGTAGGCATCTCCTGTCCTCTCCTGACATCGTCACGGTGAATCAAGTTGCCAAGCGGTGATCAGAAAACAACTGTATATTGGATAAAACCGGTTTAGAATAAACTGATTTGATTTAAGGTAATTTAAAATACAAGATTAATCAGGATTTAATTAGAATAATAACAGAACAATGTTAAATTCTGCCTCGAAACTGGTTTAAAACAGCAGGTTTTGACCTGTAAAATTGGGCCCATCTCCCCGCGAGGGGGACTCGAGTAAATGCGTCGCCTAGTGGGTGGGTGTATTGCGTTAACGTTTAGTGTTTGGGGAGTTGGGGTAGTGAATGCGTTGTATCAGCAGCTTCTTGACGTAGTTTGAATGAGTCAAGGATATAAGGCGCGTTCGTAGCCTCCCATTCTGTGTCGGCTTTATGGCGCAGTGGGTAGAGCACCATGTACATTGCGTTCCGCCCGCAGGGTCGAGGGATCGAAACCAGGCGCCGGATAGTATTTTTTTATATAGTGTAGGGGGAGGGGTGCGGACTACGACTACGGACGTCAACGCGGGTGACATAGTGAGTTACTGAAATGCTCCGCATTTAAAACATACTTAGCATGCTTCGGCGTGTGACACGAAGACAACGTACGACCAGTCTGTTCCTCAATTAATTGCTTAAATCCGGTTCAGCACAAGACAGGGTGCCACCGCATCAGCAAGCCCACGATTGCTCCTCTAACCGGCGCTTCTCCGGCGCCCTATCAACGTGCGCCGTGTGGCAACAGAGATATTTACCATCTTTGTATACACTTATGCACTGCACGCGCCCCTCCCCAGGTTTAATGTTGGTGCGATGGCATGGGATTTTTCTTTGTTGATATCACATGCCTTACCGATCAGCTTCGACTGGTGGAGCGGGCTGAAGTGGCTGGCAAAGCATATGGGGTCCTGGACTGAGGACTCCACCTCTTCAAGACGCCATACTAATTTGATACACAATAAAGACGTTTATCCTTCTCCTCCGCACTCGTATTGCCTCTCAATGTAACGGCGAAGAGAATTTTGTAGGCTAGTCATTATTGTCGTCAGTTCCTTTACCCGGATTTAGCCTTAGCATGCATCTAACCACCCTATGATCGCTGCTCCGAATCTTAACCAGGGCATACTGCCGGTTATGACGTATAAAGCGGAAACTTGGCACCTTACAACAAAAGTATGAAATAAACTTAGGTCGCTCAACGGGCCATGGAAAGAATAGTGTTAGGAGTAATTGATTGATTGCAGGGTTTAAAGCGCCGACGCAGCGCAGGCGATGAGGCGCGCCGTAGTGGAGGGCTCCGGATTAATTTTGACCTCTTGGGGATCTTTAACGTGCGCCGAAATCTCGCACACACGAGCGTTTTTGCTTTTCGCCTCCATCAGAAAAGAGGCCACCATGGCCGGGAATCTAACCCGCGTCCTCGTTCTCATAGTGTTAGGACTAATGCTCATGGACAGGAAACGAGCGAACTAGATCAGAAAAGAAACCGGAGTAGACATTTTGAAATAGTTGAAATAAAGAAAAAGAAATGGACTTGGGCTGGCCATGTAGTGAGGCGAACCGGAAACCGGTGAACACTTAGGGTAACAGAGTGGATACCAGGAGATGGGTCCAGAAGAAGGGAAAGGCCAGTAATCTGTTGGAGGGATGAAATGAGGAAAATCTGCGGTAAACTCCGGACCCGAGCCGCGGAGGACAGGAGTGGTTGCAGGTCAGTGGGCGAGGCCTTCGTCCTGCAGTGGACCTGAGTAGGCTGATGATCACGATGATCATGATTTTACCCGGAATCCGAATTATCAGAAGCTTGCTTCCTGGAGAAGGCGCCTAATATACTGACACGATGGCTCGCGCTTTCTGCTGGCGATATTAACTCATTCTCGCCCCGAGAAAGGGGTGTTCTGCTGAGCTTTGCACGTGCTGCTCAGATGGCGGCAGCCTTTTTAAAGCGAAAGCTTTCTTAGTGAGACCGACCGCGTTCTGTAAAAAACTCATGCATTTCCCCACAGACTGGTTGGTCGACCGAAAAGCTCCGGTAAAATCCCTGAACACACGGCGCGTGCGTGAGACCGGGCTTCAATTGCGTCAGAACGGTTACGTGAAAATCGGGAGAAAGGAACAGTTCTAAATAAGACAATACACGCATCGATCGTGAAGAACGAGTACGATAGTGTACCTTTATCTCACAAACCACTATGCATGCCTTTACTTAGTGGCCGAAAAATCGTCGCATGGGTTCCTTACTCGTTTGCGATTTGGTTCTTTGAAGGTTTGACGATAAATTGGACACATTTTTAGCGAAAGGTGAACGCACTTTTAGCTTCCGCGCTTCTCTTAACTTTATTTGGGGTGGGCTGACAAATTTCACCGCGAGAGTGTTACTAGACTTGCTGAGAGACTGTCCCTGGAAGCTAGCCGTCCTTAGCTGTCTCGTTTATCAGCCGTGCTCGTCGAACGTCCGCGGAAAGATGTCATCCCCACCGACTGGAAACGACGACGCGGAAGTAAGCAGCGTGCGACGCCTCAAATGGAATCGACCGCAGCGACACCTTGAATGTGGAATGCAAGGTAACGGGGAAACCGAGGTTCGTAATCTACAACAGTACGGGTAGTTTAGTCCGGCCCTGGGTGGAGCAAGCGAAGGTGAAGGAGGTGACACTTACACGCAAAAAAACAAGCAAAAAAGGCGTCCTACACAAATGGGGTTACAGGTTCAGTAGAAGTGACGTCAGGGCCTCTTCTAGGGTTTTCTTTGCTTCATGTCGGGAACGTTTAGGTTCAGTGGCTGCCCTATCTTCCGCGGAGCGAACATCCACAAGCTTCAGCAGGGGCGCCGTCAACACTTTAGCCTGGGTGCGTCAGCCAATACAAGCTTTGCTTGAAAAATGTTTATTGGAGCCGATACTTATGAAACAAAAGAAAGGAAAGGAGGTGTCATCTTATTTTTCTAGTAAACTGCGGGCTACCGCTGCTGCTCGGGCCCGAAGACCAGCAATTCCCGGTCCTCAAGCCGCGCGCTGGTCAGCCCTGTCTACCAGCACACTCGTAACGAAAAAGGTCGTAAAAAGGTAATAACGGCCGTATTTATTAACTCCTTACGAACCTTACTACCGCGCGGTTTTGTACGTAGGCTCTGCCACTAACAACTGCGTGGTTAGGAAACTAACTGAGTGTAGGAACTAGTATGCACTGTAGATTAAGGTCGTGCTTGTGACTAGGTTATGCGTGGCCAGTTAGTAAACGCATGTAGCTCAGAAGAGTGCTATCGCTAGGACTTTACTTGGGGAGATAGTGGTGCTTACTGCCTGATTCAGTTAGTAACCCTGACTAGTACTAAATTTACTACTTCCGGTTACTTAGCACCTAGTGTATACTGGGACAAGTAACTTTTTAGTGTTCCCTTAGGGAGTGCCCCAAACTTTTTTATTTAAGAGTTCCTGCAATCGCACGCTTCTAGCAGTATCGATGCGAAAAGACGGGTTGGTCGTCCCTGCTTCACTGGAGTCCTTCCTCCCCCCTTTTGAAGAGGTCTTTGTTTGAGCGGGGAGCTCGCGTTATTGAGACTGCAGTTTCTGCGCAAATGTTGCAGACAGCTCCCGTACGGCTTGCGCGAGCTGATCGCTTATCCTGCGTTCGCTGTCTCTCAGTGTTCTTGCAATTCCTTCAAGCTGCGTGCCGTGACCTTTTAGCTGTTTCGCAATCTCGTTCGTCTCGGAATTTTTCTTCGAGAGAGCACCGAGCAAGGCTTCTTGAGCTTGAAATTTTCCCCTAGACGTCGTCGACAGCTCACCTAGGGCTTGTGTGAGCCTGTGCTCGCTGTCCCTACACAATGTGGCGACTTCTTCAATTTGACTGTCTATGTTTCTTGTCTGTTCCAAGAGTTCGTTTATCTTACTTTGGAGTGCCGGAAACTGATGCTGGTCCGAGTCTCTGATGAGCGCCTTCAACTCCTCGAGGCCAGTTTCGATTGCTTCAGCGCTAACCATTACGCTTTCACGGGATCTTGTCTCTACGGCTGCCGACGCAATGGCCTCGCCGTAGCATCCTGCCCTGTAGTGGCTTGGAAGGTCTTGTTGAAGTACGGGGGCATTGCAACGTGGACAGGCCACAGCGTGGAAAGCGCATTCTTCTTCATAATGCGTAAGGACTTCTTGAAGCGTGCCTACGAATGTACATCCTTGAGCCTCGTTCCAGCAGCACGCCTGCAAAAAATAAAAAGACAAATATTAGCCATAGTTATAAACACCTTTGCCCGAGTAACGCACATATTGCGGTACTAAGCACTCACTCTGCTCTAATTTTCTAGGGAAAACCATTGAAATAAATATGAACAAATCGACGTTGTACTCTGGTGTGGTGCTTTGTTCTGAAGACAGCGCAAAATAACGATAAACTGAGCGAGACAATCTGTAGCGAAGCCTTAAACACTGCACGAATATTCAAATTAGCAGACTTACGGCGTAAAAAAGGATGTATTCGTGTTACCAAAAGGCCCCTTCAGCACGTCTTTTTTTTTTGCATTCCTTCTCTTAAACCACAACTGATGAGCCGTTCACTGAACTCAGCCGACTTTATCTAACGGGAGCTAACCGTGTTCTTCGACTATGTAGAAGCAATCTCGCATTACTTGATTTCCACCCCGCTTAAGCTGATTTGTTTTTTCTTCTTTTTCAACTCTGGCTTGCAAACCCTTTATCTTTTCAGAGCGTGAGTGGGAAATAGCTTCCCGCCTCTGAGAATTTTGTTGTACTTGCGTTCGTAGAAAAAAGAAACGATATTAAAGCGAAGCTTTCTAAGCCTCGCTGCTTTTAACGTCCCGCCACCAAGACGCACTGGAGGAAAGCCAACTTTACAAAATGGGTTGCACGAAGCGATGATGGTGATAAGGGAAGCAACATCAAGCGCTTCAAGAAAAAAAATGTCTGCAGTTTAGCTCAGCTAATCTTGGACATGCAAAGCAGAAGCTTGGCTTAGTCTCGCTGAGCCTTGGTTTCGCTTGGTTAACCATTGATGTAGCTGTATTGCCGACCACGGCTCAAAGCCGTTCGGTGCCGTGCAACGCTCAAAGAAGGAGGCCCGGTGAACGTGGCGTTCATTCACGGCGACCGCGCCGTTCCTCTTTACCGAGCGCGATACGAGTCATGTAGCCCGAGACGACCCAGCCCCGCATGCATGGGATACTGCGGGGGTCGTCGGCTGCAGAATCAGCTGATCGGCCGCAATCGCGGCGGTGGGCGCCGCTCGTGCTGAGCAGAACGACTGAAAACAGGGCCTTGTGCGCAGCGCCGAAAGCGGGCACGGTGAATCACGCGATGCGAATCGAGGGGTGTGTGTCACCGGGGTGTGTCTTCGGTAAAAAGGTGAAATTGCGCATCCGCCGCGAAACCGCTGGATGAAAGTAGTGAAGCTTTGCTTTAAAAACGCTTCCCATGGTATTCATCTAACCTGGCTCCCTTAGTGCTGCCTGGCCGCCTCAGCAGGGATGCCCACTCAATACTGCTCCGAATGCGGCTCGATTTCTGCAACGTGGCAGCCCGCTTGCACCGACGAGGCCGCCGGTCGTCGCCCACATGTGCTGAATGCTGAGAGCCCGCCACCATGGAGCACCTGCTCTGCTCCTGCCACCAACACGATGCCCCGAGAGCAGAGCTTCGGGCAGCACTCCAGCGTCTCGGGCTGCCCAGAAACAGCCTGATGGACCTGCTTTTCCCGACGGGCCCCAACTCCATCGGGCGGGAAGCATTCCGACTTTGGCACACTCACTATCGGCTTCCCGCTTCCTTCGCCGACGCTACACATCTCCCTCGTGAGAGAGGAATTGTTTAGGTCTGCCCATGTTATCGGCAGATTGGACACTGACCCCGCCGAGCGGACGCCGTCTCTCAACAAGGGGAGCACCTGCACGTCACAGCAACGTCATCTCGGAGTGCGCCCAGCTTTGCTGGTCGTTACTCTTCATTTAGTGGGACGACTCTGAATTTTTAATAGCGTAGCTGTTCTTGGCCGACGCTTTCATGGGACGAGGCGTGGTAACGCGAGTGAAGTGATGTGAAGATGGCATAGCCTAGCGAAGGGGAGAACAAGCGGCAAGCACACGTGCAGCCAGTGAAAAGAAGTTTTAAACGGGTCGGTTACATAGGCAAAGCTTTTATAAATTACTAAATCTCGTGGCAGTGTTCACACTTGTCGACATTGTCGAGCAAAAATAAAACATCAGGCGTAATTAAGGCAAGACATGAATACATAAGTGACATTTGCGTTGTTCTTCTAATTAAAAATACATGGCCACTTGATTTTTCCAAGAACAAATACAAAAATACCCCGTGAAAAAATATTCTGACTTCAAAATACAGAGAGAGAGAGAAAAAAAATTAGTTTTTGAGTGATATTTGCGGTGTTCGTTTACTTAAAAATACATTATTGCTTGATTTTTCTTTCAGCAAATAAAAACAGGCTTTGAAAACACGTTTTCACCCCAAAATAGAGAGAGCACTCGCGGCGGCCTCTCGTGGCAGTGTTTCAAGTTAAAAAGTAACAAGAGGTCGCAGCAGATGGTGCGACCAGCACAACACGGGATAATTGAATCGGAGCGAACTGGAATCGATCTGCCGCCTTTGAGAAGTTCTATGAAGCCTAGCCTTGCGGATAGAGAACGCCAAGCAGCTTCACTATTAACGTCAAACTGGACATATTTAAAGTCCGGAGCAGTTTAGAGGTGCGGCTTGTCGTATAGTAGCTCGTCCGGGGTCACGGTACCTAGCCACTGTGGTCACGTGGCGTCACGCACCCAGACAGGCTTCAAAAAAAGATCACTGCTTCTTTTGATCGGTATCCAACCTGGGTCACTCGCTTTACAAAGCCGATGTCAATATACAGTTTTAGTTTAGCGTAAGTAGACGCTCCACGTACAGTCGCGCGCGATTTGAAGGTAATCGCGCGAGCATCGACCGGCCACGACGATAACGCCCCCACATGGCTCGTTTTACTGCGCCTGGTTCCTTGTCTACGTGTTATCTTCCTCGGTCGCCGTTTACTCAAGGGGCCATCACTCCCACGGCAAAACCAGTAACCCCTTCGTTTTCTATCACGCACGCAGCGACGACATTCCACTAGTCGGCTCTTACAGCAGTTCTCAAAAAGGTGCGCACTAACACATTGACGGTAAATACTGCGCATTTATAACAATCGGTGCTATCGCTGTTCACGATAACCAAGACGAAAGCCCACACTTGACTACAACCACACAAAATCACCACAAAGCGGAAAGGATGGTTTACTATCCGCGGGAGTGATGACTGCTTGAAAGAACAGCGACCAAGGGAGAGGAGAATGCATTGCCTAGGTCCCAGGCACACTGAAAAATTCCGCGCCGGGGCGTTATCGTCTTTATTGGTTGAAGCTCGCGAGATTGCCTTCAAATCGCACGCGACTGTACGTAGAAGCGTCACGGGTGACCATTGCGCATGCTCAGAACGCAAAGGACCTACGTGAGTCTCACGGACGTACGTGAAATTCCATTTGCGCTTTTCACGTTGCTTCCGTACGTAAAGGTTGTATCACTGGCGAGCCACGCATGCAGGCAACCATGTGAGTGCGCAGTCACTGGTTACGTCGGGCTCCGCGGGATGGCGGTACTCGTCTGTGCTAAACACATGATGTGTTGGACGTTCCAAACTCTACCCCACCGAACGAAAAGTAATGCCTCGACTCCAATGTGAGTGGGATTAATAACCTATCTGTCGACACCACCATTGAGAATCGGCTTGAAACGGAGCAGAGAACGCCCGCCGGCGTTTTTTTTTTTTTTTTTTTTTTTTGCTGCGGCTTGCGGCCGCAGTGGAACAAGCCGCGCCATGTCCTTAACGCTTCGGCCATGTCCGTGGCTGTTTCCAGTGTTGCCAAGCAACAAAATTGACAGCCAAACATTTAAGTGAATACCATCTACCCGCCGCGGTAGCCCAGTTGCTAAGGAGTTGTACTGCTGAGCCCGAGGATGCGGGTTCGATTCCCGGCCGCGGCGGCCGCTTTTCTGATGGAGGCGAAAAGCAAAACCACCCGTTTGTACGAGACTTCGGCGAACGTTAAATATCCCCAGGTGGTCAAAATTAATCCGAAGCCCTCCACTACGACGCGCCTCATTGCCTGCGTTGCGTTTGCGCGTAAAACCCTACAATCAACCAAGCTAATACAATCTAAAGTAACCAACATGGCGACGCCCTGCACTCCCGATTCGCAGTGAGAACACCTTCGTCGCTAATCCCTCGGTGCGATATCGCGTTCTAATCTGTTGATTTCGCTTTCAATTTGCCCATTCTTATGCTCACCTAAAGTTTAAATCGACAAACAGCTTTTTTTTTCTTAGACAGAAGAGCGATTTTTCAGCTGACGAAGTAGCGTTTGTTATAGCAAGGGACTCGCGAGATCACAAGTGGCTACAAAGTATCTGTGTCTGTTAGTAGATGGCGCTAGGAGCAAGGCGCGGCTATTTGCGGAGAACACGTGCATCCAAACGACCTACGCGAGGTGGGAGTCATGTACCTGTCGTACCTAAAATGGTTTCAAACTCCATGCTCGTTGGCTACGTATACTTTGCACGTTTGCGTACGTCAACTCTAACCCTCCCACTACTTGGCTGGAGGTGACCGGGAGCTCGTCGCCCGAGCTACAGCTCCTGACCGCCACTAGGGCTCAGGATTACCTGGTGCGCCTCCCTCACCTGAGGGACACTCGCTAGGACTGAGCCTCACCAGAAATAAAGCTGAGAGAAATAAATTCTCTCTCTGTAAGCACGCGCAACTAAAACTTTATATCAAATTGCGCCACACAAGGCACACGTTATCGCATGCAAAGTGTTGGGGGTTATGTTTGCACTGCGCCTTTGCCAGCAAATAAATACACAATACTCTAAAATAAGAAAAATCATTAGTCAGTGCATTACAACTTAGTGAAAACTTAATCCAGTGTCTCCTTATAGACCTTCACAGCGTCTGCGGCGCTCTGTCTTGACTATTTTCGGTACCATCGCGAGGCTGATGCTGAACGTAGTCAACAGAGGGTGCCACAGCCCCACTAACGAATCCTGCTCCGAACTTGACAGCTTTCCCTTTCAGTGGGACAGCTTTAACTTTTCTTTACTTTCTCTTCCCAGCGGATTTGTTTTGACGGAGGACTACTATTGTCACTTTTTGAGTTTGATGAGACACATTCTTAGCAACGCCCCACACCACCATGATGTGTAAAACAGAGCTGCAGTGCTCACGCGGCAAACGGCAGTGCAACATGCCTTTTCAAATTATGCAGCTGCTAAGGTGACATACTTTATCGCAGAAGGCCTATACTCCCCCTGTGCTGGAGTTTGCTTCGGGAGCAGCAGCGCCAATTTACACATCCCGGTGGCAAGTGGTGACATTAGCTGGGCAGTACTGTACAGGGGGGATTAAAAGAAACGCGAACAACGGAGCGCACAGCCTCCGACGCATGCTGCACCGTCTGGCTGCAAAGACAGTAAACTGCGCGCATGCGCACTGCTTAGAGAGCGTTTGAGGGTGTGGTCTAGATTATTGAGAAATGCTTGATCGAGAGGCGACGCCGGTCGTTTATTTTGAGGCGGCTTTTCAAGCTGCGTCGCCACTGAGCAGGATGATCGTTGAAGAGCATCATGCCAGCTGCAATCAGCCTGCTGCGCGCTTGGATCCCAAATGAGTACATAACAGGGTGCTCAGTGGCGACAGAGCATAACAAGACGCTTTTAAAATAAATTGATGGCGTCGCTTCTTTATCAAGCCTTTCCTATAACGGTAGACAACACTCTCAAACGCTCTGAAAGAACTACGCATGCGCGCAGTTCACTGACAGTGCAGCCAGACGGTGCGGCATGCGGCGGAGGCTGTGTGCTCCGTTGTTCGTATTTCTTTTAATCCCCCCTGTACATAAAGCTACCGTCACCACCGTGTTTCGACGAATTCAAAGAACGCGAGCATCAGCACCCTGCCCTAGACAATAAGAGGCAGTTATCAACAGCCAAGTCAGCAACGCATTCATATGTAAGGCGTCTGCGATAGCACACACAACAGAATAAGCTGCACAATCGCTACCCCCGTGGTAAAATACGAAGCCGGCAAACTTCTGATTAAAATATCGGAGGCATCCAACCACGCCACAAAAAAAAAGATAGGGTGATGGTATGCAGCAATCGCTGTTTCTGTTTTTTCTTTCTTTTTTCCCCTGCTTTTACCCCTGGTTTCACATCCACGAAAAAAAGATAGGGTGATGGTATGCAGAAATCGCTGTTTCTTTTTTTTCTTTTTTTTTCTCTGCTTTTACCCCTGGTTTCACATATTGACACTGTCATTCACGTTGACTATCTTGGTGCAGCCCGTCAGACGCTTGACGAAAGCCGGTTGAGAAGTTGGCGGAAAGCGTTGCGTAGTAGATTGGCCGATTTTCAGCGGCCTCTGTCCAGTGCAGAGACCTATGGAGGCGAAGCTTGATATACACATTACAAACGAGTTACGGGAGCGCGTCTGCGAAATTTACTTCACGACACTAACCAGGGAGTCAACGCTTAATTGCAAAGCCGTCGGTCCTTTCAACCTACACGCCCCTAAGATTTGAACGATTGGAGTCCACATTCATAGGCAGTTAGCTCAAGTGACACTGGTCGGTTGTGTTTTTGGCTATACCAACGTATTGTTCACGAAATCTTCAATCTTTTGGTCAGGCGGTTGTATCGAGACATACAGACACAGACAGACAGCAGACGAACAGTCGCAAATTTTCTCGTTGCTTTAGTTTTTAAAAATGAGCCGCAATTCGACGTGATAGTGCCACGTATGAAGCTGCCGCCTTTTTTGCCTTCTTTTTCTTCAGAACAGAAAAGCACTTACCTTCAACTGAGCAGTAGTTGTCGGCCAATCAAACTTCCGATATTCCTCTGAAGCGAACGACTCCTCGTCGACGGGACACACGATGTTGCCGTCGTTGACGCTGCGACTTGCACACGACTCGCACAGGGTGTGAAGACAAGGGAGGAAAACCGTCGCCCGTGAAATCACGCGGCACAGTGCACACGTCATGTGCTGAGGCACTGCTTCAGCGAACTTGGTGGTTCGCCAATTTACGCCCCTGGCAAACCCGTGCACTCGGTGAAGGCAAGCGTTTCGGTCGGGCATCGCAACAGTCTTGGCTTCCCAGCTAAAGCGGTAACTATTCCGTGTGGAGTGCGCTCTTCGGCAGCTTTCGGTTGGTGGGCTGATACGAAATGATTGAAAGGGGCGTAGTGACAGCTCAGGCAAGGTAAATATAAATGGTAGCGAAGGTTCGGGCAAAAAGCGGTTCAGAACCTATTGCCAGCGACATCAGCATGGGGGCTTATGGGAGTGGCGATTGAAGCGCGACTAGGTGAGGAGAGAACAAACACTAGTAACAAAAAACCAAGTTTTGTTCAACAATAAAACAACATATATATTTTTTGAACTATACTTATTTCTCAATCACATTTATTTAGGCACAGTATATAAATAATTTATGAAAATGCTGTTCATGCTCAAAAACCTTTTTTGTAGCGCCCTCTGAAGAATGGCACATGTCATTGCTCTGTTATGCAGTCCTTGTAGTGATCGGAAAGGCGCTCCTAAATTTCGTCTGCTAGGAAACGCCCCTCGCGTGTTTTGGTGGTGCGCATTTGCATTCGTTTTTCCTTGTTAATTTCGTGTGCACTTAATTTTTGCGGTGCGTGGAGTTGCGAGGTGCGTTGTATCGTCGGTGAACACGTGTAGTACCGTCCCCGGCGGGCACGGTGAACTACGGGACGATGCTGCCAACGGTTGGAGCGGAGCGCTTTCGTCGGTACCTACAGAAACGATGTGCTGTACAAGGTTGCAGCAGCGACTCCCGTACACATGGCGTTTTACTGCACCATTTTCCTCTCATTTCCACAGGTAACGCGAAACTATTGTACTGTAATATGTGCACGGGGAGTTGTGTAAGGGGACGTGGGGGTGCAAAATGGATAGACGAGCTAGTTGGTGAACAATTTCCATGAGTGAAACTTAAGCGCAAAAATTTTTACAGGGACGAGAAAGGGAACGGCACAGGCGCTTGCCGTTCTGTGCCGTTCCCTTTCTCGTCCCTTTAAAAATTTTTGCGCTTAAGTTTCACTCACGGAAAGTGGTGGTGCTTCGAAAAAATGGGTCTAAAGCTTTGTTATGTCACAGTTATCTCTTGATTTCACCTCAGGCTGGCTCAGAGCAAGTTGTGTCAATTACTCAAGGACTTTTCGGCGTAGTACCACTCGAATTTAAACGAGTCGCTTTAATTGTCTATCTCAGTGTCTTCTCTATTGCATTATAACGCTTGTAGTGCTCGTTGCTTCCCGCACTTGTACGCGCAAGCATTATTTCCAGCGCAGTACTGTGTTGTGCTGCTCCGTGCTGCGCTGCTGCCAGATCTTTCCTGCTATGTGCTTTTACATACTGTCGTCGCTTTCGTTTGCATTGATCCATTTTTCCTCTTTTTACTTATCTGTTGCGACACTTGCCTAATAATGCAACCAGGAAATTGCAGGCGTGAATGCTGAGTGAACTTCTGTAGAAACACTTGTCTACTTGATAAGACGCCGGGACAGCTGCAGTGTGCTCGCTGCACTTTCGTGAATCGGCATTCCTGCGGCCCGGTTTTCTATGTCAAGATGCAGTGCCTAGTTCTTTTCTCTTGTTTCGAAGTAGTTCTGCTGTTGACGCTTTCACATAGCATTATGAGCAATATGCTCATGATGCTATGTGTTACTGGTAAAGTCAATTTTTCGGCGCGTAAGGAAAATCATAATGCATGTAGTGCCCACGAACATTTTGTACTTAGTGTATACGTGCTCATTTTGTGCAGTGTGGTAAATTTGTTTTATGTTTATCCTGGAATAAAATTCAAATGTCTTGATTATAGCATGACTATGCGTTATTTCTTCTCTTAGAACAGAAGCACACAAACTGAGCAGGCATTATATAACCTTGATCTATACTTAAGGCACGCACGCAACCGGGTATGTGCGACACTTAGGCAGTGGCGTTGGTAGAAATTGGTATCGGGGTAAGGAGTGGGCACGTTTTTTATATAAAAGGGGGGCCGGGGAGAGTGGTCAAGTGTCATTTTGGGCTCTGTATCCCAAGGCAGAAAAAAAATTCCAGTCGGGGGGGGGGGGGGGGGGGGGGGGGGGGTACGTTTGCCACCCGCTGCAATCAAAATAAGCAACTGATTGCTTTTATACAGCAGTGGAAGGCATGAATACAGAATAAAGGTTCAGAGAAGATGCAAGATGCTTTTATAAACACCGAGGCGAATCACACGACAGTATGCTAAAGTACGTTTCTCTAGTCGCGAGTATAAGCTGGCGTTGACTTGAAGCACACACGCCAAGGGCTCGCCAACTTGCGTCAGATGGCAATGACATGAGCCCTCAGCCATCAGATTCCTGCTAAGGCTCTTTTGAAGTCAAATTTTCCCGCTAATGTCACTAAAATGACGTCACTTTCTGACCGGATCTTGCGTCACATCCTGTTTATTTTTTGTTCCGCCGGAAGTGTTCCCTCCTCACACAGATGGCGCTAAGCCCCATGAGCAGCTTAAGAGCCGCCATTTTCTGAACGTATGGGCTTCTATGGAAGCTTCGCTACCAGTTATATTTACCTTGGCTCAGGCGCCCAGAAACTTCCGCTGAGTGATAACACCGATTACCCTCGTACGTGGTAGGGGCGGACACAATACAAAGCTATCAACGGTGCAACAACCTGCCCAGCGCCTGCTGTCGAGATATGTAGGTGCGCATGCGCGCCCTTCGCTACTCAATGCCTGGCAAATTTCTCGATTTCGGCCGCAGCGCTTCGTTTTTTTTTTTTTGGAATGTGCACTCGCCGACGCTTTGTGTGTTTCGGCATCAAATGTTACAGCATAAGGAGAGAGGCAGCAGCGCAGCAGCGTTCGTGGTAATGGCCATAGAACTTGGTACTAATATTACAGCAGGAAACCAGCGTCCACGCAGCCGCGCTTCGGTGAGCCTGCCGCCATGTATCTCGTTGACACGTTCCACTTGTCCTTGGCATCTCATGAACAGGCTGGGAAGTTGCCTGTGGGTCCAAAATGGCCATAATATTATTGTAAAAAACTATTTGTAGTTGTTTATTAGTTATAAAAATGGAGCTCCACGAAGATTCATTTGACAGATTATTTAGAAGCTTCATGCAAGACTAAGAAAAAAAATTTAACCATTATTTCTTTATTTTGGCTTCAAGAAAAAAAAGAAGCCATCTCGATAGCCAAGCCAAGAAGGCGAGGAACGTCTCTGGTGGCAAGGACGACGCCAACGACGGCGCCCAATTGCAGTGGCAGCTTTCCATCTAGTATATCTTAGTATAAAACGCTATGTTCATGGCCGAGGTGTGCGAGGATGATATTTTTAGTGGGATGGTTATTTTCACGCTGATCATGCTGGTGCCGCCTAGCCTCCAGTGGTATACAACATTCACTATGAGCGAGCAACACAATCCTGGGCAGCAGCCAGCATGTGCTTAAAGGAGCCATGAGGAGAAAATACAACTTCGTGTAATTTGAAAGAACTGGAATTCAGTATCTCGCTCAGCTCCATTACAGCCACAAAAGATGTTTTTAACGAAAAAAAAAGCAAGAAGTATTTAAAAACTTTCAAATTTTGCGCCACAGTGACGTGTTATGAGCAAGAATGACGTCATACGGGTCAACAATAAAACATAATTTTCAGTGCGTTAACTGCACGTTAGCATTCAAGTGATGCGGTCAAATGGAACTAGACCCGCCGCGGTGGCTCAGTGGCTAAGGCGTTGCGCTGCTGAGCACGAGGTCGCGGGTTCGATTCCCGGCCGCGGCGGCCGCTTTTCTGATGGAGGCGACAAGCAAAAACGCCCGTGTGTACGAGATTTCGGCGCACGTTAAAGATCCCCAGGTGTTCAAAATTAATCCGGAGCCCTCCACTACGGCGCGCCTCATCGCCTTCGTTGCGTCAGCGCGTTAAACCCTACAATCAATCAATCAATCAATCAATCAAATGGAACTAGAGGCCCCATTACAGACGTCCAGTCATGTGTCGTCGCGACAGGTCAGTTGGGCGGCCGCCAATCGCACAAACAAGGTTCCGTGACGTCATAGATACGTTGCGGGAAATTGGCCAGGGGGTCACGACTGCTTCACAAGTTTTCTTTAGTATCTCCGTTATTTGTTCGAAGATTGCCATGATATTGGTATCATTGTTATCGGGACGAAGCAGTCTTTCTAATAAACCCAACTTGTACTTTGTCTTCATGGCTCCTTTAAGGCGCGTAACGGTTAATCCGTTCAGCTTCCAGGCCCTATCCTCGGCTTTATGGTTTTTCATGAATTCCGCTTCCCTTTTTGCATAGGTAAAACTTAGTAGTATTATGTGTGTGTTTATGGCGCAAGGGCAGGCGATACTTACGCAATCAGTGATGTGTGCACGAATAGCACTGACAAAACGCCGCGTAATTTCACGCTTGGCTTCACAAAGTCACTGCCAAGCCATCCCATATTGCGCACAAAAATACACAAACAGTTCGTACGTATTCTAAAAATAAAGACAAAATTTAACACTGGCAAATTAGGGACATTTTGTTTGGTTGAAATTAACGTTTTTCCCGCGATGCAACCAACTAACGTTGACCTAAATGCGACCGAAAGCGTGTATGGAACTGAAGGACACCGCACAATGTTCATTTGCACCTATTTATTTTTTAACGCCAGAGGTGGCCGTAATGTGGGGTGCCTAACACGTTAAACATGCCAAGAAAATTCCGAGCGTTCGTGAGCGCGTGCCTCGCGGCGACCGCCGAGCGTCCCCGGCTCGCGCAGTGGCTTTAGCAAAAAAAAAAGAAAAATTGGCGAAAACCCCGAAAAGCGCCTGGCGTTGCATAGCAACCAGCAGCGCCAAATCTGGCGCAGCACCTGCTCCATGGAACCTCGACGCGACTCCAGGAACGCCGCTCATGCGTCGTGCACGTTACGGGCATCCGCTGCGCCCCAGCTGTATTCAAGTGCTATCGCGTATGTAACGTGCGACTATACTACAATGGAACGCTAGAGGCCTGAAACCCCGTTTGTCGTACTTTCGTCAGTATGTGTTCATAATGTTCTTTCCTATCATCGTCACTTGCGAGCCGAACGCAACTAAGCAGATTGAACTTTTCAGATATGAAACATTTACCTCATTAACTTCTGGTATCTCAAGCAAAGTACAGTAACCAGTATATTTGATCCAGGGGGAAAAAGAAGGGCTTATCGTTCACGCTAATAGCGGTGTATATATCGTCATCCGGGCACTTCGATTACAAGAGGTTAGAAATAATTATCCTTTACACCCCTGGACCATAGTTCATAATCGGAGACTTTAACGTACACCTTATGCTCTGGGGTAGCCAGAAGAACGATCTGAGAGGTGGAAGGCTTGTCTCACTAACGTCCCGGCGTGAGCTTTGTTTTGTAAATGATGGCAGCCCAACTCTTCTTGGTTGAGCAACAAATAGCAGTTGTCTGGACTTCGCCTTGGTCTCCAGAAGTCTAACTCACAGTGTTCAGTGGTTCACAGATACTGAAATCCATGGGAGCGATCATCTTCCGACATGCCTGAAGATTGAGGGCCTTGTTGGTTTGCTTCCGGGAAAAATCACCCGGTGAATAGAATGGAAACGTTTCAAATCTCAAGTTTCAAATGTTTGAAGTTTTAAACTCTTTCAAAGGGTTTCAAATTACAAGTCAGAGCAGACTTGGTTGTGCTTGATTTGATCGTGTTTTGATGCGTTTAAATGATAGCCAACTCAATAAAATAGCCCTTAAGGTAGTTTCAGGGGCTAAACAAAATTATATCCGCTAAAACAAGCCGATTTAGCGGCTTCCTCTTCAGTAAGCTGTCGCGATCGTCACGACGTGCGTCAGTATCGCCAGGTCGACTGGCCGAACTCTCTGACGATAATTAAAGTTCTGTCTTCTTGTGTACAGTCACCAAAGAAACAGTCCGCAAGTAGCACAGAAAAAAGAACGTTTCTCTCTTATATCCTGAGGTAACTGCAAAAGGTTGCTTCAGCGAAAGCATGCACGCAGACGCGTGAAGCGCATACGGCTCAGTTGAAACCACCGGCCCGGCACCGGCCTAAAAACAAGTGCAAATTCTAATATTTTCGCAAACTAAATAATTTTTCACGGAACATTTAACCCTTAAATGCCCATAAGGTTTCTATTGGACATATATAAGGGAATTCTTCCCGAAACCGTATTTATTAGGCTGCGAACACAAAAACAACCGAGAAAACTCCTGCAGTTTCATGGAACAAGAAATACAGCTTTGGAAATATTCTTCCCTGTGGGCATTTAGGGGTGTCCTACTTTGGAGGAAACTTCGCGAAGCTAGAACCGCGCCCAGGCGAACCTTCTATGTTGTGCAAGTTACCTCGGACCGATTGTCGCTTTTTGCTCTTGAACCATATCTGAACCGAACGTAGGGCGCTGCCACCTTTTGAGAAAAGGGGCGTGGCTTATGAAGACACATCTTGATCATTCCGACAATAAATGAACTGATCTTTTTATCTCCTGTATCCTGCCAGCCCTTTAGATTTCCTTCCTTCGCCAACAGGTTTCCTTGCTTCGCTAAAGATTTACTTGCTCTAAAACAATTTTCACTCTATCACGAAACAATGCGTCAATCAGTCAAAACTTAAGGTTGGACATGTCATGCAAGGTAAGCTTCGATGAAGCTCATGGCTGTAAACAAAACTTCGGGATGCTTTTTTTTGTGCTAAAGGGTGTGTATGTCCCAGCGGCTATAATTACATTCATGTTCTTCAAAACATGTCCCTGCTCGCATTCGCGTTTGACACGCTGACCATGTCTTCAATACTATCAATTTCTGCATCTTTTGAATGGGTAAAACAGCTGATGACTCATCAACATAATCTTCCACTATCTGTGTAGGGGTCTACATTGTCAGAAAGGGAATAAAAAGGTTTTAAACCTCTTCCGCCGTCAGATGCCGAGCCATACAAAACAAAAAAGAAAATAGCGCGAAAATATTCAAATTCGCGGAAAGCCCGTAGGGAAATATGTTCCCATGTGGTAGATTTGATCCAAGCCTTACTTACAGTACTTAAAAGCAAAAAGTGGGCTCAAAAAATATGTAGTACGCTAGCTAAAACATCAACTTAAGATATCAGTATTATTTACTTACTTTGCCCACAGTGAATTACTTAGTAATCTATATCTCGTCGCTCTTATAGTGCTCAATGTGCTCGAAACATTGCAAGATTTACAGAAAGTTGCGGCATATGGTCACAAGACCTGCAGCTGCACCTGGTGGAATGAAGATAAAAGAACGATTTTTTCCTGTCATGGTAGGAAGGCATCACGCTAGATGGCGCCACAATACTTGAGGGCGTATGCAACCCAGCGGGCTATGGAGGAATTGGAATGAAGTGGGAATTAGCTTCTCTGCGGGCGTTTAAGGGTTAACGCCGCATTATTTACAAACGCAGGGTACATGTATACTAGCGGGTAGAGGGTGAGGCTAAAGCATCAAATAAATCAATTCGGCGCAATTAAAGGACGCTCAACAAGCACCAGATCGCAGGTTTTCTGCATGGAGAGATGTGTACTTCTATGTTTACATAACATAACATAGCCGCGTACACGGTGCGCAACCCAAACGTTTACATACGATCGTCACTGACTGTGTTCGTTTTCTTGTTGTGAAGGGGTCGGCAAACTACGGCCCGCCGGCCCCATGCAGCCCGCGGGGCACTTTTATGCAGCCCCAGCACTTTGTCAGAAACCTCACCCTTCCCCCTGCCACTATCCGAAAGCCGACACGTCAGTTTTGACCTCAAATTGGGACGTTAGACGGGAACCAAGAACAGAGAATTGATCAACTCCACTTGTAGTGTCCCCCATCTTCACTCTCAGCCAGATTCTCAATTCATCATCATCATCAGTAGCAGCAGCTGGTTGTGCTGTTTGTTGTGACGTCACCCCTGATACACCTGTTGTCTTCACGCCATCAAGTGTATTTGCGTCTCACAAGTGCCTTCATTTGCCCTCTGCTGTCCTCGGCGTTCAATCTGGGTCCAGTCTGATTGCTTGTCAGCAACCCATCGTCTTTCCCTTCAACATTATTTCTGGGGAATGTCTGGGATATGTGGAAGCTGACGGTCCCCTCCTTTCCATGCCGTCCAGGAGGAATCGTCCCTTTTTCGGCGAATGTTCTCATTCTTCATCCCAAGGCAGACCCAGATGTTTCTCAACAATCCTTCGATGGAGATCTGACCCAAGCCCAACACGATGAACTCCTTGCCGTTCTCGATCGCTTTCCTAAGTCCTTCGACTGTTATCCGACCTCCTTGGGCCGCCCAACTACTGTTTCCCACAAAATCGATACCGTATTCCACGCTCCACTGCGGTAGCGACGTTTTCGTGTGTCACCTGCGGAGCTATCCATGATTGACGAACACGTCGCTGATATGTTCACGCCCGCAGACTACGGCTACGCAGACTACTACAGGCTTCTCGCCAATCTTTCTACTTTATGGGCGTGAGCCTTCGGGCACCCTAGACACCATCCTGCCCTACCCTCCCGACGTCTCCAAGTGCAGGTCCGTTTCAGTGATCGCTAAGCATGCCGAAGAGTGCCGCCAACAGGCTCGATCCTACACAGCTGCGGATCAAGGACGCCAAAAATCTCGTCATGAGGCTCCAGCCCCCTCACGTACCTATGCCACCGGATCTCTCGTATGGCTGTGGATTCCGTCCAAGACACCTGGTCTTTAGACGGAGCTCCAGGCTAGGTACCATGGCCCCTACCGAGTTCTCGAGAAAACATCCCCCGTCAAATACGTCGTTGAGAGCCGATCACGGCCACGACCGATCTTCGTCACCGTGGGCGCGAAACAGTTCACGTGCAGCGTATGAAGCCCCACTATGACCCCCTCGTTGTCGCGTCGCCCTGAGTAGCCAGGATGGCTCCTCTTTTTTCCGCGGGGTGATTGTAATGAAGATAGTACGGGCGCCAAGAACGTCCTTAAATGGGTATGCGCCGTACGTGTATCAAGGCACAGACGATGCATGTGCCTTGATACACGTGTGTGCCTGATCCTGGGATAGTTCGCCCCAAGTGGGTATGTGCTTAGAACTGGGCTAGGCAGCCCAATTGAGACTGCAGTGCGCGAGACCGGATTCTTAACGCGAGAGCTCGTTTGGACGCGCTTGTATAGGCAGGACTTGCCACAACCTTGCCACTTAGGCAGGACTTGCCACAAAGAAAAAAGAAAGAAAGAAAAAGAAAGAAAGGAAAAAGAAAGAAAAAATTCACTAAAAAAAGAAAGAAAAACACGCCCCCAGAGTGGGGACCGAACCCACGCCTTTCGATCTTCACTCTGGGCGCCTGTTTTTCTTTCTTTCTCGCGTAATTAATAATAATGAAAAATAATAATGTAACATCCCTAATGGTAAAAAAATAGTCTAACCATTCCCCTATGCCTTCTTTGGCGTTGTAGACTGCCAGCATTTCTTTCTGTATTTCCTAACGAGCCCCTCATTTCCAAACCCTATATATATATATAGATATAGTGACGGTTCAGGTTCGACTAAATCGCGTACCGAACAAGTTCGCTGATTTCAGTTGCCATCTAAGTAAGAAAAAAATGTTTACTGAACCAGAACAACAAAACAGCAACAAAAATAGAAGCTACCAGTTTTTCCAAATACAGTGATAGAGTTTCAAAGACAACTCAAAATAATTCGGCCAGATATTTATATAAAACAGGTAAAGTAGTGACGATTCACCAGCCGCTTCGTCCCCGGCCCTAATGGCGTGATAGAGACTAGTTGGTGTGTTTCGACGAGGTGTGTCATGTTTGTCAGCTCAACGTTTTTAATCTGGAGGACAAATTTATATATATACCTCCTTAAGCACAGAAAATGTTTTATGTGAAGCTAGTTTGCAGAAGAAAAACTACTGTCGCGACGGAGACAGAGAGATGCGAAGACACACGTCTGCACGCTACAGCGCCGTGGACCCAAACTGGGGTCCCCGCTTTATTCCACGCTCGTGCCCAGCACGCACCGCAAGCGCGTGGTCAGCGCTCGCCACTCGTGGCTCAGCCCCAGCGTCATCGTTCCTGGAGCGTGCCCGTTTGCGGCAGCAGACGACGCAAGCTGCTGGGGCGCCACCACACTACCTTTCTGAAAAATTGATTGTTGGGTTTTACGCGCAAACGCAACAAGGTGATGAGGCGCGCCGTAGTGGAGGACTCCGGATTAATTTTGACCACCTGGGGACCTTTTACGTGTGCCGAAATCTCGTGCACAGGGGCATTTTTTCTTTTCGCCTCCATCAGAAAAGCGGCCGCCGTGGCCGGGAATCGAACCCGCGTCCTCGTGCTCAGCAGCACAACGCCTTAGCAACTCGGCTACCGCGGAGGGTTTTTCTAAAAAAAAATTCAAATCCTACTTTGCAGGTACGTTGGAGATATCGCGGGAAATTCAAAACATTTGCCTGCGTTGAACATGAACCATCAAAGCTGTCCGCCCGGGGTTTTTTTCTGTGAAGGCTCTGTGCTCTTCTAAATGAATTAATGAACTAATGCATTGTTTGAAGAAGGAATTCTTTTAATAAAGATAACAAACATGGCACATTTTGAAAATATGTCAAAATGTCGGGTTCTGTTTTTCTGCATCTAAATAAGCTAGAGAGTTCCATTTTTTAAGTATTTCTCGTTCCTGGTCCTTGATCTCTTGTGCTAATTTTAGCTTACCTAGAAAAGAAGCTCATTTGAACTCTGCACTACTTGAGTTCGGCCTTTTACTGAAATTTCAAAGCCAATATACCAAAGGCCCTCATGGATGTTACCAACTTTCACAAATTGAAGCCAAGGTTGTTGTTGATGACAATTTTCAAAACCATGCTGCATTATTTGTGCACTTTTCCAGCTACGAAGCGCAAACATGACCTTGTTAGCCGTAGTGCAATGACATTCTGCAGCGGTTCGTAACAAGCATTCTGACTCTAAATTCAAGACGAGAAATTCCTGTTACAATTTTGTCCGCTCTAAGCTTCTAGTGAAGCTAAACCTCTCTTCGTCTTCTTGATTAGTTTATTTCTCTGGAAAGTGGGACAAAATGAGGGGCGTAAAAAAATTGGCTGCTTTGTTTTGCGCTTATTTGGCAGCCCAAAAGCTCCTAAATTATTCGTTATGAACTCTGCACGGAATAATTTAAACCAAAGTGGTGGGACTTTTGAACACAAGTGATGGGCGCACAAACAGTCTCTAGAGGGTGCGATTGTTGTGTGTCTGTGCAGATGGTTCTGGATGTTTTCCTTGGCCTCCCACATATGAAGTATGCGAGAGTCTAATTGTTTGAGATTTCCTTTTTGGGGAACGGTTTTAGTGGCAAAGTCGATGTGCTCATGTATAATTTCTACCTACTCCTCGACCTCTTGGATATTACGGCAGTATTGTTGGATTTTTCGTAAGACGTCCCAGTCAGTTACTGTGTACTTGCGCCCCACATATTTGGTTGACCCTGCCATGAGGAGCGTTTCCACGATATAGGGATCGCTACCTATAGTTCATACCACAAGCTGCATGCAGCACTGTGGAGGCTACATTGTTGTCAATAAAGCGTCCACTGAGGGCGCCTAACTCACCGTGAAGGGGGTTTTGGAAGAACCTTTCAGTCTCCCCTCTCAGCAGGTGGAACCGCAAGGCCCCGGCACCTATTTTCTCTCTCCTTCACGGTGAGTTACGCGCATACAGTTGGCGCTCCATTGACAACAATGTAGCCTCCACAGTGCTGCATGCAGCTTGTGGTATGAACTATAGGTCAATAAGCGTGTTTCCTCAATGCGTGCTGTTGATATTGGGCATTGTGGTCAGACCCGGCGTGGCATCGCACTGGACGCTTTTAATTTGGACGCCTGGCCATTCGTTACTCCGCGGCAATCAAGCAGCCCGCGCGTACGACTGAGGTCTTGCAAACCGGGCACCGTTGGAAGATGACGGCTGGGCAGATCCCCCTCTCACTACTTTCAGCGACGTAACGCAACACCACAGGCTATCTTGATGCACTTACCCGCCAGGCGCTGCACTCTGTCAAAAGAAGAGCCTACCCGCCATCCGCCTAATCAACCCATTCGTCATCCACCCGAGAGCCTACACGCCACCCACCACTCGCTCTGTGCACCCTGTGCAAACACTGTGAGCAACGCGCTACCCTCTGTCACGTTGTCTGGGAGTACCCAGACTTGAATTCAATTCCGAGTCGTACTTACGAGCAGTGGGAGACTGAACTTGCCTGCTCTGATTCGAACAGGCAGCTTGGCAGACCGAAAGGGCGACGACGGCACGTAGAACCAACGGATCCCTGGACTAAGGACCCCGCCCACCTATCAGTTCTTCCGTCAAATAAAGTTTCTCCTCCTCCTCCTCCTCCCTTTCTGGTCGGGTGTGCCAGATTCGTTAAAGTGTTAAAGTTCAACTGCGTCAGAGTGTGATCGTTGAATGCTCTTCCTAAACTATAAGCCGTCAGGGCACGATGATGCACAGAGTTCAAGGAATTCAGAAGAAAGGAAGGGAACTTTAATTAAAAGTTCTTTTACATGCTAAGAATACGCACATAAAAATGTTACCACCTAAGACATGGAGAATGACACACCCATAAAAACGCCAAATAGCAACTGAGCAGTGAAATGAAGCGTAATCTCTATAAAAACTATAAAAAACCAAAGGGCCCAAAACGAAATCGCACAACTCTCGAAAATTGCTATGATTACTTGTTAACGCATGCGTCATTTTTCTTGTTGATAGAGAATTGATTTCTAATAGGTGTCGAAATTTTTGTCTCTGCATACAAATTTTACAATACCAATATTCTTCCTGTAATGACAACATTCTGTGCTGCTGGGTTAATGTAATTATAACGCTAATTCAATTACTTAATTCCAATATAATATTAATATGTAACGAAAATTGATCAGGTGATAATACTATCACTACAGTAATAATTGATGTAGACGTCCAGTAAATACTTATCTTCGCGCAATTTTTTCTCGGTTGGTGCAACCATTATTGTAAATTTCCGTCAGCCACTTTCCTTCTCTGCCTCCCCAAAACCACTTTTGTCGCTTTAGATTTTCCCAACAAACCATGTAATTTTAGGGATCGATTTTCTGGCACCCTCTTTCACAGCGGAACAGTACAGCTTCACTGGAAAGAGACTGCAGCTAATACACTTCGCCCACTATTCGGCAAAAATGACGCATGTAGCCCTGTCGATTGGTTCTCGGAAGATCTGTCGTCGCGGCTTCGAACAAACACACTTTTATATCCGCGGGGAAATGCAAACTACATGATTGACGACCCCGCCGCTATGCTTTCATGATAACTAGTGGGATTCGTAGAAAATTAGCGCAGTTTCTAAAGTGAAATTGTTTTTTTTTATATATGCACTGTTGTGGCAAACCTATTTATACAACATTTTTTTATCAAATTTGAAAGGTAACGTGCTGGCTATCCAAAGCTATAACCTCCGTTCTACTGCTTGAATTTGCGGGCACTGTGATCACACTGTTTAAGTTCGGCACTACCTTTCTTGCCGCTCCTCCCAGCTGAAATATTGGTTTCGATGATCATCTCAAACCACCTCAAAGCATATTCCTTCTGACATTTTAAAGCATCGTCTGTAGATTCTTTTAACACCAATTGAAACAACGGTTATTATGCTTCCTGAATGTTGTATTTTAGGATTACATGGTTAACTGTTATACAATTGCCACGCTTTGTTTTTTTTTCCCCTGAAACTGGCCTTCATGATCATGTTCCAGCGTTTACATTACTTAAATATTTGGTCTATTACCCCAGGAAGTCGTTGGTGCACGTGGAAGTTAACTTTATGGGTACTGCCACACCTATGGCGTTTATGTTTTCCCTTGGTTCCGTTTGACACTTTGTTAATCTGTACACAACTATGGTTTCTACGTTTCTCCTCTTCCTTCGATGTATCTGCTTGAGCTTTGACAAAGCTTATATAGGTATGTGCTTTTATTTCCACTTCGCCGACTTGCAATTTCTCAACTCTTTCACCACTCTAACCCGACCACAAGAAATCTTCCGGAACAAGTTATTGGCCGACATCTGTATTCTGCCCCCCCCCCCCCCCCATGTCCTTACTGTCCCCATCGCATCGCATTCGATGTCAACTCCTTGATTTAGCACTGCCCCGTTATCATTATCCTAATGTCGCATAATGTCGCAGGCCATTATCATGGCCTGCGCCTTTGTCATTTGTGTCACGGAAAGCGGCCTAGTACGCGCAATGTAGCCGTGGTCTAGATGATTTGTAAATTATCCCTGTGGAAGACAACCTCTACATGGACTGAACCCCTCCATTCCTTCTTCCCGCGCTGGCAAGAGGCCTTCCTTTCCATTAAACCTCGCAACAACTACACCCTCGAGCCAAAATACCTGTTGATGGGCATGCCCCGCTTTATCCCATACGAAACTGGTAATAAACGATATCATTTAATATTAAATCAGTATTAGTAGGAGTACTAGTAGTAGTAGTAGTAGTAGTAGTAGTAGTAGTAGTAGTAGTAGTAGTATACTGACTCATACGCCAACCTGACACATTATTTCTTCGAAACCTGAACCCAGTACCTCTTCAAGGGTTGCACGCTGACCATATCGCGTTTGGTGTGAAGTGCACCATAGACCGCTGTATTAGTAGTTTTGTGAATAATCATCTGTCAAAGGTACGCCACCACTGAAGCCGGAATATTGGCCTAATATACCATGCGTATACAGCATAAATAATGCCATCTACAAAAAGAACTACTTAAGGTCACCCTGTCCTCATGCAAGCCATTGTCGACTGCTGAAACAACTCACCTTAAAGGCGGCTGGTCTTTGCTGGGAAGGCTTTAACGCTGCCCGATTTAAATAAGAGAAATGCCTGCTAGAAACGAATATTTTTACCGTAGCGGTTTGGTTTAACAGAATAACTCCCCATCTCCCAAGAGAGAGACGGGGCACAGGGCTTCTTTACCAAGAAATACGGTTTGCTCAACCGTGGTGACGGCCTATATCCTAGAGAACTAAACATCTTTGGGTGTAAGGTTCAGGCCCACATTACACATAATAAATAGCATCAGTTAATCAGAAATCTTCTACTGCATAATGCTACGTGCCTAAGGCTCGCTATACCGTGCTAAAACACAATTTGAGCTTTAGTAACCGCAAGTAAGCTACACAGCGGTGCGCAGAAAATCCGAAGTAAGATCTATCGGAGTAGTACAGCCGGGAAAAGAGGGCAAGAGAGAAAGAGGTGGTTATTTATTTCAACGCAGAAATTTGGGCTAGTTAGTCATACGACTTCGACATTATAAAAAGCGCACTAGAGGGGGACAAAGAAGCGACAGTGACACGAGATCTGAGCACTCGTCCCGTGTCACTGTCTCTTCTTCTGTACCCGTCTAGCCCGCTTTTAAACCGAAGCTTTCTACCTCTACCAGCAAACGGTTCTTTAGTGGCGTGCGGGACTCCCTACGCGGCTGCGGAGGGGGAGGGCGGTTTTCACTCACAGAGCGCAGTGTAAATGGCGCGGCGAATTTACCCACCGTTCCCCTTGCGCTCACGCCAGTGGGCGCATCGGCGCGATCCGGCTTTGTCGCCTGCTACAGCGTCTGGTGGTTTTGGGCATGTTTTGGCGCAGCTTCGCGTCCATTGTGCGCTTGCTTCGCAGGCCTTGATTAAATTGTTCGACAGCACCTCCTGGGTAACCCGCACAGGACGGAATTTAGTGGTCGTACGGCAAACACGCGTTAAGGATTGGTTTGCAGGGCGGGAAAACAAAATGTACAAACCATATATAGACATCTGGCCGCTAGACAAACGCCAGCTTTCGCGCACGGCTAGCCACGATCGGGACTGCGTTTTCTAAACTGTTGAATACCAATTCAGTCGTGTTTTATTAGGTATTACAAAAGGCGAAAGGAGCAACCGGTTCTGATAAATAGCGGTCATAAAAGTTCCCTCAGCTTTCTCGCAATTCTAGAACTTACTAGACTAACTAGTTTAAATCAATGTAAATGGGAATAACTAATCTCACATGCCGAATTGTTTCGGTGTCCGTGATTCTGTAGCGCGGTGTTGTAGCCCCGAGCTAGCACATCAGGATGGCTAGGTTCCGCTGTCTCACCCGTCAAATGATGCTCCTCGCCGTTTTCTTTCTGCCGACGGATGACCGGGCTGCAGCGGCGGCGTCCAGCGCTCTAGCCCGGCCGTGGCCGACGCTCTTGTATTCGGGAAGCCGCCCCCGCGAATTCTAGGTAACGGCAGGCAGAATATCTGGTTTCATTCTTTTTAGAGCCACTTGTGTGAATTCAATTGACGTTGAATGGGCAATTGTTGTGGGTGTCGTTTAAAGCTTTGATTTCCAACCATCTTCACAGCATGTATTGGAGCCAATAGTTTTTCTGGCTTAAAAGGGAATAGACGACAATACAAGGGTATTTTCAGTTTTCAGCTTTATTAGGGCGAGCCGCTCAACAGCGTTTGTCATTCATGTTAAAAACAAACTTCCTAACAAAAATCGATACACTGTGGCCAATCATCTAAAAATCCCGTGACAATGCGTGGCTCGAAAATAACTATTCGGAACAGTATTTACATGTCGTGTATTTTACAGCATGCCGCAAGCTCATAGCGGCTATGATGGAGTCCCTTTCTTTATTGCGGAGCATGGCACTGGATAACTGGCGCCCAGATGGCAGTGGCAGCGCCAGATTAGAAGGCGTTGTCTTCTATTATCATGGAGGCTGCTTTTGCCGCGATCATCATCACGGGGGCGTTTGTGTTTCCTGTTGTAACGGCAGGCATAACCGATGCGTCGGCCACTCTAAGTCCGGTCACACCTCCTTGAACCCTGCAAATATGATACCATCACCATCATCATCAGCCTGGTTGTGCCCCAGCACAAAGACGTTTCGGCTCCCGTGCGGGCGCCTTGTTCACAATGAAAAGTGGGGGCGAAAGTGATCCGGTTATGTTTGCTTCAAGATGTGACGTAGGCAACGTGCGTACACGTACGCACGTTGCCTACGTCACATCTTGAAGCAAACATAACCGGATCACTTTCGCCCCAGGCAACGTGCGTACACGTACGCACGTTGCCTACGTCACATCTTGAAGCAAACATAACCGGATCACTTTCGCCCCACTTTTCATTGTGAACAAGGCGCCCGTACGGGAGCCGAAACGTCCTTTTTGGATTTTAAACATTCTGGGTCGGTGCCAGTTTTTATTGCCATATGTTTTCCTGACCAGACGGGTTTCCGTCCAACCCTCGATTTCTTCAACGTGTATCGTGTGCAAGGTGAGTCCATTGTTTGCCTCCAAATTTTCATAGCTCGTCCTTTCACCAAGGCCTTGGCCGGCCCCTATGTCGTTTACGATGCAGTGGCAGCTGCTTTTGTTCCTCCTACGCATGCGCAGCATTTGAAAATTACACAATTAGAGAAATGCTTTTATGGCTGCACTACTATCTCGCGCTCCTAGCCCTCACAAAAACTGACACAAATTAACGCACTTTTGCAGAATGTTATTGCCTCTTTCCCCACCAATGACACTACAATGTGCTCTATCGACTAGTCAACCATTTCCACCGCAAACACGTTAGAGCAACAAGGACACAGTTGCGCCAAGCAGCAACCTCAATTCAGCGCAATCGGATTCGTTTTAAGTGCCAATCGGTTATTGTGCACGATGTCCAGGTGCTAGGGAAGGCGAAGAGCAGATATCAATGGATGGTGAGAAGCAGAACCTGTCTATATCTTAAAGGAGAAAAGATAAAACCTGAAAAACGAACAATGTCGAACTTGCAGCCAGTGAGGAGGAGGCACGAGTTTTAAATTACGCTAGGCTCTTTCCTGTAAGACCTTAAGAATTTGTTTTGAACCACTGCCATAAAGTCAGACCACCTAACCACGATAATCCGTCAGTAGTAGCCGTCGGAGGAACAGTGCTTAAAACACTTGCTATCTCAGAAAACAAAGTAATTTATAATCTTCTTGACAGTGTCAAGAACGGAGGTGAAAATCGAATTGGCGTAGTTGTCGACATTTAGTAACAGAAGCAGGGCAACTACAACGTGACAAACATTGAAAAGGTGTTAAAATAGCGAATTTTAAGAGCAACTAAGAAAAACCTTGCGATTGGCAAAAACAATTTATCAACTCGGATGAAACAGGCGATATCACAAACAAAATGGATGGCGGTAGGCTGCAGTGAAATGGGTGCGGTACGCGATGGGTCCCGGCTGGTGTCGCACATCGTTGGGGGTTAAAACAAGCGTCTGCTGCGAATGGTCGATTTTAAGGACGATGGTCTTTCTTGGGCTACTTAAACCCAGAAATTTTGGTCTCTCTGTATGTCTGTCTGTCTGTCCGTCTGTCTTTTTTTTTTTTTCTTTATTGCCCATCTCGGACAGCAACACCAGGTACCAGGTACAATGACAAAGAAAAAAATCACAGTAATGCCACCATGCCCCCCAGGGCCGGTGTTGTCATTTAAAATTCCCTAAGCGTAGTCAGAGGTTCAATTTTAGACAACCACTCTGGTGGAATGTTCTTCGCTCTCTGAACTTCAACAAACTGTGACACACTTTCCCTAAAATACTGTCTCGTTGGCCGCGCGTCGACATCGCAATGCAGCCAAGCCATGCTAGAACGCCAAATGCTGTGCAGACCTAACAACATGACACTGTCAAATGGTACACCATCCTCTCTATCAATGCACAAAAAACGAATACCGTGTGGACTAAGTGGAAAATCTTTCTGGAGTGACCGTTGGAGGACATCCCAAAGGAACACTGCGGCCCAACAATGAAGAAAAACATGCTCCACAGTTTCGGGTTGTTTGCAAATGGGGCAGTTGGTTCCCCATGGAACCGAGAGCCCCCTTTCATTCATCCAAGTATCGACTGAAAGTGTACCCGTTTGCAATTTAAAAAAGAAAGTCTTTGCCCCAGGTGACACTTCCATTCGTTTGACTCCTTTTAAAACATCTTGTCCTGGACCATTGCTGTACAGAGCTCTATACAGTGGCACTGGGAAGACTACGTCACATACATCCTTATATAATTTTTTCCTAGTTACACTGGCCAGATATTGCATCGAAAAACGCGTTGATAAAAATCGGAATGACAAAACAATTTCTTTAAAATATCCATGGACACCACCTGGCATGCAACTTGAAGAAACCACAAATTCTGGCAAAGCACGCCTTAACCGAACTTGCATTACAGTGCGTAGAAAAGGGTCCTGTACATCGCGTAAAAACAAAAATCGGTTTACGAGTTGCCGTACAAACAGATGAGTCAGTCCTAATCCTCCGTCGCGTTTTCGCCGAAACAAATTCGTCCTACTGCTCCTCTCCCACGTGGACCCCCACACAAAAACAGCAAATACGCGATGTAGTTTCTGCAAATTCAAACGCGAACAATGCAGCACTTGCATAACGAACCAAAGCTTTGCCACGAAGAAAAGATTACAAGTCGTGGATCTCGCGAACACTGACAGCCCAGTTGCTTTCATTTTTTCCACTTTCTCTTTCAGTGATTGCACCTGCCCCCGCCAGTAGGGCTCACTGTCGCTACACTATTTCAGAGGGGTTCCCAAGTACTTTACTGGGGTGGTTACCCAAGCTACATTAGCAAAGATCGCTGGCGTTGACATCCATTCACCGTGCCAAAACCCCAGGCATTTTCCCCAATTTACCAGACTCCCCGTGACCTCCCCAAAATGCTTCACTGTTTCCACGGCGAGCATCCCGTCTGTCTGTCTGTCTTCTGTGACTCGATTCAGCCACCCGGCCAAAGTAAAATTGATATTGCGCAATAGTTTTATATACTCACAGCCACATGTAAACGTCTAAGCCCGGTTTATACGTTCATACCTGACAACTATGTTGAAGAAGAACAAGACATTACGCAAATATAACACAGTAAATTAGTACACAAGGAATATTTACAGTGTTCCTTTATTAAAAATTTATGGATCCCTTGTTTTTCTATAGCAAATGATATTCTATATCTACTGCAGAAAACCGCCGCCTCCTGGCGGCATATGAAAAATCACGCGGCAACAGCACCGAAAGGTTCCACTAGCTAGGTTCCACGTTCTGCTTGGAACGCACGTGGAGCACGGCCACGCGGCTCTCTAAACCTTCTAGTCGGCCACCTCCATTCACGCGCGTCTCCGCCGTACTGCAGCGCTGGCATCGAGAAACCCGGCCTGTAGCAGTGGAACTTGGTAACTTCAAATCGCCTTGCGCAAACCTTTAGTGTGTTTACCTTGGAATGAGCGCGACGGAACAGGAACAGCATCAGAGGTGAGCGGGAAAGCAAAGGGGGGCATTTCCTTGGCAAATGCCTACAAAGTCTATCGTCTTTTGACGACATTTGCAACGAAAGGAGCAGATACGCGGCCAATTTTTTGTATACTGCTCTCCGCTATCTCCAGAAAAACTGTTACACGGTGGAGACCCGTCAGCCATGTTTAATGAACTATTTACACTGTATACAATACATGCACTGCAACCACAAAAGGTCGAGAGGCAGCAACGTCTGACACCATGCAATCTTTATTTCAGAAGCGTCCTTATTTCAGCGTCACTGTCCCCGCGGCAATATAACTAACTGGTATTACTTTATTTCCACGAGACTCAACTTACGACGTGGCCTCCACGGACGAAGCAGAAAATGAAGGTGGGGAAAGTTAAAAAAGGTCAGACGACGGTAGACCACAGCTGCCCTAACTCTTTAAAGCAGCCATGAAGACAAAATACAGCTGCGCTGAATGTGAAGGAACTAGCTTTTGGTACCTCGATCTTCTCCATCCCAACCACGAAAGACATTTTTTAACCGAAAAAAAGGAAGACCAAGAAGTACTTCCAAATGTAGCAATACAAGACGTCAGCAGTGACTCAACAGAGGTAATACTTAAAGCACAGTTATCATTGTGTTAAATGCACGTCAGCACGGATGGAAGTTGTACGACCACATGAAATAGACGCACTCTTTAGAGCCAACACTCATGTTGCTCGGCGTTGTCATTGGCCGGCGGCCGAAAATCGCCCAAATAAGATCTTGTGACGTCATAAAGACCTGTCCAGAAAGCAGCTGGTGAGTCGCCTCTTGTACTTATACATCATTTGTTTGAAGAGTATGATGCAACTTGCATCATTGTTATTGTATAAAAGCCAAGCTTGTATTTTGTTGAACACAATGTACATGTTTGGTTCGTTAAAAATACTCCTGTGTACCTATAACAATTATATCAATTTTATCGCGAACTGCAAACAAGTAATCGAACTTTTAAAGAAAACATATGAAGCAGTGGCGACTCCCCAGCCATGTTCCGGCATTTTCTCTGGGACGTCACAAAATGTCTGTACCATGATTGGTGGCCACCGCCTAAGCCACCGCCAGGAAACAAGACTGGGCGAGTGTAGCGGGGCTTCTAGCTCAGTTCGATCGTATCACTTGAATGCGAAAGTGCAGTTAACCCACATAACTACTTTAGTGCTGGCCCATACATTGGGCCTCCTCGATTTACCAGTCCTGGACGGTCCGCGGGCAGTCCGAGGACTGCATTCGGACCGGGAGCCCCATAGGAATACATGGGAAAATCGAGCGCCGGATCGCGTCTCGGGCAGTCCGCGGACGATCCGGGACTGATAATCAAGGAGGCCCATTATGTCACTCGTGCCCGCGTTACGTCACCATAGCGCGAAATTTGAAATACTTGAAATATTTCCTGCGTTATTTTTTGTTTAAAGGAGCCCTGGAGACAAAATACAAGTTTGTGTTATTCGAAAGATTTCGTGCTTTCAGTACCCCCAGCGCTTGTACCAATGCAGACGATGCTTTATTCACTGAGAAATTAGGTTTAAGTTAAAATTTTGATTTTCCCGCTAAATCGTGCGTTTTCGTGGTCTGCAATGACATCACATGAATCGACCGCTCTGCAGCCGATTGGGACGTGGCCTCCGCGATCGGCTACCGGCGGCGCGCCGCCGGCAGCAAATCGCGGAGGCCACGATTGGGAAGCCTTGTTTACCGTTAGTGAACCTAGATGGCGCCATCATACCGTGGCAAGCCGTTTTCTGCCTTTGGATTGTTTTTGACCGTATTTAAACCCGGCTTGTTTTTGTTCAGGGAGAAAATAATCGCTTCGTCAAACATACTGTGCGCTCGACAAATATGGTCACGTTAGACACGGTTGCTTGATTCAATCGGCCAGTTCTGTTGCGGGAAATGAGCTAGTGGTTCGCATGGCCATTCTTTTTTTTCCTAATTATGTAGCTTATTTGAGCGAAGTTTGCGTTAAAACTGGTGTCAGTATGGCTCTAACGAGGCAATCTTTTGAATGAACCAAACTTGTGTTTTCTCTTCATGGCTCATTTAAGAGACGTCTTTTATGACTGCAATGGAGTTGAGTGAGTTACAAAAGGCCAGTTTTTTCAAACTGAACAAACTTGTATTTCGCCTTCACGGCCCCTTTTTAAAGGTGCGACACAGCCACTCTGGCAACTGTGGCGAGAGCCGTACCTGAGTCTCTCGTCCACCACCGCCCCCGGATGGTGACCCATGGCGGCCGTGCAGCAGACGTGCGCGGCTGGAAAGGCCGTCTGCCTGACGAAGCAGTCGAGGTACGCTGCACTCCAGATGGGCCCCGCACTTTCGCACGGAGGATACGGCACATCCCACAGCTCGGCACCTTTCGCCTTAAGACCGTCGGCTTCGAGCAGCTTCCGAATCCTCATGATTCCTGTAGCGAAAAACAGCAACGCCGGTTTACCGTATTTACTCGCGTAATGATCGCACTTTTTCTCCAAAAATTATGATGCAAATTTAGGGATGGGTTCATTACGCGGGGGAAATTTTTCGCGAAAAACATTTGAGCACAGAAAACGCAAGCAAGTTGCGGTTCAGAATTTTTACGATAGGTCTCATGAACATAAAAATAATAAAAACATAAAACTCCGCACACTGCCACAGCCGCTTTGCAAAGTGACGCAAAATGCAGTGTTTTCACGAATTGCGGAATGCGCCGGAACGAGTTTGCTGCGAGGTGACAACAGGGCAACCAATAAGTGGCTGGAAGGTAATGAAGCAGCGGACAAGGCAGTGCGTGAACTCAGACACCGCACATCTGACGATCACGCTTATCACACTCTCCTCCGTGAAAAATATGGAGAAATACTCTCGCTTATTATGGAAAAAAGAAGTACTTTTCATACTCCACACAAGAAATTAAATGCTATAGAAGCTCAAATCCTGAGGCAAATTGCTCTTTGAAGAAGCACGGGGGGGAGGGGTCTAAGAACGCGGGAGTACACGGCTAACTACAGGCAACACGACGAAACTTATGCATGCTGCGGTAGGGATCGGGAGTCGGGAGACCGTAGAGCACATTGTCATAGTCTGGACAGAGATACGACCGCGGCGGGAAGATGGGGAAACGACGTCGGCGGAGGCTTTGGGATTTGATGTGAGGGGGACACTCAACTTCAAGGCCATAGAGGTGACGAAGGGGCGGCTGGAGTAGTGGTTGAAGAATAGTAGGGAAGAGAGTGGGACGTAGGATGAGTAATATACCGAATTAGAATTTAGAACACAAGGGGGGGGGGGGGGGTAAGCAGGTGTGCAAGGGAACGGAGGGGGGAAGAGATGGGAGTTTAAAACTGGGGGGGGGGGGGGGGCTAACCCATTCGGTTAGTTAAGCGTAGGGAAAATAGGCAGAATAACACAGGCAAGTCGGTTAGTAACAACCAACGTCCCGATACAAATGGAGGACCTCTAAGAATCATCATCGTCACCGGCCCGTACCCCTGCGGTACGCAAGACCTTCAGCATACGGATGTAAATGCTGAACCAACAACAGCTCCGCTGGGAAAAAATCACCCCCACTTCCCGTGTTGATTACACTAGGTAAAGAGCACAGAGCAAATAAGGCGTTATCTCGCACCCTTAACAGTCCTCTTGACGTCCTCCTTGTTGGACAGAAACGCCGGGTCGATGAGTGGCTTGCCCGCGGGCTTCGTCATGTTGAGAGACACCCTTCCTCGTGACTTCGGCTGGATCATGATAAGTGTGACGAAGAAGCCCTTCTTGCCTTCCATTGGCTTGTAGTATTTCTCGTAGACCTGGTAACAAGTTTCATATTCAGATTCACGCTTTTTACTCAAACTTCGTACTTTAACTTCGGACACTTCGAATACTTCGGACACTTTAACACTCCTTCAATGTACTAAGTTTAACTAATAAAATTTTACGTGCCACGTGCTTCAGCCAACAAAAGGTTTAACACATTCTCCATTAAGTGTTTCGATGGGGCAACAACAACCACTAAAGTTCTTATCGCACCCTCCGTGAACTTGCAATCCTTCGCACGTGGTTGACTACTTGAAGACAGTGACATAATTACATAAATATTTAAGAGACACACAACGCATTTTTGTGGAGTATACGCCCTCTAATCCAAATGAAAGGGCGTCACTTGAACAACTTGAACTCAAACGGGTTTTCTGGTGGCGCCCTAGAACATTTGAAAGTGGAAGTTTCAGATCTACCAACCTAAAGTGTGCTGTTTTAGAATGCTAGAAACCATGACAGTGAGCAACGTAGCGACAAATTTTTAACGTTACCTGAGACGAAAAGAGTCATTTAAGAAGGTGTACCCAGATAAAAAAATAATAAAGTTCAGTAATTCTTATTCCTACATGCGGTTTTTTAATCATGCATTGAAGCCGACAGAGCTGTTTGGTGCCATGTAGTGTGTAAACGTGGCACTGCCGTCCATGTACACCTTTCAGGATTCAGAAATTTCAGAGCAAATTTAACATTGTTTCCGCCTGTTTATTTAACAATTCCTTGCGGTTACCCCAATATCTAAAACGCTGGTTTTCATACGAGTTAGATGACATGCACTCCACAAAACTCGGTTGTCTGTCCCTTTAAACGCAAGCAGCAACAGGTCAAGAGACTACGTGCAGCATTAAATAGGCTAGTGCTGGCTCTGGATCATTGGTGAGCGTTTCATTAATGGCTTTCAAAGTCATTTGGTTTGGTGGAAGGTAGAAAATGTGTAATAAGTTAATTCCTTTCACTTGAGGAACAAAAGGGCTATTTATTTCTTATGCAAAACCAAACTTGGGAGTATATTCATAAGTCAGACAATGTGGCTCACACACTTCAATACAAAACACACTTTGACCGCAAAGTCTCTTTTAAACGTAAACGTTTTGCCATGTGTAGCGTTAGAAAATGTATTTTTGTGCGCACACTTTAAAGGTAATAGAGTAACAGCTCGTCAATTTGAACTCAGTTAACTGAAGCTTCCGGTTCATTCGAACTCACGCCCTGGTCCCGGCACAGCCCTGTATATTTCAATGGGGGAAAACTCGCGATAATTCGAACGCGTCGGTATCCAGAACGGTTAATTCGAACTGGAATCCCGTGGTTTTTATCGCTCATCGCAGAAGAAGTCGGCCCAGAATGATTACAATGTGTTGCAAATCCAAACCAAAGTGACTAGAGATGCAAAACAACGAAACAGAAAACAACGGCATGGTGCACGCTACGCTCCTTCAACAGCTTATTTCGTTTCTACAAAGGGCGCCACCCCACCGGCGCCAGTGCTCCTGCGCATGCCATTATTATTTACAAAATCGCCTGCCACAAACGTGTAGTCGGGATAACGAGTCCAGAGGTGGCTTCTTTGAGTTCTGCATTAATTCTAGCACCCCCCCGCTAATACGAACAATTTTATGGTTCCCTTGGAGTTCGAATTAACGAGCTTTTACTGTACTAACCAAGTGGTCCAAGCTCAAAACTTCCTCACGTTACACAGTGCAAAAGTAGTGAGGCTAAAGGTGCAGGTTGCGGGCGGGCAGTAAACGCCGTATGTTTTTTGTTAGTTGTCGGCTAATAATAAAGAAAATGGAACTCAGTTCCACCCAGCGCGAAATCTACGGAAACAGCGGAGCTGTGGTTCCCTTGTGTCGGCTTGAACGTCAACGGGCGCTTGCCCGAAGAACGGAAGCGACGCCGCTGCGCAAATTCTACATCGTTTCTCGCAAAGGAATCGGCAGCTAAACTTCTGTGGCGGTAGGCTCCCTCTCACTCTCCATTTCCCAGCAGGAGGGAGAGGAACCCACCCCTGTGAGACAAACGGGCCCTCTATCGGTGAGTCTGGAAACCAATTTCTGGGAGGAAGAAGAACCCGCCCCTGTGAGACCACCGAGCCCTCTATCGGTGGGTCTGGAAACCCGTTTCTGTGAGGCCGCCGGCGAGTGTGGGCACCTGCTCCTACCCGTTCGTGACCCAATACCTACAGAAGACTTAGGAAAAAGGCTCGACCTATGACACCTCCGCTATAAAAAAGAGCGTGGATATGAAGCACACATCGTGCCGTGGTATCTTTTGAAGCGAAAGCTACACTACGCCACCTCAGGCGCTCTTCGCGGGGTGACCAGTTTTGACCTTGAGAGCTAGAGGTCGAACCACACCCCGTTCCGCAAGCTCCCGGCACGGAGCAACGGCCCGATGGCGGGAAGAGATAGGCGGCAGGCGAGAGATAGGCGAGGAGGGAACGGAGGCGTGCGCGGAACCCGTGTCACCATCTGGCGGAGGAAGGAGAGGAGGCCGCCGGCGCAGCGATAAGCGCGCGCCACAAAGGAAGGTTAGGAGGCACGTGCGGCGCGGAGTCGTGAGCAATGGAGGAAGACGAACATCCAGCTGTGGTCACTCGTACAGCGCCGAGGCTTAAGAAACGCCGAGAAACGAAAAAAAGATGAATAAGCAGTGCATTCATTGCAAATATGTCTGTATATCATTGCGAAACACCCCCTCAACCACCCCTCGACAATGGGCCTAGCCAGGGCATTGAAGCTTTCGCTATTAACTAGGGTTAACCAAAGCTTAACCACAGCAATTTTTTTAAAGCGTACCTTGTTTCACAGCTCTGCTAATGTCTCACGGGATTTTGTATTAACGCGCGGCGCAAATTTCATGCAAAGATAATCACCGAGTCAACATGCTGCCTGCATGCGAATGCTTACATGATGTCTACATACTGTCGACATCCGAATAAAGGGAAAGAAGGGTCGAAACGTTGAACTATTGAGCCAAATTCCGTAGATAATGTAGCCTTCCACTTCCTTAATATCTGTCATAGGCGAGAAAAAAACACGTGACCGTGGCTTCCTGGATGAGGAAGCCCATCGACAACAGATTTCATTTCTGTTGAAGTGGTAAAATGCAAACAGACGAAGGGCCGAGGAAGAAAGCACAAGACAGCACAGCATCCGCCTTCTGCTTTATTTCTCTGCCCTTGTGTTTGCTCTGTACCAGTTTAACATGAACACCCACCAACTCGCCCGACTATCAATTTTGTTGCAATCGATTTCATTTATTCAGCGATTTGTATGAAAGCTTTTTAAAACGATACTTACTTCTTCGGAAACTTCAGGAGGCTTAGGTGTTTTGTCTCCCGGAAACAGGTCAGTAAGCACGACCTGTATGTCCGGAAAATCATCTGCACTTGTTCCGTTCTGGCTGTTAGTGAAGAGGATCACTTCCGTGCCACCCGGTATGGCGAGCACTCCTGCAGAGCAAGAGGCGTAAACCGCATATCAACAAACTACTTACTTCTTAACTTTTATGTGCTGCAAACATCATTGTCCCTTAATGTCGCAGCTCATGCTTGACTGCTATAAATGAAAACAATGTGTGTCTGTTCACTGTCATTTTATGCTTATTGCGCTGAGGATAACACCCATCAGTTCTGTGTGATAAGGGCCGCCATCGGCTTTCGCAAGTCTGTATCAGGTCGGTGATATGAACAGCAGTGGTTTTGTTCTTAACCGCGATCACTTGGTGCCGGCCTTAGGATTTCGTACCATTTATTTGTTTTCTTGCTATCTAGCTGTATTGCTAGCTTACTGAATATATGGGTCGTTTCGGCGTTCTATTCCCTCAACGATTTCTTCGTGGCAAGGTCAACCATGTTTTTCTTACCTCCGCAGTACTAAAATCATTGGCTTCAGATCTAATGGCGAACTCGCATTAATTTGGTAACAAAGAATACCCGGCTAGCCAGGATATACCAAGTAACCCAAAGTAATGTTTTCAGCCGGTCTACTTGGCGCTTGGTATATTAAAATGATGCTGTCGCAGGAAATTAGACTTGTAAGAGGGGCCGTTCAACGACGCAATCATCTTTTCAGCAATCAGCCTCTCTTCTAATCAACGGAAACCTCATCCTCAATTCAGCTTTTTAAACCAAAGTATCAGAAACATACACCTAGCATGCGTACCCGTCCTGTTGTAGGCGTAGTGAAGTATGGTGGAGAACTTGCGAAGGCCGATCTCGTCGTTGGGTGTTGTGACCACGAGACCCGTGAAGACCACGTGATCCTGCAGTCCCCTTCCCACAGGAAGGTCCGCCACGACGTCAATCTGTGCAGCGTCAAAATGGAGCGCGAAGTCCCACAATTGTGAAGCGGAGACTGGAACATGGCCAATGTTACGAAGTCGCATCACTACGAAGCAGGCTCACAAGAAGAGTGTTATTGGATTAACTTAGCTTTGTTATATTTGCGCAATTCTGTACAATGCAACGCTTTGGTTGCAAAATACTTAAAACAGTTTTTTCCAGCTGTTTCGTAAGAAAAAAATTCACGCGTGAACCATGACGAGTAGGTGAAGTACTGGGGATTGTTCTTACCATAATTCACCCGTGAGAGTGCTTACTGCTGCTAAAACGATTTTCAATCCAATCCAATTCAATTTAATCCAATCCAATCGAATGCTCCTCGCGCATGCGCAGCACGGCTCTCCAGGAGCGCCTCTCTCTCCTGTTGTGAACTTTTTTTTTTGTTCTTGTTAACCTTTTGTGAACCTTTTGTTTACAGATGTTTCGATTTACACGGTGCTGTGCCGTTAGCACGGATGCCGGACAAGCCTCGGCCTTAAGGTGCTTCGCCCCTAATAAACAAAACTGGGGAATGTAAGAAAAAGGTGCTGAAACTCCCAACAAAGGCCAGCCCCTCATCACAAACGAACAGTTTGCATAACGCTGTAAGCGAGAAATGCACACAAACCGAAAATTTAGTTTCAAAATGATCCTGAGCGAGCAAAGATTACAAACTTGTGAGGGCACGCCAAAGTGTAATTCCTACAAAAACCAATATAAAATTATGATGACTGCTGCGGGAATATGAGATGAAAGCCCACACATGGGGAAAAGTTCAAGAAAGGAAATAAATGGGAATAATCCAAAATATTCACGTACACCGGTATGTGCATTATAGGTATTGGTACCTGGTAAAGACCCAAGCTTTTAGTTATTTAAAAAAGAACATCGGAACATACATAAAAAAGATAAAAGTTAGAAGAAGCACAAATTTCAATATGCATGCCCTGAACTTAATCAGCTTACTGGTTTGTCTCCGCAGGTTAGCATTTCCGAAAACATTGCTTAAACTCATTATGCCATAAGTTTCTCAAGTTTACAATTTTTATAACTAGTGAATGCTATTAATGTTTTCAAGAAACTATCAAGTGGCAGAGATTCATCTGCGCTCCTTACTAGGAGCAGTCGAAGTTTTTACGCTGAAGGCGGAAAGTAATGTGTCGATTCAGATATTTCACCTCTACCACCGTGTGGTGGAATCCCATATCTTCCACGCCTTTCATTTCCTACGCCCATTAAATAAGCCTGGGACACCAGCTTCTCGTTGCACCCCTCCTATTAAACTACTGAAAAAAAATCCCAGTGTGATTGTGGGAACAGTTTGTTGAAGGTTAGTTGCACAGTTATGCACGGTACCTTAAGACGTTCCAAATGCTTTCGGGGTCCGATCCCAGAGAGTAACAGAAGCTTCGCAGAGTTGAGGGCTCCCGCAGACACAATAACTTCGCGGTTCGCACCAACAGACCGCACTTTGCCATTCTTCGTAATCATTACTCCGGTTGCCCGTTTGTCTTCGAAGACAATCTGCACCATTGTAAAGGATAAACACGTATATACATGCACAAAGCCCTGGATCTTGCAAGAGCTTTATTTGCGTTATGTATGCGACAGTTTCTAATATACACCAGCTTTTCTGCTTTCTGTTCCCTTTTGGAGGAGCGACAGTCACTTCTGATACCAGATGTCGGTCTCTCAAAGTGAAGGAATCTGTACTCTGGTATCAACGAGTCTTTTAGCAGTTCGACAATAATTTGGACAATCTCAGATTTTTAAGCAGTTCTATTTTTCTCGCCCGTTATTGTTACCATGAACGCGCAACAGCTGATCTGACATAATCCCAAGGCTCATCTGTCCAGGTAAGTAATAAGTAAGCAATGTTAGTCGACCATCAGCCTTTGAATGTTGTCAGCTCCGATAAATCACTGATAGACTGGCTCTGGTCTGTGCTAGTTGATACATCTTCGAAGGCAATCAGCTTGAATAGAAACAAACACAAAGGAAGAAAGAGATACATGAAACACTGCTGACTAACAACTGAAATTTTACTGAAGGAAACAGATATGCATACAAAATGCAAAAAAATAAAAAATTTGTTTAGGCTGGTCAGTAATACGATTAACAAAGATCGCTGCGCCGAAACTCTTTTTTGGTTCGTGACACGGCCACAGACGGCACACCGACGTAGCTATCTCCAGCTTCGTTTATCGCTAATCCTTCTAGTAATTCTCGTCCGATCCTGCTTCTCTTCCTTCCGATAACCACGATTTCATGCACGTAGGCTTCGCAGCGGCAGTCTCGAACGTGGTTAGTAAGGTGGTCGGAAAGGGTTGCTTGGAGCGAAGCAGCATGCTTTCGGGCACTGTCGTTTAGGAAACGGCCGGTGTCCGATGTAGACGGACCGGCACCTCACCGGTACAGTCGTCGTGACTTTGAGCGCAACAAAAAAACACGGACGATGAAACAGAGTAGACGAGACAGGCACAGGCAGAAACGAGACACGGACAGAAACAGAGTAGACGAGAACTGCGAGGTGGGCTTGTTGCAAAATGTTCCTGGTGGGAAAAGCGCTACAACGACGAGGACAAGCAAGTACACTTGACAAAGCGGTACTAGCCAATGAAAAATTATTACGGAAAAAAATACATGTATACATGAAATAAACGGCCCCGTCATCACATCCAAATTTACAATCTACCATCCGACAAGAACCCGGTGCACCAAAACCAAACATTCTATACATATTCAAACCGCATGTGGGCTGAAAAGAACAAAACACAGCACATTTTATCAACCCCGATTCAAAAAGGCGTACTCAGTGTCACATAGCAAAACCGATGCCAGACAGTGTCAGACAGCAAAAACGCTATATAATAAAACAGGGTTCTTTACCCGACGAATTCAAAAAAAGAACGTTAGATGGTCGCCTTTGTTTAAGATGACAACTAAAATTACCACCCATACGAAGTGAAATTTGCTCTCGAATTTCTTGTGACGTAACAAAAGCAATGAAAACAAGTGCAACTCTAACATTGGTTGTAGGGTTTAACGCGCCGACGCAACGCAGGCGATAAGGCGCGCCGTAGAGGAGGGCTCCGGTTTAATTTCGACCCCCTGGGGATCTTTAACGTGCGCCGAAATCTCGTACACACGGGCGTTTTTGCTTTTCGCCTCCATCAGAAAAGCTGCCGCCGCGGCCGGGAATCGAACCCACGACCTCGTGCTCAGCAGCGCAACGCCTTAGCCACTGAGCCACCGCGGCGGGTGCAACTCTAACATTAAACAGCCGAATGTGAAATGGTCATTTCTAACCTCATTTTATGCAATGTTGTAGCACAATCGGACAAGGAATTGAAAAATAATGCATAAAACATGCTAAAGTGCATGTTATACGGAGTGGCATCCCAAAATATTTTTGCTGCATAGAATTAAAGTATACAAGGCAAACAGAAAAACACTAAAAAAGCTTGCACAGTTCCTTTTAACACCACCCATGTTTTCGTTTGCAGAGAGAGAGAAAAAAAAAAGAATTTTATTGCGTGACATTCAGTAATCCTAGACGCCGGTCAAGACCCCTTGGGCACTATGGCATGGGCTTCGGCCGGCTGAATAGCACAAACTCGATCCGCTGTGCCGGAATTGAGCAATACGGCCTCCAATCGCTCCACACAGGTGATGTTGCGACCTAACGCGGTCGCATTTCGACATGCCCACAGCACGTGAGCTAGGTCTGCCCTGTCCTTACACCGCTGGCATTTGTCAGGTTATTGCCCGGGATGGCAGTGACTGTACGCAACAGGGTTGGGGTACAGACATTCGTTTACATTTTGTACAGACTCAACGCAAGAAAATTATGCTCGTGAAAATTTCTCGCGATCACAAAATCAGCATCATCCCCAGCCTATCTACGCCCACTGCATGGAAAAGGCATCTCCCATTAATCTCCAATTACCCCGCTCCTGTGCCAACTGCGACCACTTTATCCCCGCAAACTTCTTGATCTCATTTGTCCATCTAAATTTCTGCCACCCCCTGTCACGCTTGCCTTCTCTAGGGATCCACTCTATTACCGTTAATGACCTATGGTTATCTTGCCTTCGCATTACATGCCCTGCCCAAACCCATTTATTCTTCTCAATTTCTACTAATATGTCCTTAACCCGCGTTTATTCCCTTACCCACTCCGCTCTCTTCTTGTCGCTTAATGTTACACCTATCATCTTTACTTCCATTGCTCGCTGAGTCGTCCTCAATTTAAGTTGAATCCTCTTAGTGAGCCTCCAAGTTTCTGCCCCGTAGGCGAGTACCGGTAAGATGCAGCTGTCATACACTTTCTTCTTCAGGGACAAGATCATAAAATAAAACTCTGGAAAGAAATTTCACCGTGCTCCATAAAAGAAGCGAGGGACAGGCTATCACGAACAGCTCGGCCGGAAGTTTCTTAAAGTGTATAAAATGTAAACGTGCTAGTGTACGGGCTTTTCTAGCGACGCAGTGCACTTTCACATCGTATTAAACATATTCATGGAAAATACAGTACTATGCGTAGGCTCAGTAACCCTTTCCGATTTCTTAAAGATCTTACCTTGTTGGCAGTACTGTAGACGCTTATGCGCAGGTTAGGACGCTTGCCTCGCACGGGCTTGAGAAAACACTTGTTGGCGCTCTGTCGCGTACCATTGGCTACGTTCGCCTCTATTCTGGAGTAGCCTGTAGAGAAGCACAACCAACTCATTAATTTCCATACGTCCCGAATACAAGACAGTATTCAAGGCACAGAGGCCCTGCCTAAAATCTGGCGACCCTAGAAAAGATGGCTGATGCACGGTGCACCATGAATGGCCAGCGGTACAATTCTGTATGAAGGGTAGACTTTTAAGAACAATGTGACACAATTTAACGAACGCTGCACTTCAAACTGTCAAAGCTGTCATCACTAATCAGCAGCGCAAAAAGTTTTGTAACACTCTACGATTTGATGTGATCGTCGTTAAGTGCTGCTGCCCCTTTTTTATGTCTTAGATTTCTCTGGAACATGGCAAAAATAAATTTGGAGCAAAAACCAAACTTTCCCCTCCCGTCCTATTTGTATGAGAATACCCTGCAGGTCACTCAAGACTTGAGAGTAATAAGCCGTGAAGGACATACGATCAGTTGTAAAGCTTCGCTTGGGATGCAACGGGGTGTTCGTTACACGGTCTTTGAAAAACATTTGTTAAAATATTACTACAAGCTACACTACTCACCCTTAAAGGGGCCCTGAAGACGAAATGAAAGTTTGGTTCATTCAAAAGATTGTCTCGTTAAAATCATGCTGACCCACTTTTAGCGTAAACTTCGCTCAAATAAGCTGTATAATTATGAAAAAATGGAACGGACATGCGACCCGCTAGCTTATTTCCAGCAACAGAACCTATGATGTCATACCAGCCAGCTCTGCGATTGGCGGAGGCCCGAAAAAGCAAACGCAAATTAGGCAGAACTTATAAGCTCGCCGAGCGAGCTATCTGCGCTTAAATTTAGGGCACATCCTTTTTTTATCAGTAAGAATGGTGGGACAAACAGTGGAAGTTACAAAAGCACACGTAAACATACAAGTACCGGTGCGTACTGCTGTTGGTACTGCGCGCACTATGCTTCGTTAGATGCACAGCACTGCGGGGCTTTGGGGTTGTCCCGGACGACACTGGCCGATCGACGCAAGCGACAGTGTCTTACGTGACCATATTTGTCGAGCGAGCACCATGTTTCACGAAATGATTATTTTCTCCATGAACAAAAACAAGCCAGTTTTAAATACGGTCACAAACAAACCAAAGGCAGAAAGCGGCTTTCCGCGGTGTGGTGGCGCCGTTTCGTTTGACTAACAGTAAGCAAGTCTCCGCTCCACGCCAAGTTAAGCTGAAAGCCCTGTTCTTATAATGCCATTGCAAACGTCGTCCAAACACACGTTTTGACGCGAGAACAAAAATTTTAGCTTAAATTTATTCATTTCGCAGTGAATAAAGCATCGTTTGCTTCCGGACAAGCGCTGGGGGCACTATCGAACACGAAAGTTTTCGAATAAAGCGAACTTGTATTTAGTCTTGGCCCCTTTAAGGTGCATCGCCAGTGGATGAGGTAGGGAGGTTTGGGGGGTTTTTTCGTCAAACAAAATTAAGGAAACTCGGGGAAAAACGTCGCTCCTTTGTTCCTCCGAGTCTCATTCAGTTAGCCATGTCATATAGTAACATTTAAACCATGTTTATGGGGTGTCTCCATGCGCACTCACCCGACTGGTGTTCTCCATTGTAATCTACGTACAAGTACCCAGATTCTTGGCACGCCTTGATGAAAGCATCACTCAGTGGCGTGTGGCTATTGGCGTAATTGATGGGCGTCTCACCCTTCGTACCGTGGTACTCTGCGCAGTAAAAACAATGCACTTTTCAAGCACACTTTACAAGTACCATTGGCTGGTGTTAACGACGATTTTTAAATCATGCCTGCTATAATGGCGCAATAATAGTTATCACCACTTCCAAAATTATAGTGGACCGACTGCCTTGCACCAGGGCAACTACTCCGTAAAGGTTAACTTGGCTGAAGCTGGATACCACCCAACAGTCTTTTGTGGAGCGCAGACCCTCTAGATCATACTTAAGCCCGTGGGATAAGCCACAAGAAATGTTTTAATGAACTGGCGGAAATCGTTTTAATTTGGCACTAACCTTTCGGAAACCTGAAATGTGGCGCCATGTTGTCTTTAAAGTGACACTGCCGTACATACACAAACAGCTCCGTCGGTTTCAATGCGTGATACAAAAACCCGAATAAATGAATAAAAAACACTGCTCTTTATATTGCTCTAAAGGGATTCAAAATTTTAAAAACCTCTTTTCATCTCTCGAACATTTAAATGGTATGTTGCCGCGCGGCTGGCTGTTATGGTTGCCAGCATTCGTTCTGACAGCACACTCAAGGCTGGAAGATCTAAAAAATCAGCTTTTAAACGCTCCAGTGCCGCTACCATGAAAACTGTTTCGGTTCGAGGTGTTATAAGTGATGCCATTTCATTTGGAAGAGTGCATATACACCACAAAAATTGGTTGGCTGCTCATGTAACACGTCTCCTCATTGTCCTCACGTACCATATGTTCTCCTGAAGAAACGCAGCACAATTGTTTATTGATAAAGCGTAGCGCTTGTAGCTTAATATCTCGCTACAGACTGAAAAGTTTGCATCGGCAAGCATAACTGTTAATGTTACTTATTGTACCAACAATGCAGAAGTAAGATATTGGAGAACGAATACGCGCTCGTTTTGTCTTAGGCTTTCATCCACTACGCTATTCAATTCCATTCTATTCTATTCTATTCATTTGTAGTGCAATTACTTTCAAGAGTGCACTCCAAAGCGGAGCTGTGAAAAATATCTTCTTCAGTTTCGCTTTAGTAGACCAAAAAGATCGCTCGTATACGGAATAGCTCAAATGCTTACACTTTCATCGCATATTGGCCACAAAGTTTGTTTTGAGTGGATTTACACTTGTCAGCATGAGTGGAGATGAAATAGCCGACAGGTTAGCAATTGCGGCGAAGTCATTAACCGCCGCGTCCATGGGTAGCTGCGCAATCAGACCTAAAGCAGCTCGCGACAACGGGTCCTTTCCAGAAACATTTAGGCTGGGTGGCGCTATTCAATTTCGCGAACGGTACACAAACTAAGACACCTAGTCCTGTCTGCCGCGGTTTGCTTTCTAAACCGACATTAATTCGACCGACTGCTTAATTTAAACTTCGTGGTCTTGAGAAAATGTCTCTGCTTCTAGCTCAAAAGACTGGGTTTGAGCCCTGAACCATACCTTTGTGTTTTTTAGATCGAGCGATTTTTTTGTAAAAATGTTCTAAATCAATACCTGTGCCCTGTTTTTGTAAACAACAGTGCTTCGCTAGTTTCATAAACTGCTTTAGGGGCAGTTCGCGGCCTATAAACATATGTAACTGATGCTTTGCGCCGCACAGGGAGGGCCGGTTCTGTACAGTTTACGATACGGAATGTCGCAGTCAGGAGCGGATTACTCCCAGAAGGAACAAGCGGATATGCTTCGCTTTCGGCACGGGATGTGACCAACCTGCTCGGCTCGGCGCTCGCCGCAAAACGAACAAAGCGATCCACAAAGCATAGTTCGCGACAGTGTTCTTTCTGATCGAACGCCTGGAGTATGATCAGGCGAGGGAAAAGCTTCGTCGCCACTAATTTTTTTTTTAGACATGCGCCAACCTTAAAGAAGCCCATCCATCCTCCGAGCACTCCAACATATAATAAATCCATGCTTTGAAATCCTTTTATTTTTCTTTGTTCGTGACAACGTCTTTTCAGATACGTCTGACCATCTGTCTACGAGTTGACAGGTGCATTGTTTGTTGCTTCAAATGCGTAGCATTAAAACAATATTAGCATAACTTTGTGAACTCTGGGGGGTAGGTCCCTTCCGTTTGAACGTTTCTGTTCCCAATAGATTGTACCTAGATTCATACGAATGACGCTAAACGTCCAATCAGTATTTCATAGACTTGCGGTGTTTTCTCTTTTTTTTGTACCTTTTATTTTGAACAGGGCAATAAAGCCCTTAGTTTGAGCCCATGTTTAAGGTTCTGTTGGGCAAGTTTCCTCATCTTTTTCTTGTTTCTTGTGCGGGGTATTCGTGTCTGTCTTGAATTGCGTTCTCACTGGGCCTTGACTATGCATAAAATTTGAGCCTGTGTCTTGAACTGAGCGTAAGAACAATGAGTCTTCAACTGCGCATTTGAGCTTTTAGTTTGAGTACTGGTTTTTCAAAGTGTGGTGGACAAATTAAGTACCTGGTGTTTTTTTTTTTTTCTCTCCTGAATGTTTTATGAGCTGGTTATGTCTCCGACTTCTCTTTCTGGCTGATTCTGCTGAACCACACGAGCCAACCTTTCTAAAGGTTTTTTTTTTATTATAAAGCAATAACAACGCGCCTTGCACCCAACATACGCTACACTGCTAAGACATCTCACTCGGTCGTTCATTCGAGGTTCTTAAAACAGCGCATTGTTTTCCTACGTACAACTCAGAGTTGTGCCATTGGCAGAACTCATGAGCAGAGATGAACTGGCTTTTCAATAAAACGCTTTCACACGCTGATTGCGTTACTCTTCAGCGCAACTATAGCTATATTTAGTACACCACCGTAAACCAAATCTGCGCACTAAATTTTACTGAAAGTATGTTATACAATGTGCCAATATTTAGGAAATTCCTAAAATTTGCCAGAACAGGTTAACGCTTCAGAAAAGGCTTTACTTTCTGTGTTTCACTATTAAAACTGCTACTTGTCGTTTCAATTCAAAAAAGTTCATAGAAAGCTTTTTATGTTTCGTTGCGTAAGTGAGTGGAGTGCGCAAGCAATTCGTTTTCGATCATCGGCTGTGCAAAACTGAAGCGTTTATTTCACACAGTCTTAATGAATCCGATTGTAGACAAATGGATAAACAATCATAGCACACTAGAAAATAATCATGCTAGAGCACTATGCACAGCATAATAATAGTACGTTTCGAGAAATACGCGTGAACGATTGTTTTGTCTTTCGGTAGACAACATATACGATTGCCTAATTTAAGTTTACTATTTCTGCGGATTTCTCGAAAAAAAAATATTTCTACGTTTCGCGAAATGCACGTCAACGATTGTTGTGTCCTTCCGTAATATCATATACAATTGCATAATTTACGTTTACCGTCTCTGCGGCTTTCCAGAAGAGAATACTATTCTGAGAACGACACAAACAAATTGATCTCACCTCCTGGGTTGCCCACGTAATATGTCTCAACTTCTTTGAAGTGCTGCAGCACTTCCTTGTAGCTCCAGCCGACGGCACCGTACTTTGTGGCCCAACTGTCATAGTCTTTACGATTTCCCCGCACGAAGCTCATCGAATTTAAACCGCTGGACCCTCCAAGAACCTTTCCCTGGGTAATTCCAGCACGCTGCAAAGACAAACAATGAATAACTAACTTTAGAGCTTCCGAAATATCGCTGGTAAAGCGGCTTGCAACACAATGTGGTTACGAATTGTCAACGCGTTTTGAGGCAATATTGAACTTTTTTTCATCTTTTTCCCTCGTGTCAAGTGTTTCAAGCCGTTAAAAAAGGCATCAATTACAACAGGGAAGTAAAGTTCCCATAATGCAATGGGATAGACATAATTTCCTACCCTCGCTGGAATTTCACCTGAACGCCACCTTCGTCAGTTTCGTGAACGGGACTTGAAAAATATGGCATCTGCGTAGGGCAGGGTGTTGCACATGTTTTGTGCAACATCTCTGAATCAAATATTGGCCGGACTCTGTACGATATACTCTATCGCAATGCTTCGTCAAATATTTTGCATACGTTGACAATTTCCGCGTTCTTTTAAAATTCAGCTTGATTTTAGAGGTGGCCAAGCCACTACTGATGTTTTAAAGGCCTTTGCGAGACGTGGGACAGGCTTGTTTCGCCTACCGGGCTGCCTATCATCCAGCTTCTTTCAGCAGATTAGCAGCCTCTCGCGGCGACTGAAAGCACCATGATTGATGTAAGGCTCCCATCTATCTCATACTTATAGAAGTTTGCTGTCCATACTCGTTGCGAAGAAGTCCAGTGATCAAAGCACCCTAAATCAGCGTCCAGTCAAGACGGCACCGGTTTTGATAAAGTTTCCATTATGTTTCTATCTATGTTAAACGTGGTACCGAGGCACCACCGAAACACACAAAAAAAACAATGACATGTTTAAAGAGGCCATGAAAACACAGTACAACTTTGTTCAATTTGAAAATCTGGGTTTTAGTAATTAACTTGCCTCCAGTACAGATGTTGTGGAAGTAGAGGAGGAAGAAGGGGGCGTGCACACTATCACCATTAGTAAATAAAAGGAAGTGGAAGTGCGTTCCCAGTTCTGCCCTACCCTGGCGTCCTGGTTTCTTGCGGTTCACAACAACAGCCGTAAGAAATGTGTTTGAAGGGGCCATGCAGACAAAATACATTTTGTTCTTTCGAAAGATAGGCTCGATGGAATCATATTGATACCACTTTAACGCACACCTCGCTCAAATAAGCTATATGATTAGGGGGAAATGGAATGGCCATGCGACCCAGTAGCTCATCACTGGACGATTGGCGTAAGTGACGTTGTCTTACGTGACGCTGTTTGTCGAGGATACCCCATGTTTTCACGAAACGATTACTTTCTACAGTGACAAAAAGTAACAGTAACAAGTAAAAGGTGGAAGTACGGTCACGGCGCACAACGGTCCGTGGCTGAGTATGGTAGCGCCATCTGGGAGGACTAACGGTAGCAAGGCTGCAGAGGCGAATGACGCAGTGGAAGTTCGTTTAAATACGTGCTCTTATGACTTCATGGCAGACGTCTCGGAAACATACGATTTATCGGGAGAATAAATTTTTTTTACCTAAATTGATTAATTTATCAGTGAATACGGCATCATTTGCTGCCGGGCAAGCGCTGGGGGCACTATAAAACCCGAAATCTTTTGAATGAACCAAACTTGTGTTTTGTCTGCATGGCCCCTTCAAACAGACAAATAATATACGTGGAATATTGAAGACCTTTCTAATCTCGCGCTACAGTGACGTGATATGGCCAGGCACTCAAAAATGAAGGAAGCTCACACTAACGGGCAAGAATTTGAGGTAGCGAAGCTTTGCGCAACCTTCACGGCCATACCGACGGTCTAGGTCCAAGATTGCAGCCGATTTGCTTTTTCTTCACTACCGCAACCAACTCTACTACATCATTGTTGCTATAAGTGTGAGCTTCCTTCATTTTTTTTAAGTTATAATCATTGGGTATCACCTCAGAGGGGCGTACGGTATGACGCGTCTTTCTCGTTCCGAGCAAGTCTTGCCACGATTACGAAGAGTGCTGGATTTGTTTTTTTGGCCAATCTTGGCCAATCTCTCCGAGTGAGCATGCTAGGCGTTCTTGGTCAATCTCCCTAAGTGGGTAGGCTCGGCATTTTCTTGGTATTTTTAACTGAGGACTCCTAAAATAACGATTTCCTAAACAGTTTCGCTGTTAATATGTTATCAGTATGTTGACAGCACTTTAGCATTCAACTGATGCGTTCTGTTTTCTTAGCATTCAACTGTTGGCTTTCGTCGGCGGTAACCAATCACACAAACAAGATTACGTGACGTCATTAAATAACTGCCGGAAAGTGACTGAGGAGTCGCCACTGCTTCATGCCTTTTCTGTAATGCGTCTATTATTTGCGGTGAAATTCGTGTCGTTCTTATTATTACAAAACAGTCTTTTTAATGAACGATATTTGTACTTTGCCTACACGGTCCCTTTAACAAATCACTCCCCGATTAGCCGGAAATGAACTCCCGCCTGGTCGAAATCACCCGGTTACTCACGCGTCCCGGAAGGCTCAAACAGGCGTTCTCCTGAGGAACCGTGGAGTAGCCCCAGGTGTTGTGCTCGTTGGCCAGGAAAGGGGCGAGGAAAGGGATCTGCTGCACGGCTTGTTCGGGTCCTCCCGCTTCCAGGAGCAGCACGGTGATGCGTGGATCCGCGGACAACCGGTTGGCCAGGACACTGCCAGCGGTGCCTCCGCCGACTGAGAAGTGAATCAAAAAATAAATTCAGGACTAAAAAATACATAAAGATTGAAACGAATATTGAGCAACAGATTGAACAAAAGTTTCAACAAAAGATTTAACAAAAGATTTAACAAAAGCTTTAACGCATTGCGGAATTAAAAATAAGGAATTAAAATATGAATGGATGAGTAAATAATGAATTAAGGACTAAAAAAAGAATGAGTGAATGAGACCTTTCTGGACGAATGAAAAACAAAGCCACTGTAAGGAACAGGGTAGTTAGTGGGAGGGGGAAATGGTAACTAGTAGCATGTACAGCATTTTGTAGGCCTTCACGGAGTCAGCCGCAAGCTGCACAACTCTGGACATCGACTGTAGAACCGTGAAGGTGCCGATTTCTAGCTATAAAGCTTGGTCAAACGGCCTAGATGCGGAGTTCGAGTAGTTTCTTGTTCCTGCCGGTAGGAGTACTATATAATCAGCTATGGCAGGTCAAGAATACGTTAGAGGTTTCTTGGCACCACCAAAAACTACCCGGGAGGTTCGGGAACTGAACCAAGTAAAAAAAAAGTTCCCAGAAATATTTCGGTGTTTTTTATATTGCGAGAAATATTTCGAGTTCTTGCCAGTTTAACTGACCGTGATGGCAGTCATTTATAATTAACTCTATTCATTATTATCATTGTCGTAAATATTACCGCCGTTAGTTGTACCTGTTTACGACATTTGTTTGTAGTCAGAGCAGCAAAATACGCCGGCAGCACCTCCAACCGAGTGGAACCAGTACGTTTTTAAAAAATTACGCCCATCTTCCCGCGAGGGAACCCTGGTGTGATGCGACGCATCGGGGGGGTTCAATTGGTGTTTCCGTTGGTTTGATTCTCTAAATCGCGTGAAACGTGTTGTGAACGCGTATGATGCATTTCCATCACATGCGGGTGTTCCTATACGCGGGACGACGGGCGTAATTGTTGTGTCACACCACTCACCGAAGGGACCGTCGCTTCCATCAAGTCTTCATCGGAAGGATCAAGTCAAGCACGAAGTAGTCAAAGCAAGGTCACGTCAGTGCGAGAGCGAGCGCTTGACTGAACCGCCGCGGCGCGATACCCCGCGGCGCGATACCCGCTTTATATTCACAGCGATTGAAGGAGAGGAGACAACGGCGGAGAGTCACGCATGCGCGCACTTGCGCGCACCGGAGCAGTTGTTAACGCAGCGAAGCGCGCGCCAAACAAGCGCGCTAGCTGTGGTATGCTAATGAACCGGAGTGAGAGCGTTGCACACCGCTGTGGGAGAGAGAACGGAGGAGGGATGCGGACGGACGCCGCGACGACGACGCAGGAGGGACAAGCCCGAGAGCAAGAGATGCGTCGCATCTAAAAATGGGCTACTTTAACATGTTTCCGCAGGATGAAGATCTCTCAGAACGATTTACCTGTCCCAATTCCCGCTGTTAACACACTGTTCGAAGTGTGGTCAGCTCATTTCCCCTTCCAATTCGCAACTTCCCCGACTATTAGCCCCACTCCCCATTGTTTCAAAATTGATGACGACCTACCCCGCCAGGTGTCCGCCGCAAGTTATGTTCTTCCTTTAACGCGAGCCATGTGCTACCCGACTGACTCAGTGTCAGACACGTGCTGTTCGGCTGTTATCCCCGTGTTTCGTAAGGATCAGTTCTATTGCTACGCCTTTTGTTTTGGTTACCCGGCCAGGTGGATAACTGTGTTGAGCATTGCGCTCCTGAGTAAAGAGGTCGTGCTTTCTATCCTTGAACAACAGAGAAGGCAAAAATCACCCGCGCGTGCGAAATTTCCACCGTGTTAGTCATCCCCACATAATTTAACTATAATCCGTAGCCCTCCACTACGACGCACCTGATACCCATAGCCTTAGCTCATAAAACATCGCCTGAATTTATAAAATTGATGTATCCTTGCTTACAGCTTCCGTTTCCTAATAGGTCAGAGCCGATTGTCCCATTTCGCTGGCCAAAGTCGAAGTACAAAATAATCACTGCCGAACGTGCTCGATGCGAGCTATATGGTGAGAGCTGGTAGCGGATCCAGTACGGTGTGTCTAACATGGTGCGTCAGGTGGTATCACTGGCGTACGCAGAAGGTGCGGGAGGAAGTGCCGAAGGAACTGCACCCCCCCCCTTCGAAATTTTTAGAAATCATGGAGAGAGGCAAGAACGCGCACACTCTGTCGATCGCCAAATAAACATTTCCAATAATTATCTTTATGACGAAGGTTAAGCGCGAACCTCACGCGGATTCGATGGCTGCCCTCACTATAACGGTCAGTTACCTCATCGCCCTCACCGTAACGATCATAACGATCAGGTACCATGTAGAAAAACAAAAATGAACACAACTATCGGGAAGCCATGTAGAATACTCTCGCGGCATCTCGATTTTTTTTATTTTAATTCCGCATTAATTTCTTGTTTAGGCTTTTGTCTTGCTTTTACTTTCCTCCTTTGCTGTTCTCCTTCGTTCTTGTCCCCGCTCCCTGGAATGGCTCCAGCGCTCGTCATTGTCTGATACCGTGTATCTGGTAAGCTGTTCGTCACATTTGCGTGGTGAACCGGCACGGCGTAACTACGCAGGTTGCGCTATAATCAGAAAAAAAAATCCCTCTTTCTTGATGCATTAAGCAGCAGCGCAACGACAAAGGAAAGGACGCACAACAAGCAGTTGCTGTGCGTTTTTAGTTTTTCTTCAGTCTTACGTCTCAGCATTGTAATGACTACTAATTCACAAACAAAAGGTTTTTTTTTTCGCACTGATTTGCACAGCTCATAAGATCGAACTTGCAACAGCAAGCGTATTGCCGCTCTCGCAATGACCACAAGATTTTCCTGGCGAAACGTACGCGTCATTGAGACGGTAGCGATAATCATTTTGCAGCGGCAATAATTGCAGGAAAAAGACGAACGCCAAGGCATGACCTTGCAGAACACCCTGGCAGTCGGTCGCACTCGGTAGTGGAGGGACACAAAGAAATGCGAACAGACTGCACAGCCTCCGATACATGCGGCGTATTCTGGATGACAGATTCACAAGGTCTGAGCATGCGCTGGAGCCGAATTCTACCGGTTGCCGGATTACCGGCGGTGTTGATTTCCCGCGGCGTCTACGTGACGTCACTAAATTATAGCCAAAACTCATGCGCGCGACGCAGGCTGGGTGGTGTTTTCGCTCTGCGCTAACAGCGTGAGACCCCGCGGGAAATCAACCCTGCCGGATATCATCCGGCGCCCTTCCGGATGCCTTCCGGCACCCAGTAGGGCATCGTTAACGCATCTGGGAGCACGGCCTGTCATTATATCGAGAGCGTGCTCAGTTAAGCGAGGCTATACGTTTCTTTAGTTGCTCATTTCACACCATTGCACATCTGAGCAAGAAGCAAGTTTCGGGTCCAACATTTCTTATTTCACAAGGTCCATCCTGCCAAAGGTGCTGTATTGGACTGGCTCGTCGTTTGCAACAATAGCTGCCTTGCTGATACCCGTTTCATTAAAAGCGGAGTGCGAGGTGAAGTGCAAGAGTAGGGGTTGTTATTTTTATTTATTTAATTATAAATAAAGCTTGCAAAAATAAGAAGATATGTTTAACGTGATGATGCATGCTCCGGCTGTATGCTCCCTTGGCGCCGCAACAGCGCTAAATGGCCCAACTAAATAAATATTTAGCGCCGTCACGTAGACCAGCCATTCGAGTTAGTAGTAGGCCGTATTCTTAAATACGCTGAGAAAGTCGCGCGTGCGCGGAGCTTCTAAATTCGCCGATGTCCTACAAATTGACCTGAATAACATTTCTTTGTGGTGCAATACTTGACACCACAAGTTAGCGTATCTAAGTGCAAATCGATGAGCATCAAACCAATCGAAAGCTACGACCCCCTCGTACCTACTTAACACCCACTAAACGTTTCTTCTTACAAGTACCTCGGTGTTGTCTCTTAATAACCTTTCGTGGCAGGCTGACATTGATTACATAACATGTAATGCTAACCGCACTCCTTGGCTATTTGACGGTCGAAATATTTTTCTCTTGCTCCGGTAAATACCTAAAAAACTTATTTACGAAACATTAGTGCGGCCGAAACTTGAATATGCGTCTGTTATTTGGGATCCTGACACTAACACTCTCATAGACAGTATCGAATCCATTCAAAAACGCTCTACACGTTTTATTATGTTTAATTACTTCCGGACTGCAAGTGTCACGTCGATGAAATCAAATCTCAACTTGTTTAACCTTTCACTACGACGCAAAAATTCACGTCTGTGTCTCTTTCATAAGATCTATGATACTAATAGAGCCCTCTCCGATTCACTATTTTCGCCCCCAACCTGCATATCATCACGCAGTGATCACCAATACAAAGTTGGCATGTCTTTTAAGCCACATGAACCCAATATCTCAACTCTTGGCCCCAAACCTTTCGAGCCAACTTCGAGCATTCATCGCATCGATCATGGACGCCACGCTTTCAAAACAGCCATTTCGAACACTGAATTGTAATTGATTGTAATGCTGCCTTTGGACTGTATGTTTTTTTTTTCTCTACCCACTTTTCTCTGTAATACCCTGTGCCTTGAGAGTAAATAAATGAAATGAAAATGAAATAAAACTAGATACAGCATGCTAAATATTAATTCAGTATTAATTAGGACGGAATTTCTAACGCAGGCTGTGAAAGAAAGTAAGGATCCTTTTCTGGAAAAGCTGAGGGAAGCTATCCTGCAGTACAAGGCCGATCTTTGAAGCACAACCTTGACTCACCAATTATAGATGCTTATCTGACTGTTGATCATTTGACGGCGCGCACATCTAAAACGGCATGAAACGGAGCTTGCGCATGGTGTAAGAGTAGTTTAAATTAAGGGCGACAGGCGAAAAAAAAAATATTGGGGCTGAACTCGAAAGCCGATTTTTGTTAAAGGAATCGTGAAAATTACTGCGCTAGCCCTCAACAACCAAATCTTACTTAATAAAAACTAAATATGCGATCAAAGGGTAACCTGATTTCATTGCACCTACCGTAACAAAGATCGATTTAGTGTAATTTGGTAGCGGAAGGCGTAGAGGAAGACTCAAAGTAGAGGGAGACGGTTAATTGTATGGAAAAATGAAATGATAAAATTCGGGGTCAAAGAATGTAATCGGCATCGCAGGCTAAGAGTGGGTTGAAAGTCTATAGTAGAGGCCTTCGTCCTGCAATTGAAATAAGGGGATTGCTGCCGCTCCTGCAGCTCATGATGATGGCGATAAGTGATAGTTTACTCGGTTATCCCGGCTTCACTCATTGTTGGTAGTCCTCTGTTGGTAGTCTTCTGTATGCCCCCTGTATGTCCTGCTGATCGCGGCAGTGTAGCTTACAACAAAGCGTGTTATACCTTGAGCCATTTCGATTGATTGCGGGGTTTAACGCGCCGACGCTTCACAGGCGAAGAGGCGCGCCGTGTTGGAGGGCTCCGGATTAATTCTGACCACCTGGGGATCTCTGACGTGCGCCGAAACCTCGTACACACAGGCGTTTTCGCTTTTCGCCTCCATCAGAAAAGCGGCCGCCGCGGCCGGGAATCGAACCCGCGGCCTCGTGCTCAGCAGCAAAAACGCCTGAGCCACTGAGCCACCACGGCGGGTTCCTTGAGCCATTTCAGTTCACTGCAGCAATGAATTGCAACCGGTAGGGCAGTCTGCTCCAAAAAACTACACCGCAAAGAAAGAATTCGAAATAACAACTACAACAAAGCGATGCACCTACCTATCACATAGTCGTAGTTTTCCAGAAACTTGGCAGCGCCCTCCTGGCTCGACGATGCCGTCGTTGGCAGGCCGCGGCAGGGTCGATTTAGCAAAGCAGTTGCCGCCAGCAGCAACAGACAGATGTACCGCGCGCAGGCCATCTAGCCGAGCCGGCAAAAAAACCGTACTTCCGTACGTTCGTACTGCTAAAGGTAAAAACAAATGAGCAACGTATCTGTGCTTTTCAGCCCAAAGGCAACGCACCTGGCGCCCAACTTTCCCGTACGCGCTCTGCGGGGGTGAATTTATACAGGCGCCGTTACGGAATTGCGGCCCAATATGCAGTGCGGTTTCCGAGCGAACGACAACGAGTCGGGCTCCCCCGAGGGTTGACGAACTTTTATGCGGGGGCGGAAGCCTTGCTTTTTCTTTCTGCGGTTGCTAAAGCTGGCCGTGCGTCCGAATGAATGCTACGACGCGTGCCTACACGCTTGAACAAACAAAAAAAAGAGAAGATTGCGGCGAGAATGAGTTGATAACGGCGAGGATGTGCGCCCCATTCGATACGGGAGAGGGTTATGCTTGCTGACAAGTGTCTGTTCTTCGACAATGCCTGGTAGATAAGCACGAAGCCTCCTCAGCAGCGCGATTTAGAGTCGAATAAACGGTACGGTTCTTCGCTGCCTAGATCGTAAACTCTTGTGTGACGAGATAACGCCTGCCAATCACGCTGCGAGGGAAGAAGGGGTGGAATATTTTTTTGCGTCTTATCTTAAAGGCGGTGCGGCTTCAGTCGCAGGATGACGTTGCGCAACGTCGTTGCTTACGTCGAAGCAACGGTACTCGCGAAACGCCGCAGATTCCACTTTCGCTGCCACGGTCGATTAGAGTGCTGTCTGCCCTTCGCTTGAATCGAGCACCTGCTACAGAAACGAAGGCCTCGAGTACGACTCCTGGCAGCCCATGCCTGGTTTCAATTAAAGAGGCAATGAAGACTCTGTTCAATTAAAAAATAAAACACTAACTCACTCAGCTTCATCCCAGTCACGAAAGACGTTTTTTTTTACCCGAAAATACGCAAGCAATGTTAAAATACGTAGTTTTGCGATAATTTAAACTCGAACGGACCCCAAGAGATTGTTTGAATTATCAGAAGTTCGAATTATCAGAAGCTGCCATAAATACGACTTCGGGCAACGTTCCAACTTGCGTTGTAGTGAAACATTCACATATATTTAATAATACAGCATTCACCAACAATCAATATTAAACTGCTATTCACACTTTGAAAACAAAATAACGAATGGATGGATGATTTGCCTTTGCATGAGAGTTGAAAACAAAATTTTCTATGCCATCAGGGGCAGCCAGTTTATTTCTTTGGCGCGTGTATGCAGGTAATCGGCTTTATATGTGACTGTTAGCGATATGAGGTTGCAAATGTGCAGCTAGAAGCGGAAAATGCAGCAGATATTTTCCTGCAAAGACAAGCGAAAAGGTACGGATTAACCGAGTTTGCATAATGAAGCCGTTTGACTTAAGCGGCTTTAAAATAGATTGAAGACATGGCGGGCCAACCAAAAGTTTGACGTTTGAATTATCCGAGTTTGAATTATCGCGAGCTTACTGTACTTTTAAATTTTGCGCTACCGTGACGGCACACGCGCAGGAGTGACGTAATATGAGCGAGCACTGAAAATATAGTTATCAGTGTGTTAGCTGGACGTCAGCATTCAAGTCATGTGATCGAACGGTATTAGAAGATGTTTCTGGGCGGTGGCTTAGGTAGACGACCGCCAATCGCACGAACAAGATTCCGCGTTAATCGCAAAATCGCCGCAAAGTGTTTGGGTAGTAGCCAGCGCCTCATCTGTTTTCTGTAATATCTCAAATTTTGTTGAATTCTTTGGTACAATGAGCATCACTGCTATCGGTACAAAGCAGTCTTTTAAATGAAGCAAACTTGTATTTTGTCTTCACGACCCTTTAATAGAGGGTCCGGTTAAATTAAGAGACTGTTTAAATGAGTGAAGCCGGGATAACCGAGTAAACTATCACTTATCGCCATCATCATGAGCTGCAGGAGCGGCAGCAATCCCCTTATTTCAATTGCAGGACGAAGGCCTCTACTATAGACTTTCAACCCACTCTTAACCTGCGATGCCGATTCCATTCTTTGACCCCGAATTTTATCATTTCATTTTTCCATACAATTAACCGTCTTCCTCTACTTTGAGTCTTCCTCTACGCCTTCCGCTACCAAATTACACTAAATCGATCTTTGTTACGGTAGGTGCAATGAAATCAGGTTACCCTTTGATCGCATATTTAGTTTTTATTAAGTAAGATTTGGTTGTTGAGGGCTAGCGCAGTAATTTTCACGATTCCTTTAACAAAAATCGTTTGCGTAGTGTACAATATCACGCGTAGAATATGGTTCAAACAGTGTTCCTTAGACCTGAAAGCCAATATTTTTTTTTCTGCCTGTCGCCCTTAATTTAAACTACTCTTACACCATGCGCAAGCTCCGTTTCATGCCGTTTTAGATGTGCGCGCCGTCAAATGATCAACAGTCAGATAAGCATCTATAATTGGTGAGTCAAGGTTGTGCTTCAAAGATCGGCCTTGTACTGCAGGATAGCTTCCCTCAGCTTTTCCAGAAAAGGATCCTTACTTTCTTTCACAGCCTGCGTTAGAAATTCCGTCCTAATTAATACTGAATTAATATTTAAAGCTGAAGATGGAAGCTTGTTTGCGTAGTGTACAATATCACGTGTAGAATATGGTTCAAACAGTGTTTCCTTAGACCTGAAAGCCATCCGGCTTTCGTTGACAAAGAACTTTTGACAAAGAATCACAAACACAAAAAATGGACGCCCTGGTTGAAAGCGGTTAAACCAAGTTTGTTGAGCGAAAGGTCGGTTTCCGCGCCGCGAGCACGCAGTGGACGCGCACACAACTGCATCGCAAGACACTACATAGACGCTGCTGGGCGCAGTCCCCCGCGCGAACGCGCAGTGAACTTAGATGTAGCCAGCGCCTCCTCGTGTCATTTTCTGGTGTTATGCCCCCTTACCCTTTTTCCTTATTCCCTTCTCCCCACCCCTTCTCTTGGAACGACAGAGCACCTAGACTTTCACTGCGCAACCGCACGTGGCGCTGGTTTGACCTTGACTGATCTCGAAGGTCATATCGTCGCTACGAGGCGTTTTCTGTGTTTGCGCCTGGTATAATAGAGCTTTCGCTCGAAAATTCCACAGCCCCCTGCAAGGTACCGTCGCAGTTTTCTTATTCGAGGCGAAACCTTCACGTGTCCAAAATTTGCACTTTCCGATACGGTTCCATAAGGTTCATAAGCAGTGTAACTTCTGAGCGAGATTCTCGGGTAAGCTCGTACGCACTATGCATTCGTGACCCTGAAGGCCGTCGTCAGTCGGTGCGATAACCCGTATCACGCGCTGCACAGAAGCCGCCATATGTGTGTGTACGGCACAAACAGCGTCCGATAGCGAGTTACCTTCACCTGAGTTATTGGCACGCTTCCTGGGAACACAAGTGTCATCAGAAGGCTGGGAACGAGGCTGTACCTTGCCGCTGCAGATTGCAAACGTTGCCCAAGGTCCCCTGCCTCGACAGCCCCAACAAGTGTCGTTCACCTTTTCCGCGTTCACGGTCGTCTTTATGCGGCTCGGAATGAAAGTGAAGTGGATATATCTGTGCGTGACTGCTTCATGAATCTTTCGGCAATCCTTGTTTTTCATCCGTGCGCGAAAACAAGAGCTTGAAGTCAGGTGCAGCTTTTTGACTCGTCGTTCTTTCACAGGTGATTACTCTGGAGTTATTCGGTGTAATGCAAAATATTTTCGCGCAGCTAATATTGATGGTGGAAGTGTTCTTTGTGCGCAGTTTTAAATTTAACACTGCTCTTCCAGGTTCCAGAGCAGTGGAAACTGGGAGGTTTAAATGTACGGGCAGTAACGTTTGACCACAAATTACACAAAATTATTCACACTTCTTAAAAGTATTTTACAATGTTGGTATACCAAATTGTGGTAGGCGAAATATCACTTTCTTGCAAGTGTTTTGATGTTTGGACGGCACATCGTCTGGTAAGATGGCATAATACAAAGGATGCCTGTGTTTTATATTTCGGAACCTAGCCTAGCAAAATACCTGGGTTTCCCCTTTTGCAATGGTATTGCTAGGTTCCTGAACAGTTGGCCTTTTCAGAGAGATAGCTGGGCAGGGGGTCTGCTGGGGGGTTGTGGGTTGTGGGGCAGAGGGGTTAAGGTTGTCTCAAGCCCCCCCCCTTCTCGTTTGTCATGATTAGAAAAATCATGGCTTGGAAAAGCAGAAAAAATATCTGGAGTGGTCCGGCCCTGAATCGGACCTGCCTGACGAGGATAGTTGTTATTTAATTCCTCAATTGCCTTTGCTTGCTTCAAAATTTCTCGTGGCCTGTTACTGGCGTAATATTGCAGTGCGTTGCTGTTGCTGTAACAGGGAATAAATTATTTTTTTACAGTGGTCTCTACAAGTTGGTGTAACAACCTGGACCGATACCTATAAAAAATCGCCGCACCTATCTCTTAATGAAACTTGCAAACTACTATGTTTAGGGACTTTAAAATGCATTTCAAGTGATTGAGCCCGGAACAGTGTTCTTTTTTTCGATTATTCCCTCCCTTTCTTTGTGTCCCTCTTCTTCCCCAACAGAACATTCATGCCCCCTCTGATAATAAAAGCATTCCTCCTCCTCCTCCCGTAATTTTAGTCACGATGCCGATTGTATCACGCGTGAAGGTGCCTGCAAGTACATTTCAAGTGCCACGCAAATAGTGCGTTTGCCCTTCCCTGACCAAAAAAGGTATTTTCCCTAATTATTACGTTACGTAGGATGTTTGAGGCGGTCAAACGCTGTTAATTAAAAAAATATCTTTGTTTAAAGACTCAGCTGGAAAAACCAAGGCCTACCTCTTTTAGAAAATCTACACGGACGCCAAAAGGAAACACTCTGGTTTCTAAAACCACTCTAAGAATTCAAAACTAAAATGCAATATATTGGCACGCATATACTCAGAGTAGCAGAAAAATTGGAATCGAGCAAAAGGTGTCCTTAAGCTTTGAAGGCAATCATCATCGTCATCATCACTAAGGACTAGATTTTCGGCAAATGCCTATTTTGTTTCTTGCGCTCCTGTCGCCCCACTTTGATATTAATTCGATGTTAAGAAGGGCTTTTATGGTGCTTTTATAGCGCCTATAAATGCCAATTATGGCGTTTTGGCCTAAATTCTTATAAATCCCTATAAATGCCTTTTTTTTTCAAAATCGGCGCCTATATGAACACTATTTAAGCTCAAGTTTAAATTTCGAGTGCAGTCTGAGATAGTTATTCATGTAACCGGGCACCGTTGACTTTTCTGAACTCTATAGGGTTCAAACTACTCCTCTGGTGCAACCAACTCCCGGAAAACAACAGCTAGCGGCAGTGAAATATGTTGGTCATTCTCAGACACAAAAGGCATAATTTTGAGTCCATAAATGTTTAGATAGTGGTAGTTTGCTATTATTTCCACAATTTTCACAGTGATTCTTAGACAACCTTTTGCGTGCTCTCCAAACAGATTCCTTCCAGCACAAGCCATCGCATCCTTGTTTTTGGGGGCATATTCTGACCAAACTCAATTTTCAACGCAACGTTCGAGCTTTCAACACGCCTTTGTTAGCAGATAACCATTATGTTGAAGAGCCGACGGCGAAACATCAGTGCTCAACTGCATTTCCTTACTTCATAAACTGACGTCGGGCTCTAAAACACGTTTACTTTTATCAAAATCTCTTCGGCTGCTAAAGACGTTTTCAGAAATGCTCTCGTAATGTGTGTAGTGTATTTGGCAGTGTTGGGACGTCTTGCCTGTATAGTTCGGATAATATCTCTGAGAAAATTGCCAGAGTTGTGCCTAACAGTCTTCATCTATAAGAACATGTTAATTTCTTAATAAATCGTCCTTTCTTTGCGCTCATTATTCCTGTCTGTTTTTGTAATGTCGTAATTTTTTTGCGTCATGCAGACATAAAGTAGCACTTTTGAATGAGTATTCCCAGCTTTGAAGTATTCTTTTTCATGCCTCTTTCACTATACGTGACGCTCGAGCAAGTGACAGTGGCCATTGAACATGAATGCGAGCAGCTTGTTGAACTAAGCCACTGGATCGTCCTTAGTCCAGTAGTTTTATGGGACAATTTAACGGCTGTGTTAAACTGTTGGCGCTTTTGTGTCATCATAAACAATAACATCCTTTGGTTTTACTGTAGTATATACAGATCACGCATGCCCTCGTTTGAATTTTTTTAACATTTACGCAGTAATTTAAGGCGCGCCTATACTTACTACACTGGAGGCCTAAAACATTGTTTTGTCTGTCTATATTTGGAGCCTAAAACTTGCTTTTTAATGTTTTAATGACTAAAAATCCGGCATCTTGCTCCGGGCTGTGTTCATGCTCCGTGCTGATGCTCATGCTCATGTGTTCATGCTCATGCTCATGCTCACGCTCCTTCTACCCCTGTGCTGTGCTCTGGTCTGTGCTCATCCGGCCTGTGCTCAAACGCAGAGATACTCTTCTAGAAGATTTTGCCTATACAGCCGAACACGGATATTCGAACTCCAAGGGGATCGCGAAAAAATTCGATATATCGATTATTCGATATATAAAATACGCCTATCTGAAGATTATCTGACAACTCCGCACATCACTGAGAGTTTTTAAAGTCGTGGAAAACGGTAGTTTACTGTTTTGACCCTCAAAGCACGGAAAATCCGAACCGCAGCATGATGACCACCGCACTTTATTTATCATTGAAACGTCTTTGAGCTTCGCTTCTTTTTTGAGTTCGCCAAATTGTCTTCAAGCTTACAAACACGCACAAATGAGAAAATCAACGCTGTACACTGTGCCACAACAGAGGCGAATAACGCTGACGGAACCTCGGCTGCAGTAGGCGGTTGAGAACGTTGTCAGGCACTGAGTGCCGTCATCTTCAGTATCCGAACCGAACACCTCCCCCTTCTGGAAGCGTGCAACGAAGTCGCTTTGCACCCGACACGCTCCGGAATAGCCGGGGCGGGTTGTGCTGCATTCGCCTTTACGTCCACGTTGATACGTGCATCGCCCTCAAAACTACTGCGAAGAATTCCGAAGGCCTTTTCAACCAACATCTTTTCAGCAGCCTGCACCGACGAATTCCCGCCTTCGTTGCTCCGAAATGAATGCCTTGGACAAAACAAACACACAACGCCTCATCGGTCCCCCTGCACGAGCCACCAAACAGCTCAATCACAGAAAAAGAGTGCCTCCGGTTAATTTATTTTGCTCCTTTATGTTCTTTCGCCCCAATCACTATCCGCGTTCTAGACTATCATGGAGTTGCCCCTCGTGCTAGCGTGAAAACAGCTGTTGAAGGCCATCGAAACGACATAATGCCGCGGACGCCACCTCTGTCTCACCAAGCCGGCAGCTCCTGCGATGAGTCAACATTATCTCCACCCCATCAGAGGAAGCAAACTTTCAGGGGCACCTTCGGCGCGGAATTCGATATATCGAATTTGCCCGTGATCAGGAGTTCGATACACGCACACAACAGCCCTATACTTTTGCATGGGATTTTCAAGGGGATGTTTGCACTGTTCGATATAGACAATAATTCGATATATCCGTGTTCGATATATCCGTGTTCACTGTATACCCCTTTTTTGTAATCAAATAAACATTCGTTAGACGGCCCTTGTGCATGATTTTTCCTCACTTTGTCCCATGTTTCGCCGCTGTTTCGTTGGAATTGAACCAACTTACCCAACTACAAACCTGCATGCTGCCGGCCTCTAATCATCACCACCACCCGAAGCGATTGTCTTGAGCTGCCCTCCCGCCTTCAAAACACTTCCTGAGCCTCCAAGTCTGCGGATGTAATTACGCAACGTCAGCTGAGTGGGCCGCTGCGACAAGTTGGCCTGTTCAGGTAAAACACCATTGCATCCCTGGGACAATTACCTCTAATGGCGTAAGCTGAAGCGAGGTAAGCCTCTATGTTTCGACGATATTGTATGTTGTTTTAGCTACAGTTCTATACCTGGCTTTCCCCTATCGGCAGACGGCGGGGGCACTCCCACCAGGAAACAGTGAGTCCTAAAGACAAAATCAATCACTTGAATGACACCCGAATAGCTAAAACGAAAACACTTCAGCAAGGCAAAGACGTCTCTTGCGCAGAAACAAAGCCGTGTCATGTTTTCTTCTGTTCTCTTTGGCATTTCGTAAACAACTCAACTTTACGTTCTGCTAAAAATAAAACAGCGTTATTTTTAACGTCGCAGATAACAGGCAGTAGGGTCAATGTGTTGTCAACTGGAGCGCATCTCGTCAGTTTTGCTGGCAACTGGGTTGAATGAATGGGTTGAATGAACGGAAGAAATGTTCCCGGCAAAATTTCCGAGGTTATCTCGTAAGCTGAGCAGCCCTAAGGCGGGACATATCGAAAAGCAACAAACACAAGTGTTTGTCGCGTCTTTTTACGTACTGCCTTAGCCAGCTACAAACTCTCCTGTGGCTAGGTTAATGTGCAAGTTAATTTATTGTTAGCTTTTCCTGATAGCCCAACAGCCTACAGGCAAAGCTGGCTGGGTGCATTCAATTAAGCGAGTGGGCCGTTAAGTGGAATTACCCTAGCCGTTTTTCCCAGCAACATATTATGCTGTAAGTACATGCAGCACATTATGTTGACGGCCAGGGACGCAGCCAGAGAGGGGGGGTTGAACCCCTTCCGAAATTTTTTCCAGGCAAAGCGTAAGCGAGGGTTCCCTTGGGCAAAACTCCGCCCCTTCATACCCCACAGCCCCCTTCGAAAAAAATTCTGGCTACGGCCCTGTTGCCGGCGAGCAGTGAATGTAAGCAGTAGACACACGTTTCTCTGCGCCCAATTTACTTTTGAGGAGGGTGGTGTTCCGCGGTGCCATGGGCTTTACCTGTCGTTCTCCGGAGACCGCCAACAAAGCACCGCCACCTGCTCTGGACAACGGGAGATGAAGAGACTTATATCGGCAGTAACGCCGCGCAAGGAGCACAATGGAGATGGTACAAGGCCGGAGTTAGAAGAGCCGAGTATCTGTCCTTGCTGGCTTCACGCTTGTGTGCGATGAAGCAAACAGGTGTCAGTCCTTCTCAGGCAGTCCTGTCCAAGTGCTCCGGTTGTTGGCGCGGTCGCAGGATCCGCTAAGTTATTGAGTATGGCGAGAAGCCACCGCGCGGTGTTTCTACCGTTGGCAGTACTGAAAAGGTATGCTTGCTTGTTTAGTGTGATAATTTTGGTAAAATTCAGGGTTTATATTGTTTTTTTCGAAACCATGTGTTTATCAGAGTTTGTATTTCTTAGCTTTACAAATTACCTAGGCATTCAAAATAAACTTCGTGCTATATACCGATGCCTGAAGTGTCAAAAATAGGAATGAGGCCTTGACAAAAATCCTCACGAATGCTGAAAGCAAGTTTATAAGTGAAGTGTTTCCAACTAACCCGCACACGTTTCAACAAGGTCACGTTTAATTGAATGCATGGCCGTAACGACTCGTAAGCTTCCACCTATGCCTTCTCCCTGAAACAATTTTCAAGTTCTCCTCCCTTCAGTGGTCAGGTTTTGTAACCAGCTACTGTGACTTCTAGATATATATATGCCGTAAACAAATTCCTTTTTTATGATCCCAAATCCTTCCCTTTCCTCTGTGTGTTTTGGCTTTTTTTTTTTTTTTGCACCACCTTTCGTTTTTCGTGTTTTAGTTCCCAAAGTAGCCGGGCATGTGTGTTTCGCGTTTATTTGTTTAACGTGCACCGCAAAGTCGCACACACTGAAATCTGTAAATTTCACCATTACCAACAAAAAAAAACGCCTCGAACTGCCAGCCCGACGTTGTGAAGTTTATGAACAGCTGATAATATAAAATTAAAACCCGAACATTCCGGCCACGTTTGTCTTCGTCATTTGAGACAAGCTCCCATTTAGGAGTTGTACCCGGATCATAACCGGTGCGGGCGCTGCGCTGCGAAGAAACTTCAACACACACTAGCACACAGCACTTGTACAGGTAGCATCTCGTCATTACACCAGCAACAGTGTGTCCCAACCCATAGAAAAGGCCCAAGTGCAACACATGCGGGTATTCATTGACAAGCAATCAGCATGAGTGCCAGCCAAAGTACCTCCTCTGCAGTGGCGCCCACACCACAGCGCCCAACACGTGCTTGCAGCGGTTCCTGCCTCTAGTGAATCGGTGGAAACAAGTGGGGAATACCCAGCTTCTGCCCACTCCAGGTTCCCGTCCTCACAGTCGAGGAGAAACTAGCTTCACGCCCGTTCCAGATCCCAAACGCGGAGAGGCGGCTCCAGAGGGCCAGACACGAGTTCGAGTGGCTGCAGGCTGCACTCGGAGTCCAAGCCGACGGCCTTCTCCCGAGGCCGTTCCCCAAGCGCCACCAGAGGAAACTGAGAACGCTCCCAAAACTCCCAGTCATCGCTGCATCAGGTGAGCTGGGCAAGTATTGTCGATCCCAAAGCTCATATACTCGCACAGACCAACGGAGAAACGCTTGTTAGACGAAAATGCGATGCTCAGGGCTGAGGTAGCAATCATGTGCGCAGACGTGGCATCAATGAAGGAAGAGTTAAACAAATACCATACAGCGTCTGTCGGGCGCTTAGACGCACGAACTGGCGGGGGCCCTGGGGCGAGCAGCGCACAAATGAAATGCACGTGTCGCGCGGTGCCTTGAGACGCCGCGCATTTCGAACGCCTGCGCGCACCGGATCTCTTAACCACCACCACATGCGATGGCCACCAACGGAGACAACTGGCTTTTCCTTCTTCCCCGGCCGTCAGCGTCAGGAGGAAGGGAAGATGAAGACGGGAGACGCGGCCCGGGCGCAGGAGAGCTCGGTCCGTCGTCTTCGAGCTCCGCGCGAGTCCTGTTTTTTAGTCGCCCGCCGGGCTGTAAATAAATGTGCAGTTTTTGTATCGGAGGCTGAGTTTGTCGGTTGAGGATACCCGGGGTCAGATCCTCAGCGCTACTGCGGCTTGGAGGAGAAGCCCCGGGGAAAAGAACATCTCGAAGATAACTGGCGCAGTCGGCACGATCTTCAACAGCGACGACTCAGCCAGCCGGCGGGCGAAACGGCCCCTCGACGGCGGAGCTTGCGGTCTGCTGAGCGAGATCGGCGGGAGCAGCGAGCTCGCCAGCCTGGTGGAGAAGCGGCTCGATCGGCGCTCAACGGACTTCTCAACGGCGACCGGGGGCAATCTCTGCGGCCTGCTGAGCGGCGGAGAAGCAGCTTGACCAGCGGTCAGTGGAGGCATCAGCAGCCCGCTGAAGGAGGAGCGGCAGGAGCAGCGAGCTGTCGGCAGGCGAGAAGTCAGCGGGCGATTGTTTGGCGGACACTTCGGCGGAAGGAGCCGCGCCTAAATGGATACTCCATCTGCACCGGTGCGGCATCTCTACAGGCACCGAGCTATGCAGGTCAGTGCCTCACTTGATCCTGGGTGCGTGGCTCACCATGACATGTAGGGGGTGCTTCATGAGCAGCCCTGAGATAATGGGGGCCGGTTAGCTAGGCATGGTGAGATGGAGCTGAGTGGTGAGGGCTGACGAGGCAGTAAGCGTCATGATTACGTCAGCCATGTCGTTCGCTGAGCAGAAGGCGCTATTGCTGGCGAAATTGAGAATCGCTGAGGCAGAGTTAGCGGCGGAACGTTCCAAGAGTGAACGTTTTAAGAGAGCTAACAATGTTTCTGCCTCACCGATTGCTCAACGAGTAATGTTCAGCCCTGAAGGAGAGAGTGGACTGGGGTGCGCCCGTACGCCGAAAGATGCGCGGGGTAGAATCCATTTACTGGGCGCGCGTAGTCCTCCTGTTTCGCGGGATCCGCCACATACAGAGTCACTCGCGACAGGCGAAGAGAGGATAGGGCGCACGTTCCCTCATGGTGGTGGTGGTAAAAACGGTTTTTTTGAGCTTTAGGGGAGAGGGAAGGGGAAGTGGTCAGCCTCCCATGTCCAGGAGGCCGCGAGCTCGCGCCGATTCCAGAGCTCGTTTCACCAGGCAGAGCTGCTGCTCCGGTGACGAGCTGGTCAGAGCGGACTCCCACTGCTCAAGGGTGGGGGAGTGAAGGGGGGTTGGGTGCTGCGGGCAGGAGAAGACTAGGTGGAAGGTGGTAAGAGGAAGGTCACACGCTTGGCAGTTATGGGGGAAGAGGGATGGGGAGATGTGTGAGAGAATCGTGTGATTGTAGAAAGTTTCCGTCTGAAGGCGGCGATAGACATAGGCTTCATGTGGGGTAAGGGATGGGTGGGGAGGAGGGTACCTTCTTCTGTGTTTGTGTAGTGGGAAAGGATGGAGCTATAGGTAGAGTCCAGCGGTGTTAAGGTGGTGCTTGCAGAATCTGGACGTCCTGTGGTATCTAGCCTTGCAGAGGGGAGTGCCCGGTTGTGGGCGCTCAGATTTCCTGCAACCGGGGAGCAGGATAGTGAAGCATCCCGCGTAGGAAGCTTCACCGAAATGAAGATGGAGGTGAAGGAACGTGTCACGCGCGAGGCTGCATTTGGAAATGACAGGCAGTCAGAGGTGAATGAGAGTGCGCGCATGCCCGTGAAGAAGTTGATAGCAAGCGAGACAGGCTCCACTGCGTCGCATGTTCATGTTCATGTTGCCGATGAGCCCCTCGCTGCTCCTTGCGTCACACAACGGTGTGTGGTAGAGAACGGTGCTTTGTGCTTGAACGGTGGTTCAGTAGCGGCCGAACTGAAGGGGCTGGGGCTGGCTTCAGTTAAGCCTGTCGCCGCCTTCGGAGACGGAGAACGTTCCGGGAGCGTGGGCGAGCGGCCAGTTGCTTTGCAGGATGCAGCGGCACGGGAATCGCACGAGGAATCGAATGCAGTTGGTGTCGCGCACACTGCATCTTGTGTTACTGGAGGTCCCCAAATGTCGAGTCCCGAAAATGTGATTGCCGCAGGGAGCTCCAGCGAATTGAGCGCGGAAAGTGTAAATCAGTGTACGGCTGCTTATGTAATGCAGCCCCAGGCAGTTGCAGGTAGGACTGCGGGAGTATCTGAAGAGATAGCCTCTCCAGCATTGCATGTCAACGTTGATGCGACCGCTAGGCAGCCCTCTGCTGCTTACGCTGACCAACGGTGCGTAGTGCAGCACGGCGTTCCGAGCGCAGAAGCGGCCGAACCCGAGGGTTCGCCTAGAAAGAGGCGAAAGCGTCAGTCAGCTTCACCTCAGTGCAGCGTGGCTGCAACGCATGCTGACGAGCCAGCAGCGGTCGCTTCCCGAGCGAGAAAGCGAGGAGGAGAGGGGTCCCTGATACTGTTGTTCGACGGGGTGCGCCGCATGGCAAGGGTGTTTTCGGACGACGACGGCCGGTGCGTACCACCTGCTAAAGGCCGCTTGCTCTGAATGAGCTAGATGAGGTTGTGGCTATTTTGTCATGGTGACCTGCAGCCAGGGTCAAGGGGCACTGGCCGTGCTATTGTTGTATCGTCAATTGAAGGAACGATGGATCACGCGCGAAAAGTGTGTGTGGTGTGTGTTTCGTGTGTGAAACATTCCTGAAGTTATGTTTCACAGTGGTGGTGGAGGTGTCGGGCGCTTAGACGCACGAACTGGCGGGGGCCCTGGGGCGAGCAGCGCACAAATGAAATGCACGTGTCGCGCGGCGCCTTGAGACGCCGCGCATTTCGAACGCCTGCGCGCACCGGATCTCTTAACCACCACCACATGCGATGGCCACCGACGGAGACAACTGGCTTTTCCTTCTTCCCCGGCCGTCAGCGTCAGGAGGAAGGGAAGATGAAGACAGGGAGACGCGGCCCGGGCGCAGGAGAGCTCGGTCCGTCGTCTTCGAGCTCCGCGCGAGTCCTGTTTTTTAATCGCCCGCCGGGCTGTAAATAAATGTGCAGTTTTGTATCGGAGGCTGAGTTTGTCGGTTGAAGATACCCGGGGTGAGATCCTCAGCGCTGCTGCGGCTTGGAGGAGAAGCCCCGGGGAAAAGAACATCGCGAAGATAACTGCGTCCAACTCTGTAAACACACAAATACCCTCCTCCAAAACAGCGAAAGTGCACCGAGACCATGCCTCCACAAGCAGCCGAAAATCCCCTACAGTAGAACAACCCACTGCAGCCAGGCAATAACTTAAATACTATCTTCCCACAGTACGCAATGAACAAGCAGTCAGGAGGGTCGTGGTACGTGCTATCAATACCCTGCAAGCAGCCGAAAGTGCACAAAGCCTTGAGATTATGGAAACTTTCAAGCAAATAACGTCCCACCTTACTAGACTAGAGAAGCGGGTTCAGGTTCTCGAGGAAGCCGACTTTAATACCCGCACCAGGGAGACCACCAAAACAGATAACGCCAACTCCACACGTTTCTCCATACCCATGAATCAAACGGACCTTCACCCACCTAACAATAAATTGTTTCGGGGGCAAAGAATAACAACATGGCAGTGGAACTGCAGAAGCTTCAAGAGCAAATATGTATCCCTCACCTAGTACATCTCCTCCGCCGCGATGATACCAGCAAATATAGCTCTGCAAGAAACTAATACACCAGTTCGCCTTCCGGGATACATAACGTCCTTCCGGGATACATAACGTACGTACGACACAGGCACAGACAAAAGCCTGCATACCCTGGTCAGCAAACTACACGCGGCGATTGCACATCCACTCAAGTAGTACGAAGCAATTGGCATTCTACTTGAAACTATACCCCAAGCACACAAGAAGACCCGCTCACTGTACCTTTCGGATGTGTTCTGCTGGCCTAAGAGCCCCCCCCCCCCCCTAACTTATTCTGCGCCCCTCCGACTTCTACTGACGAGCGTTTCGCCACCGGCGGCGCTGTTCGTCGAAGCGATTGTGGGGCCCTACAACGGGCGCCCGGTCCCTATACTTCCTAGCTTATCGCTGAATAAAACTTGTGAGGGCTGGTTTTATTCTGGCAATCAATCACGGGTTTGTCCATTTCCCTTCCGCATCGTACACTTTTGGCCAAAAAGGCAGCAACGGTGGAGTGTCGTTGCTTTTTTTTTTTTTTTTTGGGGGGGGGGGGGGGTCTAATCGCCTGCCACAACCATTGCTCCCTTACTGGAGCAAATGCGAGGAGATGAACGTTTACTCTCCCAAGAGTTCTTGCTTACCAGACATACGGTTGCTCCTTTCCGATACTCCCTGGGACCGAGCTTGGAGCGGAAGAAAAAAGTCCGATAAGCGAGAATCAAACCACCGCCTCCCGCTATACCGCTCGACCGCAAGACTTGGTTTATTCGCTATCGCTCGACCACTGCGCCGGACAGGGGAGTGGGCAGAAAATGAGTATACTGTCAAGTGCAATACTTTGGGCACTCGGCATCGTTGCGTTTATTCCCAGCAAAGCAGCTCTTTGAAATTTACGCTCTGCTAACTCCCTCTTAGGATTACTGCTGAGCTTCGACTGCATAGACCCTCACAATCAGTTTTTCCTCGTAAAAAAAAGAAAACCAATCGCCCTGGTTGTGACCGGAAGCTGAGGGGTCTAACGACTCACCTGTTTCGGCAAAAATTAAAAGCCTCTAAGCAGTTTTTTAATGTTCGCAACTTATCCTAAATGTTTTCGGTCTCATATGTGCAAGTGAATGGTCGTCCGTGCAAGCGAAATAATAGGGAAACAGTGTGTGTATATATATATATATATATATATATATATATATATATATATATATATATATATATATATATATATATATATCAAGAAACAGAAAGACACACGTCGAAAGAGGAATGGTATAACGTTTCGGCCGAGGGACCGGCCTTCGTCAGAATAACAGTGGCGGTCGTTGTCACGAATCATAAAAGGCGTCTGTTGCAAGGTCACGTGAGGGCAGAAACGATCAAAATCAAGTAAGATAATAATAAAAAAATATCTGTGCGGCACTCCGTTTGATAAAAACCACATAATGGTGGGTCTGACCCGTGCAGTATAAAAAGCCAGCAATGACAAGCACAAATACGCAGAAAAAATGAGGGCATGATGAGCAGTCAGTAGCACAGAATGCAGTCACTAATGCAAGCAACTTAGCTTTCCTGCACTTTCATTTAGGCCACGTGCAATAGTATTGAATTTAAATATCAGAAATGACTCGCGAACTTCCCTATCATGATGGGTTCGAAAGCCAGACTCGAGTATCGTGGCTTTTATATGGTCAAATGAGTGGCCCGTGATGTTGGCATGCTTTGACATTGGAAGGTGAGGGAGTGCTGATATGTGGGCCTTGTGGTTGTTGAACCTTTTCCTGAAGGGTGTTTGGGTTTCGCCAACGTACTGCATATTGCAAATATCGCACTGAAGGAGATAAACCGCGTTGCTCGTGTCGCAAGAATAATTCCCAGTTATCTTCATGCTGAAATTTGACGCAGTGCTGCTAGCTCTTATTGTGGTAGTCATTTGGCTGCAGACCTTGCAGCGCGGTTTGTTGCATGGGCGGCATCCAGTAGGCGCTTTAGATTTGCTTTTAGATGATGTAAGTAGGTCACGTAAATTTTGAGATCTTCGGTAGGTTACACGTGGTGGTTCTCGGAATATCGGTTTCAATCGCTCGCTCTGTAGTAGTATGTTATGGTGCTTTTTTAGAATTGCGTTTACATTCTGTGCATGCGCGGAAAAGGTAAGGACTAGGTTAGTATGGGAGTAAACAGGTTGCCTCGTTTTACTCAATAAAAGTGCTTTGCGGTCATGGCTGTCAGCACGCCTAATGGCGTCGTCAATTATCTGAGGTGGGTATTTCTGTTTAACTAAAGCGCTTCGAAGCTGGGAACAATTGGCACTAAAATCTGATCGCTCGGAACAAATTCTTTTAAATCGAAGAGCCTGACTATATGGTATGCTAGTTTTGCAGTGCTTCACATGGTAACTATTGAAATGAAGGTATTGTTGCTTATCAGTTGGCTTTCTGTAGACCTTTGTAGTTAGTTGACCATCATGAATAGTCAATGTTACGTCGAGGAAGTTGATAGTTTGTTCCGAGTAGGTATGCGAAAAAGAAATAGACGGATGGGTGGTATTAAAATCATGAATAAACGATAAAAGCTGGGCTTCCCCGTGCTGCCAAATCATAAAAATATCATCAATGTACCGCTTGTAGTAGGTCGGTCGTAAGGAACGGCTTGCCAGAAATTCATTTTCAAGTACGCCCATAAAAATGTTTGCGTACGTGGGGCCGATTGGTGTACCCATCGAGGTGCCATTAATTTGGAGGTAATGAACTCCATTAAATTCAAAGTTGTTTAACTCTAGGACTAATCTTAAAAGGGTTCTCAAAGTGGAGCTGTCAATTGATTTATCGCACACCGACTCATTATAGGAGTGGAGTACTGCGCTTATTCCACCTGCATGCGGGATGTTCGTGTATAAAGATGCCACATCTAATGTAACCAGAAGCGAACCAGGGGGTACAGAAAAGTCGACAATATCGGACAGGAAGTGGTTGGTATCCTTGATATAAGATGGAAGACAAGGCGGGATTTGGTTAATTAGTGAATCTACAAATTGGGAGATAAGTTCAGTAACCGTACCTATGCCGGAAACAATAGGCCTACCGGGGTTTCCTGCCTTATGGATTTTTGGAAGCAGGTAAAAACGACCCGCGATAGGGCTCAATGGAACGAGGGCATGCAAAGCAGAAGCTGGTATTTTTTGTTGGTCGATAAGGTCAGTTATTGCAGTCGTAATGACCAATTTAAAATTTTCAGTTGGGTCTCCGTCAAGTCGTCTGTAAAACGTGCTGTCATCAAGCTGCCTCAAAGCTTCACCAACGTAATCCACTTTGTTTAGTAACACAACTGCACCGCCTTTATCTGCTGGCTTAACTACGATGTCATTGCATGATTTAAGGCGCTCCAAAGCCACTTTTTCATTTGGTGAAAGGTTTCCCTTGTTAAACGAAGCCTGTTTGTGATACATTTCTAGAACATCTCGTTGAACAGCGGTTATATATAAGTCTAGACATTTATCTCTTTGGGTAGGTGGGGTCCAATGCGTATGAGATGGAAGATGGAAGATGGAAGATGGAACACCACGGTCTCCGCAGCAGTTTTGGGCGACTCCCACACCAAATATGTCTTCCAGCATTTTGATGCCAATATGACGGGCACACCAGCGTTTGTGTCGCAGTCTGGCGCCCTCATCAAGGATATGGCAAACTTATTAGACTTCGTTCCATCTACAGCAACAACCCTCGTCATCCACGCTGGAACAAACGACCTGGCCTTCGGCACACCCCGCGCTGCCTTTGACAGCCTTCGGAGACTTTTCGACGTCATTTCAAAAGAACATCCCACAATCAAGCGGTTATACTTCAGCTTGGTCCTGCCGAGGTCTACCAATCGCCGTCGGCACAGCTACAATCAGTCCTTCATTCGGAACTTCAACCTCAAGGCCCACCAGTTCAACACCCTTGTTCGGGATTATTGCCGTCACTCCTGGCTTGTGTACTTCCTAGACCACGGTTTCTACGACTTCCCTGCAAACCGCGTTTTGGCTGCTGACGGCTTTCACCTCAGTTTTGAGGGAACGGCAGTTTTAGCATGTCACCTCAGGCAACTTTTCATCCCGAGACTCAGCGACACCGCTTCATCTTGGTGCACTTCCATACCCAGTGACCCCTCAACCTCTGTGAAAGAAAATTCTGTCACCGAAGACAATCCGTCCGCTGGGCTGCTCTCGTCACGGCTGGACCTAGCCACCTGGCCCCCATTGGACGGTCCCTCTTCGCAAAGAAATTCTGGTCCTTGCGGTTTGGCTAACCAAATCAAAGCAAACGAACCTTCTACAAGCTCATAACGAACAAGCTGTCGCCCGACACACGGACCCTTAGCGCATGTGGGCCAAAACGAAGCCATAGCTGGTGTTCGTACTCTTAACTGTACAAGCAATGCTTGTTCTCCGCCAAAGTGTTCTACTGGAAGCGACTCGTTGCCTTGCCAACAGTCAAGCGACCGACGTACACCTATAGAGACTACTACAAGTTTAACTTCGAAAGATGAACTCCACCCTGCTCCAATGGCAGTGAACGCATTCTCGACGTGTAACAACTCCACCTCTCAAGCATCAACCAGCCAGCCACCCATTCACCCACCCCATGAAACAGCTCATGTGCTACTACAGTCTACGAACGACGACTCTTCTTCACTTGATCGACAACAGCCGCTGACTACCCCCTGCCAAACTGTCAGTGCTTCGACTACTTGTGCACCCACCAGTGGAGCCACCCGCTACAACCTCCGTGCTCAGCACACCGACGGGCCTAAAAAATCGAAGACAAAGTGACTACGAACTGCACACCAAGGTAAAGACTGTTCGAACTATCCTGCCTCTAGGACATTTTTGAGAATTCGCAAAGTGGTAGAGAAGCGCATCCGGTTCGAACTTCACATTTCCACGTTGAAAACTTATTTAGAGGCCAGTGTGGTTCCTAGGGGCCTCCGAATTGTGTTAAAGCCTTCCATAGAAAACATGTCACTTTCTAGCATTGCTATGTGGAATGAGGTGCTCTCAAATGCTTCTTTCAACCTGGTTCGCATCATCATTCGGCACTACGAATCCTTGCTGACATCTATTCGTAACCAAGAAAGCCAACTTATTTCCTGTCATGAAATCACTGATTATGAATCTGTACAGCTGGCCGAATTCGAGCGAAAAAAATCGACGGATATACAGGAGGTAAAACGCAAGAAACTCTTGAGGGACAAAGTAATTGTGCCCTATGCTTGTCCCAAAACGTCTGCCGCCGAAATTTCCCCGCACTCAAGTAATGCTACATCGACTGATGCCTTGCAAGCATCTGGTAATGTAGTAAACCTATCTTCTTACAATCTTTCTCATGACGAGGTTTCATTGTTGTCGCGAGGGCTCAATTTTTGCCCATCGAAGGGTGGTTACAGCGAATATGAAGTCATGAAGGATTTAGATACTTTTGCCAGAAACCTGCGGTTGCGTGAATTTTTTCTTGACAAAAATTCTGACAATTCTACTACTAGCATTCTTCCATCTCATACGCATTGGACCCCACCTACCCAAAGAGATAAATGTCTAGACTTATATATAACCGCTGTTCAACGAGATGTTCTAGAAATGTATCACAAACAGGCTTCGTTTAACAAGGGAAACCTTTCACCAAATGAAAAAGTGGCTTTGGAGCGCCTTAAAGGAGCCTGAAGAGAAAACAAAGTTTGTTTTATTCGAAAGATTAGGTGTTCATAGTACCCCAAGCGCTTTCCCGGAAGCAAATGATGCTTATTCACTGAGAAAAAGAAATTTAAGCCAAAATTTTAAATCTACCGCTAAAATTGACATTCCGTGACGTGTACAATGGCTCATAGAGCCGGTCCATGAAACAGATACTTAGTATGTCCACTCCATATAGCACCCACACGCGGGAGTCGATCGAGACGGCGCCATTTTAGAAATACTAGTAAAACCTAGTGCACCCGCAGCCCTAGTCATGGAATCGCCTGATCCGGAGAACAAAACTTCGCCGAGGAGCTCGGGCTTGCATTTAACAACCTCACACCACAAAACGCTCAATGCTTCTAAGTGCACGAGCGGCAAGAGTTGTGGGATACGCGGTGGACGGGAAAGCGACCATTCGCGATAGCCAACAGACGAACGCCCAGCCGTCGGCACCGCTGCCTCGTCAGCCCCGTCGCGACGACGAATATAGACTGGCTACGTATGTGCCGTAGTTGAATTAGGGTTAATAATAGTTCAATTTCAGTAGCGTATCACTTATGCCAGTTGGCGGATCGTGTATGGAAGCCGTTCGCGCGAGCTCTGCTTCGAACCAAAGATACAGCGCAATGCGCGGTTGTTTACGCATTTTTTTCCCCAAGGTCAGCGATTTGACGAAGTCGGCGAACGAGCGCAGCAGTCCCAGGAGTGAGCTACGTAAGGGTCCCTGCCGAACTGAACAAATGAAGTTTCCCAGTGGTTGTAAACTGAAACGAGCTCTAACCAGCAGCAAGCCAACACCATTCGAACTTACGCGCGACTGGCACTATCTCGTCGCTTCTTGCTGTTCCTTACTCCCCTCGTTTATTTTTTACCTTGGGTTGGCGATATGACGGACACTTCCTGCGAAGGATTACGATACGAGCAAAATCGCGGCTGTGCGTGCTGGAACGGTTCGTTGGCCCCGAAGAGCCTCGAACCCGAATTCGTCTACGCGAGCGAGATGTCGAGCTCGGCCTGACGCGCTAGTTTCGTACATTGCCAACACGCTTGCGAGTTCGTTCTGACCTTCAACCGTTTACTCCACCGTTCTTGTCATAAAAAATGTGCAGTATGTTCACGGGCATTTAGCTGCTATGCAAACTGTAGCCCTGCTAACATGCGTTGCTTCTGCCAGCCTCCGCCAATCGCAGATTACATGTGACTGCAGTTCTGTATGCGAAATGAGCTGGTGGGTCGCAGACCATTCCTGTTTCTAATTATGTAGCTTATTTGAGCGAAGTTCGTATAAGTGGTGTCGTTATGGTTCTAACGAGGCAATCTTTCAAATGAACCAAACTTGTGTCTCTTGGCATGGCCCTTTAAATCATGCAATGACATCGTAGTTAAGCCAGCAGATAAAGGCGGTGCAGTTGTGTTACTAAACAAAGTGGATTACGTTGGTGAAGCTTTGAGGCAGCTTGATGACAGCACGTTTTACAGACGACTTGACGGAGACCCAACTGAAAATTTTAAATTGGTCATTACGACTGCAATAACTGACCTTATCGACCAACAAAAAATACCAGCTTCTGCTTTGCATGCCCTCGTTCCATTGAGCCCTATCGCGGGTCGTTTTTACCTGCTTCCAAAAATCCATAAGGCAGGAAACCCCGGTAGGCCTATTGTTTCCGGCATAGGTACGGTTACTGAACTTATCTCCCAATTTGTAGATTCACTAATTAACCAAATCCCGCCTTGTCTTCCATCTTATATCAAGGATACCAACCACTTCCTGTCCGATATTGTCGACCTTTCTGTACCCCCTGGTTCGCTTCTGGTTACATTAGATGTGGCATCTTTATACACGAACATCCCGCACGCAGGTGGAATAAGCGCAGTACTCCACTCCTATAATGAGTCGGTGTGCGATAAATCAATTGACAGCTCCACTTTGAGAACCCTTTTAAGATTAGTCCTAGAGTTAAACAACTTTGAATTTAATGGAGTTCATTACCTCCAAATTAATGGCACCTCGATGGGTACACCAATCGGCCCCACGTACGCAAACATTTTTATGGGCGTACTTGAAAATGAATTTCTGGCAAGCCGTTCCTTACGACCGACCTACTACAAGCGGTACATTGATGATATTTTTATGATTTGGCAGCACGGGGAAGCCCAGCTTTTATCGTTTATTCATGATTTTAATACCACCCATCCGTCTATTTCTTTTTCGCATACCTACTCGGAACAAACTATCAACTTCCTCGACGTAACATTGACTATTCATGATGGTCAACTAACTACAAAGGTCTACAGAAAGCCAACTGATAAGCAACAATACCTTCATTTCAATAGTTACCATGTGAAGCACTGCAAAACTAGCATACCATATAGTCAGGCTCTTCGATTTAAAAGAATTTGTTCCGAACGATCAGATTTTAGTGCCAATTGTTCCCAGCTTCGAAGCGCTTTAGTTAAACAGAAATACCCACCTCAGATAATTGACGACGGGCGTGCTGACAGCCATGACCGCAAAGCACTTTTATTGAGCAAAACGAGGCAACCTGTTTACTCCCATACTAACCTAGTCCTTACCTTTTCCGCGCATGCACAGAATGTAAACGCAATTCAAAAAAACGCACCATAACATGCTACTACAGAGCGAGCGATTGAAACCGATATTCCGAGAACCACCACGTGTAACCTACCGAAGATCTCAAAATTTACGTGACCTACTTACATCATCTAAAAGCAAATCTAAAGCGCCTACTGGATGCCGCCCATGCAACAAACCGCGCTGAAAGGTCTGCAGCCAAATGACTACCACAATAAGAGCTAACAGAAGCGCGTCAAAGTTCAGCATGAAGATAACTGGGAATTATTCTTGCGACACGAGCAACGCGGTTTATCTCCTTCAGTGCGATATTTGCAATATGCAGTACGTTGGCGAAACCCAAACACCCTTCAGGAAAAGGTTCAACAACCACAAGGCCCACATATCAGCACTCCCTCACCTTCCAATGTCAAAGCATGCCAACATCACGGGCCACTCATTTGACCATATAAAAGCCACGATACTCGAGTCTGGCTTTCGAACCCATCATGATAGGGAAGTTCGCGAGTCGTTTCTGATATTTAAATTCAATACTATTGCACGTGGCCTAAATGAAAGTGCAGGAAAGCTAAGTTGCTTGCATTAGTGACTGCATTCTGTGCTACTGACTGCTCATCATGCCCTCATTTTTTCTGCGTATTTGTGCTTGTCATTGCTGGCTTTTTATACTGCACGGGTCAGACCCACCATTATGTGGTTTTTATCAAACGGAGTGCCGCACAGATATTTTTTTTATTATTATCTTACTTGATTTTGATCGTTTCTGCCCTCACGTGACCTTGCAACAGACGCCTTTTATGATTCGTGACAACGACCGCCACTGTTATTCTGACGAAGGCCGGTCCCTCGGCCGAAACGTTATACCATTCCTCTTTCGACGTGTGTCTTTCTGTTTCTTGATATTTGCCGGTGTCCAAGAAACTTTTATTCTTGCACTTATATATATATATATATAATATATATATATATATATATATATATATATATATATATATATATATATATATATATATATATCTATATATATTGTGGGCATTGGGGGTGTACTGTTGTGATATTTATGCGTGGAAGCGACATGACCATTGTTATATCCAGTGTGGAACACGGCGGGACAATCCCTCTGTTCCTTCTACCCATCCAAACCCATCGCCACTGTCATCTGTGCATAACCATCATCATCCCCGGACAGTTCCGTCTTTCGGTGTCCTGTGCTCGGGAGCCTAATTAAAAGTGGTCCTTCAGCATCTCGGAGCTCTGTCTCTGAATTATTATATATATTGCGAATTATATATATAATATACTGCATATAGATCGTATAATGATATATATATAGTAAGGAAATGAGGGCTCGTTGAGAAATACTGAAAGATAGGTCAGCAGTCTACAATCGCCAAAGGAGGCATAGGGGTTTGGTTAGGCTCTTTTCTTTTTCACTACGGTTAATTAGGTAAACATTTTTTTTTTATAATATACGGAAAGAAAGAAAGAAAAACACGCGCCCAGAGTGGGGACCGAACCCACGCCTTTCGATTACATGTCGAATGCCTTACCAATTCGGCTATCTGGCGACTGTGTTCTCCTTCACTTTCTGAGCTATTTATATATACTAGAAGTGCATCTGACGCTTGATGGTTGGTATCCAGCGCCACTCTGACTACACGGGGAGAAGGGGACCTTCTTTTTCATTATATATATATATATATATATATATATATATATATATAATATATATTATATTTATTTGTGTTGTGTGTGTGTGTGTGTTGTGTGTGTGTGTGTGTGTGTGTGTGTGTGTGTGTGTGTGTGTGTGTGTTGTGTGGTTGTTCCTGCGTATACGAAACAAAGCTAGCCGTTGCTTAGCCTGACCAACTTAGCGTTGGTAGAGGGGGCTGGAAAATGAAGCCGGGTTGCAGCGACATTGTCTTAGCTTTTGTACGCACGCCCGTTGTTCCGCAAATAAAAGCTAACAGCAGGACGCTTAACTGCACTGCGCGTTTTCGATTTGCCGTTGTAGTTGTTGACTATTCTCGTCTAGTATAAACAGGCGCATTCACTGCACTTAGTGAGTAATGTTTACCATTTTTTTACTAACAGCTGCCTTATTGTGTGCTGTGCACGGAGTCTTTCATTGGCCAGTATTATCTCTCGCGAGACCTGCGCGACGCAGCGTAATAATCTGAACTAGAAGCACTTGTTTATCATACATCGACGCTCCTTGCAACGACCCAGCTCTTGACTTCTCCAAGACGCTTTTTTAACGTTGAGATTTGCTCTTATGACCCTAGGTTTGCAATTACGTTCGCTTTCAAATGATGAAACTGTCAATATACATATGAAAATGTCAACGGGCGCCATTACATGGGGAGCAACGGCTGAGCAAATGCGACACTTCGTCTTCCCGCTGCTTTCTATAGATCGGCGGGGGAGAAGAATTAGTTCGCGAATTTTGCACACGGCACACGCGCTCCCACAGTTACTCCATTTTAAGATGAACGGTTCCCGCGAAGACTAACGGCTGTATTTACTCCTTTCTTCCTCCTTTTTGTCTAAGATTATAGGCACCTACTGCCTGTATAACACACCAACCCGAACCGCTCGACCCACAGAGAACAGCAGTCAGGTCACCTCGGGCCGGGAGAAGCCCATGTTAAAATTTCCCACCAGCAAACCTGGTATGTCATCGGCGAACGCGTAAGGCCTGGCTGCGCGTGCACCCGCCCTTTCCCTCCAATCCCCCCCCCCCCCCCCCTCCCGCGCGCACGCATAAAAGGGCGACCGGTAAGGTGCGCATGCTAGACTGGAAAGACACCAGCCAAAAAGTCGCTCCAGAAGCCCTTTAAGGACCTCGCGTCTGGACGGGAAAGACACCGGCTAAAATGTCACTCCAGGAGCCCTTCAAGTAGGCAACACAAAGCACTAGCTCTAGATGGATGGATGGTGGATGGATGGATGGATGGATGGATGGATGGATGGATGGATGGATGGATGGATGGATGGTGAAACGTTTATTGAGCCTAAAGGTAAGGGGTAGAAGGGTGTGGTTAGCATCCTAAGTCCAGGCGGCTTCTTGTCCGGGCTGCCTCCAGGGCGCGCCGCACCAGGGCGACCTGGCGCTCCGGTGAGACGAAAAATTTCCGTTCTACGCCCATTTGTCGCGCACGCTATATGGTGAAACCAAAACATACAGCTTCGCTGTAAAAATACGGAAACGCCCGCTACACCACAGCAAATTTCACATCAGGCTCACTATTTGTGTCCTCTCATTTATAACTCTACGAATTGCGCATGGTTTCACGCATATACCCGTGTGTCATTACCATCTTTATAAAAAAAGTAACCTACCGTTTTGGCGTGAAATTATTTCTTGTCATTGCAAATAGGCAGTCTCCTTCCTTTTTAGATGCGACGCATCTCTTGCTCTCGGGCTTGTCCCTCCTGCGTCGTCGTCGCGGCGTCCGTCCGCATCCCTCCTCCGTTCTTCTCTCCCACAGCTGTGTGCAACACTCTCACTCCGGCTCATTAGCATACCACAGCTGGCGCGCTCGTTTGGCGCGCGCTTCGCTGCGTTAACAACTGCTCCGGTGCGCGCAAGTGCGCGCATGCGCGACTCTCCTCCGTTGTCTCCTCTCCTTCAATCGCTGTGAATATAAAGCGGGTATCGCGCCGCGGCGGTTCAGTCAAGCGCTCGCTGTCGCACTGACGTGACCTTGCTTTGACTACTTCGTTGAACCTCCCGATGCGTCGCATCACACCAGGGTTCCCTCGCGGGAAGATGGGCGTAATTTTGCACTGGATGGCGCTTCCTGCCGTCATATATCAATGCATCCCGCTGCACAGCAAGTGGGGAAAGCAGGTCCCTACTGCCAACCCCCGGCTAAGTATGGAGAAATTAGCGACTGCTTACGCTCCTGCAGACCTAACTAAACCTCACGCAATCTCCCCCACGCAACACGACCGCTCTGCCCATACTGCCGGAGCCGCGTGAACCCTCTTTCACATGGTATGGGCCTGCCAAAACAACCCGGCTTGGATCCAACTCCCAATCTGTCGGTTGAGCAGTGGGAGGGCGAACTGACCGGCTCCGGTCGCAAGATATACATGTTTCGGTTGACATTACGTGTGGAGGTGGCATCTAGATCCAACATGGTCCTACAACAAGAACTCCACCCCAATGCTTTTATGTCCATTAAAATTTGTTGTCTGGTCCGTTTGGACTGTCGTGTGATGTCGGAGGAAGTACTGCTGGGCCCTTGGCCCGACGCTGAGCGTTCCCACAAGGCATTCAAAGCAGTGCTGACATTTCTGTGCAGCAGCGGCCTCGCCGCGATGTTGTAGTTGAGGCCCAACTGGCTGAACTTTAACACATGCACTGCATAAGTATAGCATATTCCGTACATAGCTATTTATTCCTATCTCCGCCATCTTCATCTCTCTCGATCCTCTAGTCCACGCTCTTTCCTCCTCTTCCCCTTCCCACACACAGAATAGCTGGCCAGATCTACTACTACTCAGTCCTACCTTTCTGTGTTTTTTTTTCATTTCAATAAAATTTCTCTCACTCTGTATCTCTTCTCATTATTGCGCAAAATATTTGAAGGTCAAAAGTGCATACAAAGTAGCGTCCTTAAATTTTAAACAATCTTGCCAATTCCTCTTAGAAACACGTGTTTGTGGCGTTTTCGGTGAATTAAACCCTGCAGGCTTCCTTGCCTATTCCTTCAATTTATCCTTCACACTTCCAAAACGATTGCAACGAGTTTATATAGAGATGATAATGAACCCCTTCGCTAATACAGCCACGCTAGAACCACTGTGCACCATTTTCTTTGGAACTGGCCAGCCGTGCAAAATGGCAGCGACCGTGGCATGGTGACCCACTTTGTCTTATCTTCGCGCGCGTGAAATACGCATATTAGATGCTCGCAGTCTTGCGAGTGAACCTTAGAACGAAGGCCGGCGCCATCTTATCGGTGGGCATTGGCGCAAAACATGTGGAAGGTCATGCACAATCTTGCCTTTGTTCGCCCACATATAGGCTCGCGGACATGCCCGAGTGGCCTTCTGGGAACTTCGTTCGCGAGTCGTTGACCCGCTCTAAGGAGAACCTATAACCAGAGACGAAAACAACCCGACCCCTACCTGGTAAAGGACATCGACGAATATTAAAGTCTTAATCGCGGTTATCGGCGTGTGGCTTTGGGGAGGGTCCGTGCTACCGATAGGGACGTCCGTTCAGTTCTCCAACCAGACGTTGGCCAATCGCCGTCAAAGCTGGAAGTAACAGCACTGAGCTAGCCAATAAGTGCAACGATAACATTAGGGAGAAAGGCCGAGGGAGAAATAACAGCGGCGCCGGCTATCAGCTCAATACTCAACACAGGGGCATAGACCGATAAGAGCTCTCTCGTTCCAAGAAGGTGGCGCATGCGTGCGCCAATATTGCTTTATCTGACGTGTTTTCTCGATGCACCGGCCACTTGTATGTCCATTCGTTCTTCACCGGTGCGTATAATTCTGACCTCCACGTCTCCGGAATCCAAACATAGTCGTTTATACGAATGTGCCCGTGAAAGCAGATAGCCAACGTCGCGATCAGTCAGGCGCGACTTGGGTGCAGATAAGATACACGAACATCTCAGTGCGTGCCAACGAATACGGCGAACGTACCCACGAGTCCTCGAACTTGTGTTTTCTGAAATCGGGGTGAACAGTCGCGAGTAGCCTTGATGATTCCCCTGGAGCACGAGGTGAACTCCGGGAGTAACTGTACGCCGCTTGCTCTTTACGCGCAAGTTCAAGATTGTTTTCATAAACACGCAAACATACATACGCTCATGTTAGTAGCGATTGCGGGACACTACGCAATCCAGCTCGTCAGCGTAAATAGTGCCTTGTCATTCCGCTCTGCCTCCCATAGAGAGTGGGACCGCATATGCCCATCCATCGTTCTTCTCACGTATTCGTTGTGAACAGCAACCCCATGCTGGATGGACCGGCCCTGTCTTTTGTAAGCGGAGCATCATTCCGCACATTCAGCTCTCTCCGGAGGGGTTCATGCTTCAATAGGTGAACTAGCGGTCACGATAATGACCACCTTTTCCCCGGTCATAAAAACGACAAGGGTGTTCCTAGGTGGTCATAAGGTCACTTTGTAGACTTGCAGATAACAATCGCACAAAACAGGCTACCGTTTGCAGGAAACCTATAGATTGATACCAATACTTCCACTTCCACCGTGGTCATGTCCGCCCTGGAAGACTGCCGGCCCATTAGAGTCATTCCAGAAGCTTCCGTAGCATGTGCTCGAATCGAGACGTTCTTGGTTCGAAGTGTGTTTCCCCTAATCTATTTCCCCTAATGGAGAACTCAATTTAAAAAATGGCCCCGCATCTGCTCCTTTCGTTGCAAATGTCGACGAAAGACGATAGTCGACGGGCGCCCCTGCCAAGTAAATGCCTCCCTTCTCTTTCCCGCTCCCCTCTCATGCTGTTCCTCTCCCGCCTCGTTCCTCCCAAAATAACACACTAGAGGTTTGCTCAAGTCAATTTAAATTTTCCGCGTTCCACTGCTCCAAGTCGGGTGCCTCGATGCCAGCGCTGCCGTATACGCGCGTGAATCCAGGCGCCCTACTTCAACGGTTATAGAACCACGTTGCCCTACTCCACGTGCGTTCTAAGCAGAACGTGGAACCTATCTAGTGGAACCTTCCGTTACTGTTGTCGTTTGATTTCTTGAAATGCCGTCAGGAGCTATACTAGCGCGGGCGACAGTTTTCTGAAGTTGATATAGTTTTAATTTGCTATCGCAAAAACAAGCATCCCTGAATTTTTTAATAAAAGAACGCTGCAAATATTACTTATGTATTGATTTTCTGCCTTATATTTGCGTAATGTATTGCTCTTGTTCAACAATGGTGACAAGTAGGAACATTGACACCAAACTTAGACGTTTAGATTTGGCTGTGGGTATATAAGACGATTGCGCAGGGTTAGTTTCACTTCGGCCGGGTGGCTGAATGGAGTCACAGACAGACAGGCAGACAGACAGACCAACTTTTTTGCGCTTAAGTAGCCCAAGAAAGACTATCGTCTTTAAAAGTTTTTAAGAAGGGACCATCGTAGGCTTATTGTCGCCGCTAGGAATCGCCACTCCGGACTGCGGACAAAACCTTGTATTGACGCACCCGTCGTCCTGAACTGCCAACAAAATTCCAGGAAGACATGATGTGCAACATTTTGCTCAACCGTGTAGGTTCATGGACGAGTCCTCTGCGGATGTCGATGCTAAGCCTACAACGCGAAGATTTTGAAGAGTTGGCCATTCACGCGTGAATTGCCATCTCTTCAAATTCCTTGCGCTGCACTTTAACCCGCTAAACCACATCGCAAGGAATAGACACAAGGACGGCAGAAAAGGGACGAACAGAGATTTGTTCGTTTCTCTTATGCGTCCTTGTGTTTATAAGCCTACCGACATAGGACTCACTGCAGCTACGTGCAGGAGAATGGCTGTCCATACTTCTGCGACACTGCCTCCACGAAAGCTGAAGGCCAATTGAAACTTCGGGCGAGATTTATAATGCACGTGCTTTTTTCGTTTGTTCGTTTGTTTGTTTGTTTGTTTTGGTTTGTTGTTCTGATGCACGTGCCATGAATGCTTGAGCCAATGGAAGTTGAGTGCGCTCTGAGGATTTGGGTGTTTTGTGGACGAAGTTTTGCGGACGCCTGCCCCATGCGGTTTTCGTGGGCGCCAGACGGGTGCTCGATTTCGCCAACTATAGATCGTATTTACTGCAAAGCTTATCGGGTGCTTTATTCGCCTGGCAACACTGAAAACCGCCACTACAGTGCCCGCTGTGCCTGCGCATCCGCTTTGCACCCGCATCTCGCAGAAAAGACAAAGAAAACACCAGCGTGCATTACTGTCGCGTTTCAATCCGATTTTGGCGGTGGCGTCCAGATGTATTATTAGTCGCACTCACATTATGTGGTAGCGCTATCTTAGCCCTCGAGCACTTCGCATACCCGGAGAATGAAACCGCGGCTGCGAACGAAAGGGACACGGCGCGCAAGAGGCCGACGATGCAGTTGCCTGCGACTATGGATGTCGCCACAAGTGCCCTCTAATGCGTGGCCCTCTGAAACCAAATGGTTTTGAAGAAATGTTTCACGCGTACACCGATTTAGATGCGATGGTAGCGTAGCAGCTAGTGCATGTGAACAGCCGCGCCATGCCGTGCTCGCCCTGCCCTGCCGGCACAAGCGCGGACGAATCGCAAGCGACATTTGAACAAATCACCTAAGATAGGCTTCTGCGCGGTAAAATTTTCGGAAACAATATTTCTGTTGTTGTCCTTGAACAGGTGACAGACCTTGAGTGGCAATCGGCTTTCACTTGCATACGCACGCGACTTGTCCCATCACTACGCAGTTGCACGCATACGTAGCTCCGAAGTGTTTACCGCTTTACCTAGTCGTGCGACGATTTCCACTGTGCCTGGCGGCAAGTAGATCGTATGCTGCGCGTAACAGTATTTGGCATCAACGTATTACTTTGCGTTCGGTGGGGCACAGTTTGGAACATCGAACAGCTCGCGTTTGTTATGTGCTGTGCTCTATCGGAAGCCACCATCTTGTAGAGCCCGACGTAAACAGTGCGGCGGCAACACAGACGCTTGGGCAACAACATGGCGGTGCGCGCGCAAGGTTGCCGTGCACGCGCAACCTTGCGCAACTTGCCGTTCACGCGGTGCACGCCAAGGTTGCGAAAATGTTTACTTCGAGTCCGTTTCAGTCGTGACGTAGTTGCACTTGCGAGGCCTCTGACCAATGCATGAGCAGCGTCACATCCGGTCGTCTGCTTTCAGCCAATCAGGGCTCGCTCAAAAGACACTTTGAAACGGACATGAAATGGACAAAAATTAGAAATCCGCCCCAACGGCCCCTTGGGAAGGCGGAAAAAGTTTTGTGAATTCTCATCTGTGTTATTTTCTTTTATTTTCCTCTGTCACAAGAAAACTCCAGCTACGGGGAGAACAGGACTGGGCGGGAGAAAAGGTTGGTGCGCAGTGGACTGTGTTGTCATGACTTAACGCAAGCGGGAGGGGGGCATTGCGCAGTCCGCCACGACGTTCTGCACGTAGTGGCAAAGCCACACCCCGGCCGTGGCCGTGCCGGGCGCCGAGGCGGCCCCGACACCCGCTGAATGCGCCCGAAGGTGTTCGCGAATCCAAGCAATGGTCCCTAGAAATTTGGCTACTTTTTGAAATGAAAGCCGTCGGGCGAACAACCCCCCGGTCGACTGAGCGCCTTCTTACGTACTATCTGCAACTAGGCATTTTAGGAGCAGCTTAAACAGCGAGGATCCTCATGGCTTTGAAGGGCAAGGTGTTGGAAAACGCGATCACCACAAAGTTGCACGCCATTCGTCGATATTGGACCTCAAAGTTATACGTCTCATCCCTTGGATATGAATCTTGAGTAGATTATAGTTCACAATAGGCCCCATTTGCAAGATCAAACATGACTTATTGCTTAGCGCCGTTGTGCCCATACGGTAGACCAATTGAATTTCTACGGATTTGGACAATAGCAAGCAGTGGCGTAGCCAGAAATATTTTTCGGGAGGGTGTTATACATCACTCTGTTGTGGATTTTGGGTAGATTAGCTATCAATACATTCAGAGTGGAGTGTCTCAGTTTTTGTAATAGTAAATTCTTGTTTTGATAACTTTTCCTGACCTAAATATTCGTTCTTTCTAACTTTTTTTGCTTGAATAAGTTTTTTTAGGAACTTGAAAAGTGTAAACAACTCTTCACACGATTCTGATCGTCCGCTCACGCAGTGTGCATACGAGCACAGCAAGTAGCGGTGTGAAAGCAGACGACGCTGCTTTTTCCCTTTTAAATTGACAGGAAAACTTATTCGGACAAAACAAGTTGCAAAAACACTAATGCAGTCCTTAAAATTGTCTTAGCGGGAAACATGGTGACAATGCACTGAGAGGGCGCTGCGGTTTACAGGTGTGCTGCTTCTGCACGTTTTCGTCGCTGCCACAACACGCCGTTGTGCCCGTACGGTAGACCAACTGAATTTCTAGGGATCAGGAGTATAGCAAGCAGTGGCGTAGATAGAAATATTTTTCGGGGGTGCTATAACTCCGCCGGTAAGGAAAAAAAATGCCCTGCGACCCAACAAAAAGTTTAGTATTTTTTGCTTTAATAAGCGACACCATTCTTATTTTTGTTCTTACATTAAAGGATATCTATTCAGTGTGAAAATAGCATAGGCGAAGGCTGCGAAAGGAAGGAATGCGACGCTCAGAAAATTTCAGGGGGTGTTCTGACACCAAAGCACCCCCCCCCCCCCTCCCGCCCCTCTGGCTACGCCCTAATAGCAAGCCCCGTCATTTGGAAAACACTAGAGAAGAACGCAAGGCTTTTCCGTAATACGCAGGGTAGGAGTGAGCAGCATAGCAACCCCACAGAATCCTATTTTCTAGAAGTTTTCGGGTTTGCGCAATGGAGATATCCGAGCGCAATGGAGATACTCCGAGTGCAAGTTATGAGTGAATGGGCCCCACCAACTCCCGTATTTACATGTCTGAGATGGTAACATGATACTATAATCATATACACAGAGGAGGTCAAACAAACACGTGCGCCATGTCGATCGTCTCTCCTGTGATTTCGCGCTCCCTCCCCTAAGCGTCCTGCCCAACAGCATGCCTAACTAGCCCAACAGCATGTTTTTGCCAGTAAGTCACCCAAGAAGCCCTGAAATATTTTTGCGTGACTTCAATCATCCTCTACGTTTAGGATGCTGTTGAATAAGGGATATTTCCTTATAACGTTTTTTGTTTTTCATATGCTGAAAATTGTTGGTCTACCCTCGGTCTGTCGTGGGAGGCGATCTGCTGGATCCTAGCGATAGACAGCTTCGCTGTAAAAATTAACAAAACCGGTCCTAGGACCTCATAATTTCGAATGAGATGGCTTTTATGACCTTGAAAACGTTCTTCCCAGCAATGCATGTGTTTAGTGGTGAAGCCGAGTTTAAGGTGATCGGTATGAGCTTTGTGCCACTAAGTTGGCTTTCCCCGTTGTATGCTGCCCAGTAATAGAACACCCTCCGAATTTTTTCCAGGCAGCGCGAAAGCCAGGCTTAATGTTCGTATTGGCAAAACTGCCCTTTTGATAACCCAATAACCCCCCCCCCCCCCCCCCCCCCCCCGAAAAAAAACTTCTGGCTATGGACTCTACCCACCAATCGTGTCCCTAGTCTGTGACGTGGAGGTCGCGCCACTGTCCCTATTAGTGTCACTGGATAAGGTATCAGAGTACCGTCCCTGTCTGAGGCACGCCAGTCAGCAACGGCGGCCATTTTGTCGTTCATCAGTGTCGCGAGATTGCCGCATCTACGGCCTCGCCGCTAACTTCGACCGGATCGTTTGTTAACAACGCTGCCGAAGATACAGCAAAGCGGCATTTTCGGATACACTTCTGCTGCTGAAATACAGTTACACGCGTTATCTTTGATTCGTATTCGGAACGACATCAGTGCGCGCAGCCGTCGAGCAGGGAGGACAAGCTAAGCCCACCATAGTTGGCCGACTAAAACGCATAAACAAAATGGCGCCGCCCATGAACCATCGCAGTGTAAACAAATGTCACGGGATGCGAACTGACTAATGATCATGGCGGCGGCACGGTTTAATAGGAAGAAAGAGTACCGATACTCTGTAACCCTGTAACTCTGTAGAGGGGTAACAGAGTGGAGCCCTAAAGAAGGCAAGCGTGGCAGGGGGCGGCAGAAAGTTAGATGGGCAGATGAGATCAAGAAGTTTGCGGGGATAAATTGGTCGCAGTTAGCGCAGGACCGGGATAATTGGATAATAATGGGAGAGGCCTTTGCCCTGCAGTGGGTAGATATGCTGGGGATGATGATGATGATTACGATGACTCTGAAAGCTTATCTATAGTTCTGGCCTCCCGAGTGCTTCACGTAGCTTGCTACATGCAGCACTGTGAAGGCTACATTGTTGTCAACCATCCTCACACTGAGGGCGCCTAACTCATCGTGAAAGAAAGCGACAATAGGGCCTTCCCATTCCAACTGCCGAGACGGGAGACGGAAATGTCCTTTCAGGGTCCCCTTCGCGGTGAGTAAGGGGTGCTCAGTGGGAGGACTGTTGACAACAATGTAGCCCCCACAGTGATGCAGGCAGCTTGGGAAATGAGCTATAGCGATACTAGTCGTTACAATTCAACAGCGTCAACCCCAACACAGCTGAACACCAAACTTCGCAAATCCCACAAGAGTGTGGAAGGTATTTAAATTTTGGTAATTTGGAACAGAGTTGAGCTAAAATTGTCTACTGAGAGAACTAGAAGCCTCATCCGAGATTCATCAACCGAAGCACAGACGTCCACAACCACATTATTCACTGGTGAACTTGCTCAGGTTGGTTAGATGGAGATGTCCTGATTTCCGCCCCACAGCCAGCATACCAACAGCTGCTCAACCAATATGCCCCAAAACAATGTGTCATAAGACCAAGTGTAGTATGAAAGTAGAATTTTTATTCATGGAAACATCCCTTCGCACTAAACACAAGTGTGCCAGTTATAACTACCTATTATCTGAATAAAGCAAATTGTATGTTGTCCACATGGTCCCTCCAAAGTCATATGCAAAAATTTCGAAAAATTTCGTTATAAGCGAAATTTAGATATAAGCGACCCACAGTTGCGCTTTAATTGTACAACTGCAAGGAATCAAAACACGTCTTCAGTGAAGTAAAATCTTTATTCTGGTGCAAAAAAGGCGGTGAGCTTTGGCTGTTTCCAGTTCTTGTCGGGCGCGAACAACCCCCTGCTCCAATTTGACCAAGCCTTGCATTGGGCTGTGGTCGCCGCCTATAAAAGTGGCAGTGGCTGTGGCCAATTTACAGCAGGGGCGTGCGAGCGTAACGGAACGCTGCGCAAGTGTTGCGGAGGAACGTCGCCGCAAAGCCGTGGCTCGGGCTCTGAGGTAGTGTTTGTTGCGCTCAAAACACGATTAACCGCTCATTCTGGGTGCACAGCGCCATCATGACAACTGAACGGTTTTGCACAATAGGGGCTTTGCATTATCTTTGAGAATTTTTTTTTCCGAGGTGTGCAGCAGTGAAGTTTGCAGAACAAGAGTTTTTCGGCGCTCCGTTGTCGACGAAAGTGCTGATTCCACTGCTCGATCGAATGTCGGTGTTCGCGCAGCGTCGGGTCCACGCCACTGACCAATGTCTAGGAACTAAATTCAATGACCCTACCGCGCATTCCGACCGTTTCTCTGAAGTCGGTTGGCACGAATCGAGCATGACCGGCTGGAGAAAATCGCCGGGGAAAGGCCAGCTGGTGTTGACCCGCCATGTTGGCAGCCTGACTCGCCGCTGGGTCACCGCCGCTCGGCCATGCCTCCGCTCGCCACTTCACTCTAAGCGGGTTAAGCCCTTCGAGTAATGCGGCCTAAAATGCATGCGTTTGGGTTGGGACCAGAAAAAATTTCGAATAAAGCGATATTTCGAACAAAGCGATCTTGTTATAGCGCGGGGTTAACCCGTATCTGAATAAATCAAATTTGTACGTTGTCCACATGGTGCATCAAAGCCAGATGCAAAATTCTTTCTTCATGCCCGAAACCACCACCCTTCCCACTACCCTATGATCTGAATAAAGCAAATTTGTGTGTTGTCCACATGGTCCCTCAAAGTCAAATGCAAAATCCTTTGTTCATGCCCGAAACCACCACCCTTCACACTAAACAAAATTGTACCTAATAACTACCCTATTATCTGAATAAAGCAAATTTTATGTTGTCCACATGGTCCCTCAAAGTCGATGCAAAATCCTTTCTTCATGACCGGAACCACCACCCTTCACACTGAAACAAGTACCATTGTCCAAGTTCAAATAACTACCCCATTACTACCTTGATCTGAAAAAGCAAATTTGTATGTTGTCCACATGGTCCCTCAAAGTCAATGCAAAATCCTTTCTTCATGCCCGAAACCACCACACGCTTCTACGTACTAAACACAAATTGTACCAATAACTACCCTATTATCTGAATAAAGCAAATTTATTGTTGTCCACATGGTTCCGATGCAAATCCTTTTCATGCCCAGAACCACCACCCTTTGCACTAAACACAAGTGCAGCACGTTATAACTGCCCTATTATCTGAATGAAGCAAATTTGTATGTTGTCCACATGGTCCCTCAAAGTCCGATGCAAAATCCTTTCTTTCATGCCTGTAATTACCACCCTTCACAGTGAACACAAGTGTACCAAGTTAACTACCCTTTTATCTGAATAAAGCAAATTTGTATTTGGCTTTGTCCACATGGTTCCTGCCCTTTCTTCACGCCCAGAATCCCCACGCTTTGCACTAAACACAAATGCGCCACGTTAATAACCGCCCAATTATCTGAATAAAGCAACTTTGTTGTCCAAATGGTTCCTGTCAGATGAAAAATCCTTTCATGCCCAGAACCACCACCCTTTGCACTAAACACAAGTGTAGCACGTTATAACTGCCCTATTATCTGAATAAAGCAAATTTGTATGTTATCCACATGGTCCCTCAAAGTCGGATGCAAAATCCTTTCATGCCCGGAACCACCACCCTTCACAGTGAACACAATTGTACCAAGTTAAGGAGCCATGAAGAGAAAATACAACTTCGTTTAATTTGAAAGAACTAGGATTCAGTATCTCACTCAGCTCCTTCACAGCCACAAAAGATCTTTTTTAACGAAAAAAGCAAGTATTTAAAAACTTCCAAATTTTGCACCACAGTGACATGTTATGAGCAAGAATGACGTCATACGAGCCAACAATAAAACATAATTTTCAGTGCGTTAACTGCACGTTAGCATTCCAGTGGTGCGGTCAAATGAAACTAGAGGCCCCATTACAGACGTCCAGTCATGTGCCGTCGCCACAGGTCAGTTAGGCGGCTCCAATCGCACAAACAAGGTTCCGTGACGTCATAGAAAAGTTGCGGGAAATTGGCTAGGGGGTCGCGACTGCTTCACACATTTTCTTTCACATCTCCGTTATTTGTTCAAAGATTGCGATGATATTGGTATCATTGTTATCGGGAATAAGCAGTCTTTCTAATAAACCCAACTTGTGTTTTGTCATGGCTCCTTAAGAACTACCCTATTATCTGAATGAAGCAAATCTGTATGTTCACATAATCCCTCAAAGTCGCATGCAAAATCATTTCATGCCCAGGACCACCCCCTTTGCACTAAGCACAAGTGTACCAAGAACTAGCGACCCATTATCTGAATAAAGCACTTGTTTTGTCCAAATGGTCCCTCAAGTCAGATGCAAAATCCTTTCATGCTGCCATGTATACCACCCCTTTGCATAACACAAGTGTAGCAAGTTAACTACCCTATTATCTGAATAAAGCAAATTTGTATGTTGTCCACATGGTCCCTCAAAGTCAATGCAATCCTTTCTTCATGCCTTTAATTACCCCCCTTTCACGTGAACACAATGTACCAAGTTAACTAATCCTAATATCTGAATAAAGCAAATTGTATTTGGCTTTGTCCACATGGTTCCTGCTGAACCTTTCTTCATGCCCAGAACCCCCACGCTTTGCACTAAACACAAATGCGCCAGTTAATAACTGCCCAATATCTGAATAAAGCAAATTTGTTGTCCAAATGGTTCCTGTCAGATGAAAAATCCTTTCATCATGCCCAGAACCACCACCCTTTGCACTAACACAAGTGCAGCAGTTATAACTGCCCTATTATCTGAATAAAGCAAATTTGTATGTTGTCCACATGGTTCCTCAGTCAGATGCAAAATCCTTTCTTCATGCCCGAAACCACCACCCTTTGCACTGAACACAAGTGCAGCATGTTAATAACTGCCCTATTATCTGAATAAAGCAATTTGTATGTTGTCCACATGGTTCCTCAGTCAGATGTAAAATCCTTTCTTCATGCCCGAAACCACCACCTTTGCACTGAACACAAGTCGTAACAAACATTTAATTAACTGGACTCCTATTATCTGAATAAAGCATAATTTGTATGTTATCCACATGGTTCCTCAGTCGGATGCAAAATCCTTTTCATGCCCGAACCACCACTTTTGCATGAACACAATGCAGCATGTAATAGGAGGTCCCATTATCTGAATACAACTAACTTTGATAATGTTGCACATGGTTCCTCAGTTTGCCTCCATCAGCAAAAGTCCGGTTTCTTCATAAGGTACCAAGAAACCATACAAGCTTTGTCACTGAGAACACAATGAGCATCAGTTATAACTGTCCATACTAAATATTGAGCATATTTGTGATGTTGTCGACATTGATCCTCAAAGTGATGCAAAATCCTTTTTCAGCCCACGCAACGCAGCTAGCACCCTTAGTGGGGGTCAATGAACACAAGGCAGCATTTAATAACTGTCCATTAATCTCGACATAAGCTTTTGTTGTTGCTCCATAAAAAGGTTCCGCTGACGTCAGAGGTTGCGAAAATCCTGTGGTCGTTCATGCTCAAACCTTACACTCCGTTATGTTCAAGAACACAAGTGACACATTGTTATTGGATAACTGTCCTATTATTGATAAACCTCAATTCGTATGTTGTCCGTATGGCTCCTGTAATTGAAACTATCTTTATGCCCGAGACTCGACACATCGGGGTTTGCACCTTCCAACTGAAAAAGTGGCGCACAAAATCATTCATGAAGGTACTGCTGCAAGCAATACCATGTGGAACATACCAGGCAATGTCACTGAGACTAACACATTGAGCATCAGTTGTGATGGTATCAAGACTAACATATTGAGCATCAGTTGTGATGTTATCTTTGATTACCTTGACTCTCATTACTGAGAGGGTTAAACTGCAATTTGTAGTGGTGTTTAACGCCCGACGCAACGCAGGCGATGAGGCGCGCCGTGGAGGGCTCCGGATTAATTTTGACCACCTGGGAATCTTTAACGTGAACCGAAATATCTCGTAACACGGGCGTTTTTGCTTTTTTCACAGGGTTCCTCCATCAGAAAAGCGGCCGCCGCGTGACCTCAGAAGGTACTGCTTAAGTAAGTGCCCAATCACTGTAAACATGTGTCAAGAGCAATGTCAGGTGAGTACTTTATTACCATTGACCATCAGTTGTGATGGTATAAAACAACAAGTGAGCAGGTCAGCCCTTGTGATCGTTAATTTTGATTCCTATCTCTCAGAAGGTGATCTATTACTTGTGCGCCGAAATCTCTACACGCTTTTTGCTTTCGCAACCAGGCATAAAAGCGGCCCTCATCGAAAAGGGGCCCGGTATTTAGTATGTTGTACACACCTGTGGAATCTTTCAAGCATGCGCCGAAATGTCGTAACAATGAGCTGTTATTTTGCTTTATTAGCCTGCCTCAGAAGGTATAGGAGCCGCCGACTGATCTCCAGGGAAGCGCGTGCTGTAAGCCAAATTTACCATGGGACATTTAACGGCAAGCACTGAAACTAACACATCTGGGCTTTCGTTGTATCGCGTCATCAAGAAAATCGCAGCTCGCGAGTTATCTTTGATTACCTGTACTGCTGTAAGCAATACCATGTGGGACATACCAGGCAATGTCACTGAGACTAACACATTGAGCATCAGTTGTGATGGTATCAAGACATCATCAGTTGTGATGTTATCTTTGATTACCTTGATCTCTCAGGTTGATTGATTGTAGGGTTTAACGCGCCGACGCAACGCAGGCGATGAGGCGCGCCGTAGTGGAGGGCTCCGGATTAATTTTGACCACCTGGGGATCTTTACGTGCGCCGAAATCTCGTACACACGGGCGTTTTTGCTTTTCGCCTCCATCAGAAAAGCGGCCGCCGCGGTGATCGCTCAGAAGGTACTGCTGTAAGCAATACCATGTGGAACATGCAAGGCAATGTCACCGATACTAACATTGACCATCAGTTGTGATGAAGACTAACATATTGAGCATTAGTTGTGATGTTATCTTTGATTACCTTGATCTCTCAGCTTACCTTTGCGAAATAAAAAAATGGCACAGGTGCACTGCATATTAGCATCCCAAACTCCAGACCACTCTTACTTCCCTGAGGTGGGCAGAGTTCTTGCATCTGGCTCAAAGTGGAAAAATAAAAAGTCCTGTGAAGTCCACTTCTGTTCACTGCAAATGCTCTGAAAGCCACCCCCAAAAAAGATGGACACAGGGCTGTGGACCATCTAAAATGTCGAGAACAAACTTTATTTCTCTTGGCCAACAACGGGCAATACAAAAACTGCCAGAACTTTTCGCAGCTCTTTCTTCACAGCAAGTGCCAGGTACGAACTCAGCTTGTTATATAACTACATACATTGACTTCAACACAATGCCAGAGAACAAAAAGAAAAATGAAAGCTTATCAAGAACTTAAGCTTTCAAACAGAGTAATGGAGTGAGTAATGAAGTGAATTGTCTCAAACAAGCACACATTCTTGAGACAGGAATAAAACTGAAAAGAAAAAACAACACAAAAACATGGCCTCAGCCCAACACTTCAAAAAGTGTCCACCTCTTGGGACAGGAACAAAACTCAGCTGATCTGAGTTCAGCAACACAAAAGTACTTCTACAAGGCAAACACGTTCACTTGAAACAGTGAAAACTCGTGAGCGCTAAAAATGAAAAAGGAAAAAAAAAAAAATGGCCCGACTGCGACACTTTGAGAAGGGTGTATCTCTTAAAACAAACAAAACTGACCTGATCTACATCCAGCAACGCAAAAAAAATATTCCAACAACGCCAAGCTTTTTCATTACAACCGCCATTATTTGTGAGCCAAGGTGCAATACCTGTGCTCAACCTCCTGTGCACGGACTACAACATGCTGTACTGTACTACCAGGTTGAAATGGAGAACTAATTGTGTTTGCAGTGTTAGGTATCAAGCGTTTGCGCCACATACTGTGAAAGCCTTCTTTCCAGACTTGACAACAGCAGCAAACTAATAGAACTTTCGTGCTCACAGGAAACTCCAGCATTATATAAGCCCGAAACCTTGAGCTTGAAAACAAGAACTATGTTGATGTTATTAAACCAAGTAAGGGAGCCTACATGCCTTCCATCAAGTCTTTCACTTGTTTCGTGTGAGATGAACCTAAACAAAAATTCCCGTCTACACAGTTTATTAAAACATGCAACTAAAAACACCCTGAAAAGTTTTCTTTTCTTCTATATTTTCAGAACTGGTTCCCTTAACTCCAGCCTAAAGCTTCAGCCTCCAATTTGAAAACAGAGTTCAGGCTAGGAACTAAGCTCTAAAAGTGACATCAGTGTCAAACGTCGGGAGTTATTATTGCAGCGTGGCTTAAATGCCCAAATGATATCATCAGCATTGGTTTCTTACAAAGACAACCACAATAACACACAAAAAAAACTTTTTGACTATCTGAGCCAAGCTGCTGAGCCAGGTGATTGAATGGATGATAAAAAGAGGCTAGGCATTGTGCGCACACCCTCCCATTCCACTTGCAATGAAACAGCGTGTAGAGCACCAAGACATTGTGAAAACACTGTTCAACTCAGTTCTCGTTGCGTGCACGTCGGATCTCGGTGCACAAAACACACTGCGTAGCATCCGCAACTTTCAATACCACTCAGGCGGTGTAGTCATTCACGGCAGATGAAAACACACCAAAACACCCCCTCACACTGGTGATGTTACAAGTGCCCTGAGCATTGGTCAGCACACTGCGTCAACGCCAGTCCCAGAAACCACCAATGTTCATCACTAGTGTTTTGCACAAGTCAGTTCAAGAACTCCCGGCGTCGGCAGTCGCCCTCTACAAATGTCAGTAACACCAGACACCCGGTGTCGGCAGTCACTCAGGATCAGGAAAGGCAAACAGACACACAATACAAAGCACTCCTAATGTCTGCACAGAAGCAAGGATATGGGTTCAGTCATGAGAAGATGAAAAAGAGAGGAGGTGCGCCCTTTACAAAACGTTGGCAACACCAGACACCCGGTATCGCACTGCAGTTTTTCTTCATCTCGCTCGACGACGAAACAGTTTGACGATGAATCAGAAGAAGCAAATAGACACAACACAAAGTGCTCCCAATGTCCATGCAGGAGCGAGGAGATGGGTTCAGTCATGACAAAATGACGAAGAGAGAAGGAGTGCCCTCTACAAAGTTCGGTAACACCCAGTGTTGGCGGTTGCACCCAGCCACACTGCAGTTTTCCTTCAGTCCGCTCTATGATGGAACAGTTTCGACGATGAGCCAGGAAAAAAAAAAAAAAAACGGACACACCACACAAAGCACTCCCATGTCTGCCCAGAAGCAAGGAGGTGAAGAGAGAATGAGAGTGTGCATCCTCTTCCCCCTTCACTTGAGCAGGATGCTGGAGGGGTCGCTGAAGGGTCCCAGCCGGTTGTGCACGTCGACGGCGCGCACCGCGAAGTGGTACTTGTGGCCCTCCACGAACTGGGTCAGGGTGCAGGCCATGGGCAGTGGAAGGGCACGCACGTCGCCCACCTTCTTCCAGTGCGAGGTGGCCGGCGGGCTGTTCGTCTCCTGGTAGGCGTACAGCTGGTAGGTCTGGATGTCCGCGTACAGCGTGTTGAACGTCATGTTCCATGACAGCACCAGACCTGTTTAGAGTTGAAGAGGGAGCGAAAGAGCAACAGGACAGGGGAAAATTAACAAAAGGTGCATCGTTAAACAAGCTCTTCAACAGAAGCTAGGAATTTTAATGTTGACTACAACATTTCTTTTCAACTCCAAAAAGGCTGAACGCCGGGCCAGTGTGGTCCATCATTAAAACAACAGAGCACAAGCAGACGGGACAAGAACACAAAAAGACACAAGCGCTGTTGTGTCTACTTGTGTTCCCGTCATGTCTACTTGTGCGCTGTTGTTAAGATTCCTTTTTAAACTGAATCGCACAAACCTGTCAAGGCTCCCAACCTGTGTTCGCGACTATGTGATCGCTTAAATGTGGTGCTTTTACCACCTTGTTAGCTGGGACTACAGGACGAACTCCCCAAACCACATAGCTAACATGAAATTAAATGCTTTGCAAAAAGAAAGGGCAAGCTTGTGAATCATTAACACCCCAATTCAGAGGAACCAACGGGAACCCAAATAATGGGCAACGCTAGAGTGCTTAAGTTACTAATCTACTGATTGTTGACGCTATTGGTGAATGTAGTGTAATTGGTCACTGTACTCCAATGAAAATAAGGCAAGACACGCACGCAAGTTGTATGCTACACGCCTACACAGAAAAACCTAATCTAGAATTCAGTATGTAAAATCTAACTGCTAGAATAATTCTATAAGGTGTTTCACAGAAACCACATGCAGCTAACTTTAGCTTGCTGAAAATGTATTTGCGAAACAGCTTTAGAGAAAGAAAAAATTTATGCACAACATGCAGGCTTTCAAAAGGAGGTTTCGTACTCTCTTGTTTTTGTGAAAGCGGTACAGATCAGAGCCAGAGAACGGCCCACAAAGTGCGCATAGGAGAGAGTAAGCAATTGCAGAGAGCCAAGGCAAACATTTTAGCCGAAAGAAAGAATAAAATAACGCAATGTAGAGTATTGAATAGCAAAAGCTGGAACGTGACAGACAACGGAAAAATATGCACGGCATAATCCAGCTACACTAGCATTGCAAAGCAATCCAGTAAAGCTTTATGTTAGACTGGTTGACATGTTTCCCTCGGTCGTTTATTATTTGATGTTTTCATATGTGGGCCAGACAGCAAGTATTCTTTCTTTCTTCATTTCTTAATTTTAGTCCCCTTGTTATTACTCTACTTCGTTGTGGCTAGGCCACGCTGCAACTATCTTTTTCATACTTCTGCCATGCGTTCCAGCTCAAACTGGCCAAGACTGTACATGACATAAGCGCTACGAGCCATGCCCTGGGGCAAGATGCTACAGTGATCGCCAGCTCTCCCCTCCAGCGCCTACTGACCCTGTGACAGTGCAAGTCAAGGGTAGAGTCACCCCTTACAAAAGTTAATGCGGGCATATTGCTGCCAACAATGCCAGTAATGTGCAACAAAGTATTAATAACCCAGTGCAAGCCTAAGGGAGCGCACTGCAGCAGGGCGGCGGGGAGAGCGGGACAGAACACAACCCGAGACGCCTGTGCCGATGCCTCAGGCCACTGAGTCAACGGCCGATCACTGCAGCAGGTCGCCAGGAACGCAGCGCTCGCGCAATCTCTCGGGCGAGCACTTTCATTTTGGAAACTTTCGACCTTGTGGAGATCAAGCGAGGGAAACAAAACTCCAGGATGCATGGATGGTGTGCGAGTCAAATGCTTGCACGTGTGTGTGGCAGTGAGCTTTGAGAATCGTTCTTTCGATGCCAAATCGATCGTCGCTGGCGGGCTTGGAAATGGGAGCTGTTGTAGAAGTTTCAAGATGAGAAATTTTAACTCTCTCCACTACAAAGTTACCCCTCCACCGAACTAAAAAAGTTCTGTGAGATGAAGACAAATGACATTTTGCTACGGGGAATTCGGAAAGCATTACATCGCTGCAAGGAAGCCTGGCTCAGCTGCCTATGCAAGGCCCTGCGTTTCAGCAAAATCTGGCATCACAAAGACTGCTTCTCAAAGCTGACCGAGGCAACTTCCCACCGAGCTACCCCTGTAGCTCTCGTGCGATTGCCTATGGAGCTGTGTCATAGCTGACGAGAGCAGCGGCCATTTGGAGTGAGACTAGCCACAACGGTTTCATCGGGCAGCATTCAATTTATTCCTGCTCAAGGGTGGTGGGAGGGGGCGGGCCACTTTCGCATGGCAGGACAGAGCTGCGTTGGAAACGGCCCTACTATGGTCGGCCTTCCTTGCGACGGCCGCAGTGAGGCCGTAAACTCAGTGCTCTGAGGTATCGTGGCACAGCCGGCTTGCAGGGGACTCGGCCGCGGGCGCGTTTTGCGAATAGAAAGCAAGTACCTTTGGGAGGGTTGTCGACCAAGCGTTGAAGACAAAGAAGAAAAAAAAGGACTCAAGTTTCTTCGACCGTAGCGTCGTCGCCGTCCTCTCCAAAGACGCCTTCGTTTGTGCGTGCAAAGAAAATAGAAAGACAACACTGTAATGTCGAACACAAGGGTAGTAGTGCGCAACACCACACCTGACAAAAATCAGCGTGTAAAGGTAATACCACTACAACTCTTACTTCTAAGTAACAAAGGCTTTTTATAAACTACACCGTTCCCCCAATTTCAATCAGTTTACGTAGGATGTGGCTTCAGCAAGGTGTAGATGACAGGTCCCAACCCAATTGTTACCAGTGCTTGAAGAAACCGAACTCATTGCAGAGGTATAGCTGGCAAATATGCAAGTTTAAACAAACATTCTAAGGAGCATGCAACTATAGGACCATTGGTAATGATTTCCAGCATATACAGGGCTTGTTAAACAAGTCTGCAAAGGTCACGGCAAGAAGCTGGAGAACCTCAGAAAGAGCTCGCTAACTCACTGACAACACAAGGAAAACTACCGTAAAGAAACTGACGACTAAAATTCCTCGAACATTGGCTCACTAACGTTTACAAAAGTTGGCACTTTATACAGTCAAGAACACGTAAAGAAACTGGTTCCACATCTAGCACCGTTTTCCTTTAAGGGGGCAAAAGTGGTCTTAGAAATTTTTTTTTGCTTTCCAATGAATTTTGATGAAACTGCATGGACTTGTTCAGTTTCTTTAGCTGATTTGAAATATCCAATTAGTTTTGATGTGAAGTAATTAGTTTATGAGTTAATTAAAAATCTTCCTTGATGGTTCTTGAGAACAATAGGAAAAAACTATTCAACGAAAAATTACCAGCAAGGCATAAATAGATACCAGAAGTTGTTGGGAATGAAATATGAGAGTTCATTGTAAAAGATGCTACAGCGCAAAATCAGCAGTCTTTTTTGTGTTGCAATCACATACAAGTTTACATAAATTCTAACTTCCAGGTTTGAAGTACTCCTGTTAACCAATTAAAAATAGCACTAATTAAACAACTGAAACTCAAAATGCAATATCTGCCTCTCATATCATGATTTAAACATTCAGCTTCACGGTGCAAAAGAAATGATCATAGCTGCACTACTGGGATGTGCCCCTCAAGAAATTCCTATCACTACAATACCACTTGTGGCGAAGTGGGAAATTAACGAAAAACTGATTTTTTTGTTGAAATTGGGCCTCTATGGCTATTATCAGTAACTGGTACTGTTCCAAGTGTGGAAATTTTGGAGGAAAAACTCTGCAAATCAAGAGAAAAGTGATACCTAAGAAAGTTTTTTGGGGGGGGGGGGGGGGGGGGGCAATTTTTCAGCCCCAAAGACCAGTGCGCCCCCTTAAAAGGAATCGGATGGACCGTTACGATGGCACTAACTCACCTCGTGGTAGTGACAGGACCAAGTTCCGGCTGTCCTCTTCCAGAGAGCATATGGGCTCAAATCCCGTGATGTCAACATAAGGCACGTCATCGTCGTCATCCGCCTCGTCGTCCCCCTCAACCTCCGTTTCTTCATCGTTTTGACTAGTTTTCGACTCGACATCTTTGGCTTCTTTACACGTCTCCTCCGCATCCTTTTTATCATCCGGGACTTCTTTTTTGCCGAAGGAGGCAGGTCCCCCAGACTCGCTGCCGCTGCTCTCCTCAGAGTCGGAGGACGTCTTCAGGACCTTCCGACCCCTGTGGGGCTGACGCGGCTTTGGCTTGGCTTTGGACTTGCTAGGCACGTCAGCCACTTTGCCTTCTTCGTCATCGTCTTCGACGTCTGTGTACGCACCGGGCATCAACTCTTCTTGCTCAATGTCAGACTCTTGCCCCGTGGGTGTTCTCCCACGCTTCGCTTTTAACCGCATCCAGAGCACTGGTTGTGGACAGCATGAAAGAGATTTGGGCGAGAAAGACAGCACTAAGAACACCTTCTTCAGTTAATAAGAAATTCACAACACCTGACCGCACACAGGACTTAGCCAGAAGATAATCATGAATCTTAAATCCCTTTAATTTGGTTAACTCTTTCAATATCTTTCCCAGGCATACTACAGTAGAAGCTACCTCCCCACAAAGGAACAGAAAACACCGTTTACTTGTGGCTACACACGACCCCATGTGCTACGCATAAACATGTCTGTGCTACAACTATTATAGCTTACGAAAGTTTCAACTGTAAAACAAATTGAAGGTAGATGCTTTCCCCACGAAACAAAGATACTTGCTGGGCCCACTACGGGTAATGTCCTCTTTACAGAAGCACTTCAATAAGGTCCCACACGATTCTGTGTTATTGTCTGAACTGTAACGACTGTTATACACACTGGGTTTTAGGCCAACAAGTCAACCGCCACTGAAACGTAGGCTCCAACAACAACGCGCCCTGAATTACTCCATATCTAGAACAGTTGCGTAGGTCTGAACACACACAGTTTCATTGAAGTATGTACAAGAAAGAAATCAATTGCTGCAATCGCGTGCCCTCGTTGGTGCCGCCATAGCTGCTAGCAGCGTTCCTCTCCTACTTGGCTTGGCTTGCCACATGGTTTCTTTACTCTTCAAGCCTAAATTAACAAAAAAGAGGGAGATTTTTCACATTTGTCTCGCATGAAGCTTTTAGTTGTCAATCATTCCTGACAGATAAATCTTTCAGAGTTCCGCGACTCCATTTAAAAACAACCTTATATAATATTTTACAACATTAATGTGTTTTTGCAGCCAGAGGCAACTTTTCAGCCTGTTCCTAAGCCAAGCCAAGGACAAGGGGAACGTGCCCAGGTGGTACATGACGGCATAGAGTTTCATGCTAATATGCACTGCAATCGCGGGCCGTCGTGGGCGCCGCCATTGCAACTAGCGACGTTCCTTGCCTACTTGGCTCGGCTTGCCACAAGGCTTCTTTTTTGTCTCGAAGCCAAAAAAAAAAAAAGTAGCGTATTTTTCTTGTTCATCTTGCATGAAGCTTCTTAGAACTCCCTTACAAACAAATCTTTTGGAGCTTCAACTTCATAACAAATTTGAATAATCTTCTACACTACTATTGTTGCGTTCTTGCAGCCAGAGGCAACTTTCCAGACTGTTCATGAGCCATGCCAAGGACAAGTGGAACGTGCCCGCCCCGTACACGACGGAACGCCCGCAGAAGTGCGGATCTCCAGACAGTGGCGCCAGATTCCCCTCTAGTATATATTAGCATGAAACTCAATGGCTAAACAGAAAAGAAAACGGACGAGCCAAGCGAAACAGCAAGCCCACTCACGCTGGACGTCGCGCGTCCGCTTCTCGGTGATGCCGTGCACTGCCATGAAGCCCGCCTTGCAGACCTTGCGTCGGCCCTGCCCCGTCGTCGCCGCCCCCAGCGTGGCAGGCAGCCAGTACACCCACTTGCACCTGCCTTTCCAGGCCGCATTGGCGCGCCGCTGTGCCGTCCCGCCATGCTTGGCCTTGCCCTCTGTGTGCATGCGGGCCAGCAGCGCGCGCAGCTGCCGCGACGGCTCCAGGCGGCCAAAGTCCGCGTGCAGTCGCTCCTTGTAGGCCGCCGGGAGCTTGTCGTAACGGCAAGTGCCCAGTCGGCAGAGGCAGGCCAGGCGTAGTGGCCGCTGCGCGTGGTACGGCAGCCGAGATCGGCGCCCCCCCGTCTTGTCGCTCTTGTCGTCGTTCATGCTGCCGACGGTGCCCGTGTCCAGGTAGGTCTGCCACTGCTCCAAAACCGTCTCCATGTCCACGACCGTGGGTTGCTGCGGCTTTGGCTCCGCGGTGGACGGAGCGGCTCGCTGCTTCTTCGGCTCCCGCCGCGGAAACAGGGTCATCTTTTTCGCCGCCGGTTGTGCCGCATTGTCTGCGGCGGCTGTTGTTGCGTGTTTGAGGGGACGAAGAATCTTTTACACGATGACGCCTTCAACTTGCTTGAATGCCTAGATGTCTAGAGGATGTTTAAAGGATGTCTAAAGGATGTCCAGAGGATGTCTAGGGGAAGGGAAGGCTCTGGCGCCCAACCTTACCTCCAAGCACCAAACACTAAAGCACAAGAAGAACACGGTTTCCTGAATGTGAACTGCAAAGGTGGCAGCAGATAACAGAATAGTTTGCCCTAGCTTTCTCCATTCATCACTTAATTGTATTGAAAATGTCATAATGAAAATAATCGTCAGCACCGCTAAGAAAACCCACCCACAAATGTCCCCTGCAGTTCTAAGCCTAACCAGTAGAAATGAAAGTACTTTTGCAGATATCACTGGCACGACGAGAGTGCATAACAGGCACATACACTCCTTACCGATGCAGAGATGCATCTAGCTAGCTACATAAAAAACCGTGCCGTTCTTGCAGTTGTGCATCTCAGCCTCTAAACAACTTCTTGACCAAATATAGATCAGTTCACCAACTTAGGATTAGTGCACAGCCACTAGTCTGCAAAATTTTTTAAAGGTCAACTCCCAGCCCTTCTTGGCATGGAAAGATACGGAACTTTTGAAGGGAAAACGTTTTGGCATGTGGCCATGTTGGCACACGTTTAACACATTAAGGGGGGACGTGGCTTTCAAAATCAACTTTTTTATTTCTTTGTGGATTTTGATGAAAATTGGCACAGCAACTGGAAATGCTTCCGTGATACACACTAAAAATTTCAAACTAATATTTTGAAAAACTTTTTATGTATTAAATTTTCTTTCTGTTCCGCTTGTACCGAGCTACGCTTATAAAACATGATAGAAAACTTGTTCGAAGTGCTTTGCATTCCCAAATGAATGGACGAGGTCGTGACAGTTTTAGAATTTTTTTTTTACAACACAATGTTTTTTAGTTTTCATTTTTTTAGAGGTTAATGTGCAATCAGGCATGTTGACTGTGAACTGATTATTTGAATAAAAAAATCACAAAAGACAAATCTGGAAAACCAAGAGTGTCACGACCTGAACTGTTCATCAAGGAATGTAATGCAAGAAACGGAATCAAAATAGACCCAGCGGTCACAAAGAAATCCCTGGTACAAGCGACACAGGTGGCAAAAAAAACTGTTTTGAGAAAACGGCTTCCGAAGTTGCAACATAGGTTTCACTTATCAAAAGTCGTCACGGTTGTAGCCTTTCATGTCCTTTTGAACATGGGGCTTCTGGAATGCCTTGCCTTGAAATTGGAGTGCCTTCTACAGCCTTTCTCTTTCCAGAAAACATCATTTTCAGCTCCTCTGTGAGAGTACATACCCCACTTTGCAGACCAAACGAAGGGGGAGATGGGTTTAAATGGGCTTTCAATGCAAAGTAGGTTAGCTGGTTGGCTGTATCGCACTGAACAGCCTCCTTTTGCAGTGTTGTCACCATGGCAACAAGTTAAGCATTTTTTTTACTTAAATTTGAACATTTTTGGCTTTTTTTATGTTTTATCATCTTGCCTGGCACAGCAACTTAGTACTCATACGTGCAGGTGTTCATTGCCAAAAGTTTGCATACCACAAGGATGAAAATGAGCTACTTTGAAGCTTGGTAGAGTATTCTGCATAACTCCCAACTTCAATGCAAGAGCATATTTTTTTACTACTTTTGACATTCAAGGCATCCAATATTTCTCACAGCAAAGCCAGTATGCCCTAAGCAATGGTATCAATAATTTCACTAAAAAATCACTGTTAAATGCTGCGACAGTAACGTACATTTTTAATGCAGAGAACATATTTTTATTCCTATATTACTAACTCAAACCTGTTTGCATGAAAATTGATTGATTGTGGGGTTTAACATGCCGACGCAACGCAGGCGATGAGGCGCGCCGTAGTGGAGGGCTCCGGATTAATTTTGACCACCTGGGGATCTTTAACGTGCGCCGAAATCTCGTACACACGGGCGTTTTTGCTTTTCGCCTCCATCAGAAAAGCGGCCGCCGCGGCCGGGAATCGAACCCGCGACCTCGTGCTCAGCAGCGCAACGCCTTAGCCACTGAGCCACCGCGGCGGGTGTTTGCATGAAAATTACAAGTGCACGGGAAACGTTGCGCAAGAAAGGCGATATGGCTCGCGCGCATTGCAGCGCACGCTTACCGCGACATATCGAACTTTGATTATACCTGATATGGCTGGTCAGGTCGCTTTTAAGATTAAATCTAACGTCGCAGGCATTAATTACAACTACTGGCGTTCAATCGTAACCGGTTGCCCAGTCATGTGCTGCTCCAATGCGCGTCGGCTATGCCGTGCGCGCCGCAGCGTTTGACGCGTCGACCGTTTCTTTCTCAAGGCTAGCGAGCCCACAGTCAAAACACAGCAATAACTAAGCGTGTAAACATCGCAAACCCGACTAAAAGTTCACTTCACGAACCGCTATCGCAAGCGCGCACACCGCGTCACCCTCCGGGGTCTGGCGACGGTAGAGTCACGCGCACCACGAAGCGTTCGATGACCTCCTCCTTTCGAGCCACACAACTTCCCGTAATCTGGCTCGTTATCTCCGGCATTCCCACCGCGATAACGTCCGTGTTGAATACCATAGATTGAACAGAAACTCGGCCGAGCGAAGCGGCGAAAATGAACTCAAACCGCTCGCTACGCAGCTCAGGCGGCCGCCATCTTGCGTTGCGCCCGTGACATCCAATCAGGAGGGTCGTTGTTCTGCGCCCCGACCGGAGGACCAATAGCGCTTCAGCATCTATTTCTAGCTTCGTTTGTGCGTCGTTTCTTTTCTGCCGTTTGTGCGTTTGTGAATGAACGAAGATAAAAGAGACGAGCGGAACCGGAAAGACGATCGCTCGGCCGATCTAACCATATCAAAATGGCCGCGCCCGGTGGCACCGTTGCGGAGATAGAGCGCTCCGAAAATTGCCGTTTTTTCGCCCTTTTGCGCTGATAGTTTGTCACCGCGCCTGACAAAAGTATTTTTTTATGCCACTTTGCGACGCTTTTCAGCCTAAAAACTTTGCAGACGCATAGAATAGGAAACATAGAAGCCGAATATGTGGGTTTCAAAAAAAACGATGTTTTGGTCATTTTTCCGAAGTTGAAAGCCGCGTCCCCCCTTAAATTCAACTGTTGACAGAATGAAAAACAAAGTGGAGATGAGAGATGAGTGCAAAAATTTGAAAAAAAAAAAAAAAGTTTTTTTTTTGGTCAAAAGTTAGTGCTTATCCCATCTTTGCCTCTGGTGTTCACGACATACAGGACATCGCCTGGTGACAGCATTTAAAAAAATCCTCCTTTTTTTTTTTTTTTTTTGGAAGCTTGACCGGCAGATGCTCAGCTCCGACAAGAATTCTTTTCATAGAAGCACCAAAATCCCCTGTACTGCCTTCAATTGGACAATTTCCCTTGCCACTTCGTGACGCACCCAATATGTTTGCCAGAGACAAATGAAGCACAAACAGAAAAATGAGCCGAAACACCCACAAAGGTCCTGGTCCCTGCAGCACCGAAAAGGCCTGTGTATAAAGCATTCTTGACAGTAATTATTACTTAAAAGTGTATGCTGCAAATATTTATATAAATAAAAGCTTAACCTTTCTGGATTCCTGTTCGTGTTTCATTTATCGCTCGTTTCGCAACTTCCTCATGTTGAGTAAATGCAAAATATATATATACAGGTATAGCCTTCGATGTTTTTTTGTTTTGTGGGTTGTTTCCTGGAGTTTTGTTTAAAAGCCGCAAGCAAAAAAGCCTATCAAATGATTATGCAGCTTGTTGCACAATTTCTGCTCTTCCCGTACGCACGCAAGAACAATAAAGTCCTCACAAGGAGGTAAAAATCCTGGGCGCAACAAGAACTTATTTGTAGGCTTGCCATGACAGCAGGATTACAAGCAAGCTTTGGAAAAAACAAAAAAAAAAACAAAGGGGAATGACACAACTTGCACATGCAGTGGAGGAAGTCCCAGAGGCATGGTTTGCAAAAAATCCCTCATACATAAAGAAAAGGAGAAAGAAAATAAAAACAACAAACGGTAGCGTGCCTTTCTCACCACTGGATGCTTTCGTGATCTTGAGCGCCGGCTTGGGTGGAAGGCGTTTCTTCTTGGGGTCGTCGATGTACCGTGGCGTTGGTGGCAGTGCGGCGGGGTGTTGAGGACCCTGCAACGTGGACAACGAAAAAGCAGGATTAGGTACAGAAATTCTGAAATTCTTTACTTTGATCCTGCTTACGACATTCGAACGATGATGTGTCAAAACCTAATTGCACAAATATAGTCAAATTTTTGCTGCAACTAGGAAAGCCTTATGTCGGACTAGGAGGTGTAACACGCTCTGCCTGCGCTGCCTTCGTGTGAAAGTGTTGCCTTTTCTTCCCGTGTCCGTCTCTGTTATCATAACAAGCGCAACTTACCTGCAAGAGCGTGCACCTAGGCACAAATCCACTCTAGAATGATAACAATGTCTTGTGGAACAGCATTTGGCACCTATTTGCAAAACAGCCCCATAAAAACTAACGAAAAAGGATTACAGGGAATTTACCACAACAAATACAGGCCATTATCCTAAATAACCTTCAAAGCTGGCTTCTGAAAACTGCGCAGTACATGACCTAAAAGAAAGAACGGAACAAAAGAGGAAAAGGTTATGTTTAGTTATATTCAGCCACACCTGTTTTTTTGCAAGGACACAAGCTGAGACAGATACGGTGGCAAATGATCATGATCCTCAAGCACACACAAGAGTCCTCGCTACACCAATGCAACACCAGTGCAGTCCCGGTGGCCAAGTTTTCTGGCACTAAACCCTTTTCTAAGGATCCCTGTGACAGGCACGGGTGAAAACAATACGCACACCAGTGTCACACCAGTGCAGCCCCAGTGGCACACACCCCGGAACCGGCACTTTCGCCAAGGTCAAAGAAAGGGGTGCAAAACAACTTACCTTATTGATGAGTGACCCAGCCGTGTCCGGCTTGGTCGGCGGTGCCTGGAGCGCGGGCGGAGGCCTGCTCTCGGCAACCTTGGTGACGGTGCCGCTCACGGGTGTCGGCGGGTACCCGGGCACCTGCACGTGCACCGTGGGGGGCTTGGTGAGCGGCGGCGCCGTCGTCTGGGTGGGCGTCGACACGCTGGAGACCGGCGGCCGCACCACCGAGATCTGCTGCTGCTGCTGGGGGACACCGGGACGCATGCCCGCGGCCGGCGGTCCCCGCACCAACGTCGTTCCAGGAGGCAGCGTCAGGGTCGTGCCACCTCGGGGCAGCGCCATTGGCGGAGGGCCGCGGATCATGCGCACCTGCACGAGGAACGGAAGAGAAAGGAAGCGAAAAGCAGCACGGGTAAACCGGGAGGGTGAAATTTATTGATTTACAGATACCAGGGTAATTGGAGAATAAAGGGAGAGGCCTTTGCCCTGCAGTGGGCGTAGATAGGCTGGTGATGATGATGACCTCAAAGACCCCATGGGTGGGATTTTACATGAGGGGTGGTGAAGCACAAAAATTACAGAACAACTGAACAACAAACAAGAAAAAAAAACAAGCACATCACGAATACAAAGGGTTTCAAGCACGCTACGTTCATAAAGGGCATACAGTGCAAACCAACAAAATAGACAAGACCACTATAAATAATCGCATAGATGACAAGAAATAATCAGGACAGAAGTTTTTCGACGGCAGCTTTGAACTGCACCAGGTTTGTGTGAATTACGATGCTTTCGGGAAGGCCGTTCCATTTGATGGCTGTCGAATAGGGAAATGAATGAAGATAGGCGGTCGTGCGTGCGCGAGGTGGGTAAACTGCTTTTTTTTTTTATGCACCACTTGGAACTAATTTTACAGCTCATTATTAAACTTTGGTGTTCGAAATGGGCATTTGAAATGGTTCCCTGCCACTTGTGCCATGAAAGTTTAATGAACTGTAAAATTAGTTCCAGGCGGTGCCATCAGAAAACCCCTTGTCTTATTGCCATCACCAGGGTTCTTAGTATTGGATAATATAGATTAGTCTTATCAAAAACACTGTTTTGTCTATTGTTTCTCCAAAAATGGCTAATTATCTCTGATTATTTTGGGAACTAACTGAAATTTTGGAACTAACTGAATTACTAAAAAAAAATGGTGGCATATTTTAAATTAGGGGAGAAAAAGCAGCAAGACTGACAAGATTCACAACATTTACTTGAAAATTTTTGAAACTTGAAAACTGAAGTTTTTAAAAGGCAGTGTACAGACCTGCAGCACTGTTTGAGCAGTGCAAGTAAACCTGCGCGACACTTAGCTTACACTATCAGAAATACCCGAGCGACCCCCTCTCTCCAGGAGAGAGCGTGCAGCTTTCGTCGCGTTGTCCACGGTCGAGTCGAGAGGGAACGATTATGCGCGATTTCTCATCGCGCGTAGTTTCGGTGATAGTGAACAGATTTTCATAATTCTTGCAGGAGAAGATTGCTGGGACAATAGACTTTACCCCAAAATACATTCCGAGTAGTCGATGGTAAGTGCTGCAGGTCCCCTTTAAGAACGTTCCAAGGCAGTTTTGTTCTGACAGACCGCAGGCATGCACCGTTGCCAAACAGAACCAGTCGTACCTGATTTCCCCCAGCAGTTGCCACCATCATGGTCGTCCCTGGTGCGCCACTGGGACTGCCCGACGCGTTCGCCGGCATCAGGTTGCTCATGGCGATGGCACTGCCGGGCACCGCTGCGAGAAAGCAGTTCCGTGAGCAAACTCCGTCAAACAACAACTGTTCAGCAACCTGTGGGATTGGCCGATAAGTGCGCTCAATATGCTGATCCCCCAAAAAGAGTTATAGCAGAGCAGAGAACCGGTCCCGGTACAGTGCCCAGTAGGCGACTGGCACCACTGCACATGCACAGAGGTGGAGAAACTGGTTCTGCACATGCACAGGTGCACTGGGCACTGCACCGGGACCGGTTCTTCGCTCTGCTATAACTCTGTACTGTCTCTAAGGTGAATGAGGGAAAACATGGTCGGTTGAGGGGACCGGTCATCATGCGGAAGAAAAGCACTCCACAAATTTAATCATCGCAGAGGTGGAGAAATCAACCGCTTGCCGCATAAACTTTTTTCAAACAGGAGAAAAGGACTCACTGTTTTTTTTTTTTAACCTAGCTTTATGCAATTCATTTGTAGTGGAGACAACAGTATAAGTGGACCCATACCATGGACCACAATGCATGCAGCATTGTAGAAATTCCTGATAACCAGAGATTCCTTTGTTTTTTTGGCAGCTAGAAATGGTTGAAAACGCAGCTGTAGCACTTGAATGATTTACAGTCAGACGCATGTGAAAAAACAAAAAAAAAATGGTTCAAGGGCACAGAAAAGTGCTGTTGTCTTTGCAGCAGAGGCATTCAAAGCGTATATGCTGCTTGAACGAATATAAAAAAGTTTTTCATAAAATTTTGCGCTTCAAAATTTACGTTGCCTTATGTTGAGAACCATACTTCACGTATTATGCCATCTTTTTTTCCCTTTATTGGTTTAGTGCATCAAAATTTCACAAACCTGATACCGCAATTTCTAAAATTAAATGCGTTCAAAATCACGCTAATCAAGTCGAGGAACATGCACGGCACATTTTGAGTTTACAATGCAGGTGTCATCCTTGCCACAGCAAACCCTTGGAATAGCCAGACATTCGCACCCTCAGCCACATCTGGAACAGCCCCTCTCAATTTATGCCTAGGAAAGTGCGATCACCATTATTTCCTCCACATACACCTCAAAGAACGTCATTCAGACCACACACTTCGGCTTTTAAGAAAATAGGCCATTCTTCCATCGGCAGAAACCAGCGACTTGAGTGCTGTTCTGAACAGTACTGCAAGTCAACAAGTTCACAATCTTGCTAGTTATGACGTGTATTTTGTATGCATGAGAGGCACAGTCTTGGAGGACTGCGAAGGAAAGTTTCACATCGACCTCAATGCAGCCGAACGGCTACAAAGGAAAGCTGTACAGCTTTCTCAGAAACTTCACAGTTGAAAAAAAATTCACCCTGGTCCAGGATTCGAACCCGGGACCACCGCTTAACCAGAGCAGTCGCTCTACCGACTGAGCTAACCAGGAGGCTAGTCGTTTGTAGCGCGAGAACAAATTGACCAACAACTCGAAATGAAGGACAGGTGATGATAGACCAGATTTAGGGGAAATCCCCAAGGTGGATTTCCTTTGTAGCCGTACAACTGCATTTAGGTGGATGTCAAACTTTCCTTTGCAGAATCTCTCTCCACCTTGGGGATTTACCCTAAATCTGGTTGATCATCACCAGTCTTGTAGGACTGTAGCCCACACTTTCCTCATGCCCTGCTTACCAAAGGCCCACGATGGCCCGGGTAACAATGCTGTTGTTGTGGATAGAGCGAGACAGAGTTCAGCGGTGACAAAAGATAATGAAAAGGTGCGTGCGTGCGTGCGTGCGTGCAGGGGGGGGGGGGGGTGCTTAAACCTTATCTATTGCACAAAGCCCAGTGTGTGCAGCTGCAATCATCACAGATAATGTTCGTACAACCTGAGGCCATTTCTGCTTTTTCACGCGGCCTGCAGAGGCAACAGTGTTCTTTTGGCACTGGTGTGCCTCTTCCTACTCCTGATATTTCCAGGGTCACTTGCAGTACAGTGCAGAACACCCCAACACAGCCCACGCCAACCTGGGAGCTGTGTCTGTGTTAGCCGTGTGCCATAATGGGCCACTGTAATGCCGTTCGCAAAGTTGACTTCAATTTCACCACACTCTACACATCCTTCAGAGTATGCAGGCAATCTGAAAAGCTGCTGTGTGCAACTGCTTCAGCCAAGATTTTTTTCCCTAGAGGTCTTGATAGGTCTTTCAGTACACAACATGTGCATCAGTTCACCTTCTCCCAATTCACCCCACTGCCTGCATGGATTAGTCATTCAAGTCGCATAACTGTGCTCTTTCCTTCGTTTCCAAGGACAATTAAGAATTGATGAATCCACATGAAGAACATTTTAGCGCCAGCTTTATGGCTGGGCCTAGCTTCATTTGCTGCACCATTGCCACGGCTGACTCGGAACAACTTGGCCAAAGTGTACAAGCTAGCAACGAGTTTACGGCTGCCATACAAACAATTACACAACCTTCTCCCAAGGCAGCAGGCATTTCGGAACTTGCCGCTGAAAGTTCTTCACGACTGGCCAGCCCGGATCCGTTTGTCCCCAGGATTCCCCATCTCTCACGCCACAACCTGCGGCAACTGGCTTCACTAACTCGGCTTCTGCGTTCCCCACTTGAGGCGCGAACACATGTGAAGTTGCAAGGAGAAGAGCATGCCAGATATCACGCCACGAACGCTGGGCAGAGGGTTCTCAAAGGTTGCGACGTCCGACACTGGGCACTCCGCTCGATATTTTTTCTTGGTATTTTCTACTGGTAAGCTGGACGGCAGAACTCGATATTTTTTCTTGGCATTTTCTACTGGTAACGCTGGACAGCAGAACTAAAAGCTTAAAAGCAGCTGTTAAAATAAATACAATCAATAGACACAACACAGTATAGACAGATCTACAGACTTACAAAAAAAATCAAGATTTTTGCATCCGAATACAACCCATCAAATGGACGCCTTCATCCAATCATGTGGGCAGAAACAGCCATAGAACATTGTTTTAGATGCGAAGCATCTCTTGCTCTCGGCTCCGTTGTCCGTCCGTCCGCACCTCTCCCCCTACACTAAAAAAAGAAATAATAGTTGGCGGCGCCAGGTTTCGATCCCACGACTCTCTGGCCGCAACGGGAGGTACGTGGCGCTCTTCCCACTGCGCCACAAAACCGAGACAGGAGCAAGTGCTACGAACGCGCCTTATGTCCTTGACTCATTCAAACTACGTCAAGAAACTACTGATACAACAAAGGCATGCGAAGCTGAACGTCAACGGAAACGACGAACTGAAAACTTTAGAGGGGGATGCTGAATTTCCCGTGGGAAAGCTGTGGCAGGAAGCGCCACGCGCCTTCCAGCTCAACCAGAGAAGAGGATGAAGAGGGCGGGCAGCGGGGTAGGAGCGTGAGCATGCAATAAAGAAAGACGAGAACCAGGAGGTGTTCGATCAGGTAACGCGGGTGTCGGTCTCTTCACTGTCTCTACATTTCTCTGTCTCTACATGGGGGTTCCACTACGTTCCCATTCGTGCTCCAACAAATGAAACAACATAACGGCAACACAATGGAACCTACACGGAACCCCTATGATGCTTCGCATCCTCCTCATGGTTCCCCGCGGGAAAATTGTGTAATTTTTTTTTCCTTCCCCTTTGCAGAGAAGACCCCCCTCCCTCCGTTGCCCCCACTCACTGGTGAAGCCACCCTGGGGCGAGGCCATGCGCAGCAGGATGGTCTGCATGGGCTGGGTCGTGCCCCCGGGCCCCAGCTCGCCCCGGCCTCCCTGGGCGTGACAATCATGCCGGGCGGCAGGCTGGGCACCAGGTACGTCACCCGGGGCCCCCATCGGCTGCGGCTGCGCCTGCGGCTGGCCCCCCAGCCGCACGGGCGCCGCCGCCGACGTCACCGTGCCCGTCGCCGGCGTGAACACCACCGACGTTGCCTGAGATGCTCACGCGACGTCATCGCCGGGGGAAGCTCGACGTTGGGGGCATCTGCGTTCAAAGGAAAGCACAAGAGGCAGCGGTGTGTCACTTGTCCGCACACAAAAATGCCTTCCTCGGTGATTACTGATTGCCAACCAGACCAATGCGGAATAGTAGTGAGAGACGATGGAAAAGCGTGACCGGTTTATTCAGACACTCGGGCAAAGGAAGCCTCCAAGTGGTGATGATGATTATGTACAGGTGGTGATGATGCCGAGGCCACGGGGCCTAGCACTGATAGTGTGCCGATTATGAGAAAGTGTCCGTAACGTATTGAAGAGCACAGGGGGTGTCAAAGTGTCTCACAGAAGTTGACCCCGTCAGGAACTGTCCCATGTGGCATTGCACCCCCGTTGGAGTGCCGCCCAACCACTAAAAAAGTATAAATAAACATTTCCCCCTCCCCCCCTTACAGTAGCTGTATCAATATCATCATCATCAGCCAGACAGTGGTGGAGGAAAAAAGTGCTTTTCCCCGCAAACACCAACCACCCCCTCATCCTTCATACAAAAGGAATTACACAGGTTCCAGGCAAGATATAATCGTGAATGTACACCCTTTGTAAAAATTTTCTAGGCCATACCTAAGCCTACTACTGGACCACAAAGAACTCGAAGAATAAGTTTTACCTTTCAATGCGACAAAAACTTTTATGGCAGTAAGACAGAAAGGTATTTTCTCTAGCTTTCCAGCATACAACGTTTCAGCCTGGCTCAGGACGCAAACTTGTACAATGAAATTTTTGCCGCCTGTGCATTCCGGGCTCGGCCTAGAAAATTGACAAAACTACATTTCCTCACGAATACCTAAAGTGGGAATAGGACAAATGGGGAGGCGGGGGGAAGGATCAGCCACTCCTTTGGACACTTCATCAGTAACATATTCATTTACAACATTTCACTATGCTTACACAACAAGAAAACTAATTTATAAGGAAACATAACGTCGTGACAACATGCAATGCATTTTCCGACAACCACAGTGAGCCAGACAACTATCAAACGGAAGAAGCACATCAGCACCAGAGTTGCTAAAGGCACAGCAAAGTGAAACTACCAAATTCTCATTTTCAGCTGCATCGTGTGCTTTTACTACTGCCAAAAGTCGAAAGCCTTCATCTACACAAAAAGTTCAGCCACTATGACGACGTTCCTAATTTGTGATGTGGTTGAACGTCATCTTGAACTTCTCAACTTCCATTTACACCTATCTCGCGGCAAGTATCGATTTTTAGTTATCCTTACGCCCCCAGTTATACAGTTTAAACATGTTCACAGTCAGTTAAATTTTATAAAGACTGACATCGTCAAACTGGCGAGTGAACGGTTCTCCCCCAAAAAAAGAAAGGGAGTAAACCAAACAAACTCAACACCTGGCCAATGCATTCTACATTTGCACCCAATAAGGCAATCAGACATCAGAACTCGCCAACAGAGCTTTCAAGGACACGAGCCTCTTTGCGACAGGATTTTTAAATGTCCACGTCACATTTGCTGAACAAATACCTGAACAAGTGATGTCGGTGCGGCGCTCAACACTGGAATGCCTGAAGATGGAACGGATATCTTCTGGATGCCGCCGCCAGCCATAGAAACTGGAGGGAGATGAGAAGCAAAGCACACGGATCAAAAACAAGCGCCTACCAGCAATAGACTGAACTAAGAGCAAATTTTATACCCGGCTCCCACTCCATTCTGATCGCCAAATCTCACACTTGTCACACAGACGTCAAAGAGCACAGATAGTATCAATATGAATGTTAAGGGGACGGACCACCGATTTTTGCCGCTTATATGTTCTCTAGCTCAAATGAAAGCCAGCGTTTTTATATAGCCCTGGTAACCACAAGCAATTTATAAGCAAATTGGTGAAAAATAATTTTAGTTTGGCACCAAACTTTCTGAAATAGGAAGGGTGGCGGTTCGTAGTGTAGAAACCTGACACTACGATGTGTGTCCTGGTCACGCGACCTGCAAACCTAGCAGCTACTGAAACTGCTTTAACATTTATTCACTTATTGAAAACCTTTTAACACAAGTATTTGTACAAGGTTAAATTGTAAAGGTATTTTAAACAATATTTTGAGAATTTTTAAGACACGCCGCCCGCTGCCGCTGGGCTACTCTCAAGTGTGGCTAGCTGAGTCTCCATGCTCAGAATCTACGGCAGTGTTCAGTAAACAGACTCAGTGAGGAGCTTTGACTATTCCGCCCAAGTCAGGGGGCCGTTTGTTCTGCCAAAATATTTGATTATAGTTTCCAAATACGCCAACGACAGCTTAAAAAAAAAAAAGGGTCGCGCCCTGGGAGAATCGAACTTCCGACCTCCACAATATGAAGCCAGGTTCTACCTATCGTCTATCCCAACAGATGGCGCATCCGTGCAAAATACTGCTGAATTAAAAAAACACATAAAGGAATAAGAAAGCCTGTGATTCACACTTTTTGTAGCTGGGGACAAGTTTTTAAATATCGTTTTTTTATTTCGCATACAGACAAAAGTATGGCTGCCGCGTTACTGTATGGTCACGGTTGCCAGCATTATTTTGCGGAGGGACACATACGGCTCGAGATCTAAAAATTTCAATTTGGAAAGTTCTAGGGCGTTATTAGCAAAAACCGTTTCTCATCAAGGGGCTTAAGTGATGGCCTTTCATTTGGGATAGAGAATATATACTCGACAAAAATCGGTTGTCGGTCCCTTTAAGAATTAAATATATTTCTACCTATCCAGTCAAAGAAAATTCCCAATTTGTACCTCAACAACAATCGCAGGCACAGTTTGCACCTGTACAACAGAAATCACTACCCAACAAAAGTATTTCAATTGCCGAACTGACTATAAAAAACAAGGACTAACTACACCTTCTGATTAGCTAAAGATTACCGAAAAAAAAAAAAAAAAAAAAAAAAAAAAGTCTTGGGTGAAGAAGGCCATTGCAACAAGCACGACAAAGCTACACTAGGATTCGCCAAGGGTCACCAGTATTGTGACTGAAATGACCTCGTCCGCACTGACCCGAAATGACCTTGTGACCGGCCTCCTCTTCCTGTGTGAGGTCAATGAACTTCACCGCAGAAGGCGAGGCGGCGCTGTTGCCTGCCGCTGAGGACACCATGGTGACCGTTCGAATGGGCGTGCCCACGGGCGAGGGCGTAGACACCGCAGAAACAGGAAGGTTCATCGGCTTCGCCTGGGCACACAGCACGACGGAGACCTCATCAAAGCCACAAGTATAGAAGAGGACACCTATGTGCATGTAAGAGTCAAACTTCACCGATTGTATTGCAACTTGTATGATTACAGTCGAAACCATTTACAACAAAAGTCGATCGTCAGGCTGAATTTGTTCGTTATAAGTGTGATAAGAGTTTTTGCACGTGAAAATGCTGTACAGCGGGTGCACTGACGCAGCCGCGGACATCGCCTGGACGGCGTGCGGCGATAACAGGACGCTGGCTGCAGCCATGAAGCAAACTTTGCCACTCACTTGCCGCGATAGGACTCCCGGCCCCCCAAAAAGTTAGACAAGCAGAAAAATACCTCATAACATAACCATAAATATCCTATGAATTGTCATTGGGGCTGTTGCGCCTTCCGGTCGACGGGTTGGCATGATCTTGGAGCTCAAGATCTTTCTCTCTTTCTTTAAAATTGTAGATTGTTTACTTGGACGGGTCGCAGTTTTTTGCTCCCTGCATAAGATTGCTCACAATGTCCAAAGAGAAAAACCCACGACACCCTCAGTGGCACTCGACACGTTTTGGCTTCATGGTACACGTTTCAGGTTGCTTCCTGACTTTTCCACCTTTCTCTCGAGCGAAACTGGAGAGGAGAGAGCGACGAGCGTGAACGAAGACTGCCAAAATTCATGCGTAGCTAGTTTTGCGGCTTTGCAAAATCCATTCCGCTAATTTGTCCGCCCGCAGACAGGTGTGGCACAGTGCCAACGCCAACTTTCAGCAAGTTCGTCGTCTTCTCCCTCATCTCACCTCCCACATGCTCCCTCCATCTGCCTGCAGAACTCACGACGACGACGTCCTTCTTTGTTACATTTTCTTTCCCTCTGGTTTTCTTTTGCTGGCTGCAACCAATTCTGTTAGAAAAGGGTGATCCTCACGCAGCTGGTTTGACACTTCGCATTCACGGAAAGCCGATAAAGTAGCGACTGCAAACGCCAGGCTCGTTTTGGCGATGGCCGATTGTTCGCTGTACTCAAGTTGCACCCTCGCACCAGTTCAGTGTATCTGAAACACAATGTCATTGCCTCAATGCATGCTGCGACGGTCACGCCACGTTCATCCGTTGTAACCAAGCATTCACTATAACTGCGGCCGTTATAAGTGGGCTCGACTGTATATGGTTTGTATGGTTGATGACTTGCACGATTGTATTGCAGCTTGTATGATAAAATAAATAAAATTGAAATTAAAACTTATTCTTCGTTAATATCCATTCGGATTGTGCCAATGATGTGAGGGCATGATGTTCGCGCGTATACGAAGAAGTCATTATATTCTTCCGATGAAGAACAACAAAGTACCAGCCCAGAATGGCGAGACTAATACAACGATGGAAGTGCTGGTCAACGACGCACAACACAACCGCTCCTTCATTGTGGCAATCAGCTTGCAACCTGTAAAAATATCGCAGTGCGGACAATTCCTGCATTGTCACTTCAATATTATTACCGCCCCAACCATGTCTGAATCCTTTCACCATCAGGGCAATACAGATTGACGTACAGTAAAACCTCGTTACACGAGACACTCTTACAACAGACACTTGGTTGTAAGAGACATTTCAATGAGAGCAGCTTGGTTGGTTTTCCAATTATCACCATGCTAGCAACTTCACATACAAGAGAGAGAAATCACCATTTTCCAAGCAAGATGGTTAGGAATGGGTGGGCAAGAGACAAGTTTCCCGAGTTCCTTGAGTGTCTCTTGCAAGGAGGTTTTACTGTACTGCCATCCCCCAAAACTGTGCAAACTTTCTTCCAATGTGCTTCCACCTTCTGAAGCTCACGGGAACTGGCTTTACCGTTGCACAGAGCTCTTTCCGAGAGAGGCTTTTTTTTCGTTTCTGTTCTGCGCTGTGCACAGCTTACTGTGAATAGTATTACAGACACAACTTTGCTCAGCAAAGGTTAGTTAAAACTCACCTGTTTCGTTAAGACTCATCTTGTAAGTATGGCTATAAGTGGCAGTTATATTAAAATATTTTCTTTTGTTTTCAAAACTTCGGAGTGCTTTTCTGCGCACATATAGCGCATACAAACAGTGCCTTCCTTGGCACTAAAATGCACTCTGCGGGAAAAATTACAGTACTCAATGCCTTTAGTCACCTCTCACTGTAGAACCAGCAATAACGCAACTTAATATCGAAGACACCAAGATAAAATCAATGATCAAATGGTTAAGCAGACAGTAATTTGGCCCGGTTTTCCCACACGTTTAAACATCTGGCAAACCGATCAAAGCCACAGAGTGTTATACTTGGTTTTGTTATACAGGACAAACATTTTTGCAAATTCTTTTTTTCCCCCAAGACCACCACGTGACTGGAATTTGTTCAGAGGAATTGGTTAGCATACAAAACAACGATCTCTTTTTCTCCCGTTTATGACCAATGTGGGGTTCATTTTTTTAAAATCAACATGAATTATTGCTTTTGAAAAAGTGTATGAATGTATTTGTCTCCTGTTTCGTAAATGTTGCACGCCCCTCTACAAAAATGCCCTCGTGGCGATGTGGGTACCTTATAAATAAATCAATCTGTGAAACGAGCTACAACGTCCCAAAGCAGCTTCTGACAGTCGTCAAATAACTTGGGAATAAGACTGACCGGGCTGCGTTAAAGTTTAACAACTGCCGTACTTCCCCATTCCAACCAAACAGCACCACCACAACAAACTTATAGAGTCACAAGTGCGTCGCAGCAACGTACCAGTTGAGGCGACTGGGCCGCCGCGTTGGCCGTGTTGGCAATCAGCTGCATCGGCACGGGCACATTGCTGTTTGGGCTTGGAGGGGTCGGTGCACTCTGCAACTGTACACAACACACACACACACGCATTCATGCTTATGTCAACTAGAAACTCTCATATGCGCTGAACTCAGGGTTATTCCTTAGATTAAGTCTTTCAAGAGTTGTGACCAGAACCAAACATCGCACCAACGTCAGCCTGACTCACTTCCAAAGCAGCCACCGTGTTGAGTCAAAATATAGGTCGAGATTTTTCTCAAAAAAAAAAAAAAAAGTCCAGAAAGTTTTTTTTGTTTTTTTTTTCCCGACCTGTACACCGTTCACTGGCATAATGTTAGATGTCATCTGGCAACCGTGCAGCCAGGTGACAACATTAAAAGGCGACTTATTTTACCACTCCACCTAACTTGCCCAATTTGCTTGCACAAGGTTGCCGGTGACAGCTTTGGTTGCTGAGGTACACACAAGGCGTCTTGCAAATGTTGTGAAATGTCTTGCGGCGAGCTGGCTTGTGTAGAACACGGGTACCACAAAAGTTTTACAGCCGATTGACAAAGTTTAGCACCCATCGAGCGAGCAGCAAATACAACTTTCACACTGAACGCAAAACTGTTGCATTGAGTTCGCTGCATACGTGGTGCTACTTCGAATAATTTTTTTTTTCTTCTTGCAAAACCTAACTTACTTCGAAATCAATCGACAAATGCAAAGAGCTGGAAAACACCACACCAGACACCCGTGGATGCAGACACAGCGGCCGTCTGCGTCTTTCATGCTTTCTAGTCCTTCGCCCTGCTTGTTCACAACGTTGGATTTATTTCGAGACCATTAACCAACTAACTCGCGCTAGAATCTTCCTTAGGTAACTTTTGCCTTTGTCCCGAAATCAATGTCCCAAAAACTGAAGCTCTAGTGCACGATGAGTCATCTCCGAAGTGGTGTACGCAACTGTACTTGCGGTTTCAAGTTTGAAACATAGATGGCACTAGGTGCCTGGATTGAAGTCTAAAGTGCAACAACTGGCACTGGAATTTGTGAGGACACCACGGCAGCATATTGCCAATTCTCGAAATTCAGCATTTAAGGAAGCTGTTTGTACCAGTCAGCGAGTTTAAACTTTATAAGCCTGCACACAACAGAATGACCAAGTCAGTCGCACGTGAGGAATTCAAAGGGCGGGGTTTATCGAACCTTTATAAAAGCAATAACAGCTTGTGAAGCTCTCACGTAGCTTATACCATTCAACAACGCATCAGACCGGACAACGAAAAGAGTAGACAAACACTTGCGCTTGCGAACAAGTGCAAGAGTTTGTGTCTTCTTTCTCTGCGTCGTCCAATGCACTGTTGCTTTCGATTCCAACTTACTGTACCAACCGGCTAAGTGCCAACTCTTGTACCGTTCAGTTTGCAAATGACACTCTTTACAGCAAAAAAACGATACACCTGTCTCTTGACTACAAACCAGAGAGCAAGCCCCTTTCCGGTCACCCACATTGTAAGAAAACAAAAAAAAGAGTAGACGATGCAATTCAGCAAGCAAACAGGCAATCAAAACAGAACCAGAGATTTTTAAAAAAGGAAAGACCACAACTGCCAAGCAAAAGACCGAAACCAAGCACCAAAGTACGAGGCACGAAAACAGGCAAGAGCATGGAAAAACCAAGCCACAGAACAATACCAAGTCAACTGTCTAAACCGGATAATGAGAAGGGAAAAAATGGAGAGTGCCAAATCAAATCCCACAAGGACAAAAAAAAAAAAAAAAAAAAGCAACTTCACAGCAAAGCCATCGAGGTAGATGCAGGAAGTGATAGCAAGGCAGTGAATTGGACAAGCAGGAAAAAGGCTTCCCAGCGAGACGATTAGGGGGCAAAACGAGAGCATCAGCAAGTTGCATGAACCGAGATCAAGAACAAGCATGCCACCAAAAAGAAAGCCAGCAAGCCTTGAAGAAGGGGGACTGCCCTGCACATAACGTGCCAATCCGACACAACCCACACCAGCAAGACAGCCCCGATCAGACGTGCTTTTGTCCAAACAGTTCTGCGCAGTGCGCATCGAAGCACGCACGCCCCACTGCCCAACTTCTCACACTGCTCCCACCTTAAACTGACAAAAAAAAAAAAAAGAAAGAACAGTTTAGGAAGGAACGAGACCACGAAAGGGAGAAGCTACAGCAGACGACTTGAGTGGTATTTTTGTCTGCTCGAACCCCTTTTCGTTTTCGGTTCGCAACCAAACCTCCTTCAGCTTCTGCCTCCAGAACACCTATTCAGAGGTCGTGCAGCTCACTGCACGGAACTGTTCTGGGATAAGAAATTGAGGAGGAGCAGGAGGAGGAGGAGGAGGAGGAGGAGGAGGAGGAGGAATTGCCGCCTGCGGCCACTCGGCGCCATTACCTGCGGTGGCATCCGCATGACTGCAGTCGTGGTGCCTCCGCCAGGCGTCGGAACGCTCAGCAGCTTCATGTGCTGATTCGGTTTCAATCCCAGTTGCTGCAGGAGCAGTGTTGTCAAGCGCAGGCGAGTGTCATGGGAGGAAAACGGAAGGAGGGACAGGAGGAAGACGCAGAGATCAACGCAGACGCAGACTCTCCCTTCCGTTCCCGACCAAACCCGCCAGTACAGCCACGACACTGCCATTCATACCGCAGTATTTCTTTTTGTCAGTAACTCACCATCTCTGCCCAAGAACAAACAGACGCACATAGAAGCTCAATTCGGAACAGAAATGCCCATCTGGTACCCCACTATAGCGAACACCGCCATCCAGCTTCCCGCCCGGGCGCGGCAGGGCATTCGTAACAGCCAAAAATTTTCCGATGCAAACAATACATTTCGCCAGGACATCTGAGAAATCCCTGTCATCCCAAAATTTGTATTACCCGGAATCGTATCATCGAGATTCCACTGCAGTTGCATTCTTAAGCACGGATTCAAGAATAGCACAGTCGATCACCAAATATGACAAGGCTTCTGGCATCTGGCCGGCTACGAGGGTTACCGCAAACTCAGTCTCGACAACGAGGGACCCTAAGATATTGGCCACACAATCGTGCGCATCGCGTCGCTCGAGTTTCCGACCGATTCCACACACACTTCAGCGACAAATTTCGCACCACTGTTGCCGAATGTTGCGCCACATTCGTCAAAACTTCCTCCCTCGGAAAGGAAGTTTGCATTTTTTAACACCGCCTGTGTAATCACCTGGTCAGAATTTTCTCTAGGCTCTACGAAGCTTGATACGTATCAAAAACCCGGAGAGGAAATTTGCTAGCTGCTAGGGTGGCACCCTCAACGGCCTGCTTTTGGAGTAACGGATTTCCCTCTAGTATATATTAGTATGAAACTACGCAGAATACACTAGTCAGAACCAGAGTTCCCCAACACACACCACTTGCGAAACTCCACTTCAGAATCCAGGTCATATGACACCACCCCTGCTTTGTTGAAACTGAGGAAAAGTGTACTTGCAGCACTCAGGGGGACAAAAACTGGTCTTTGCTAAGCATTTACGGAACAACACACCTCACAAAATAAAGCTTGCTTTTCAAATTAGCAAACACTTGACTTAGCTACTGCCTACTTATGCTTTTACGGGTTTTCTTTTGCGACTTACGCCAGCAGCCACAAGCACTTGAGCACTCACTACTTCAATTTTCTGCCGAGAGATGACAGGCTTGTCAAATTTCCTCGCGTTTGCCCCCAGTGCAGGGAGGACCGACCGCAAGCTGGCTTTGATCATCGTCGTCGGCCTATCTACACCCACTGTAGGGCCTTTGATCTCCCATTATCCCGGTCCTGTGCTAACTGTGACAAATTTATCTCCGCAAACTTCTTGATCTCATCTGCCCACCTAACCGTCAGCCGCCCCCTGCCATGCTTGCTTTCGCTAGGGATCCACTCTGTTACCCGTAATGACCAAGGTTATCTCACCTTCACCTTACATGCCCTGCCCACGCCCATTTCCTCTTCTTAATTTCTACTAATATGTCCTTCCCACGCGTTTGTTCCCTGACCCACTCCGCTCTCTCCTTTTCCTTATTAAACGTTTTTACACCCATCATCTTCCGTTCCATTGCTCGCTGAGTCGTTCTCAATTTAAGTTGAACACACTTAGTGAGCCTCCAAGTCTACTGCCCCGTAGGCGAGTACCAGTAACTATGCAGCTGTCATACACTTTCTTCTTCTTCAGGGACAATGGTAGGCTGCCATTCACTTATCTGAGAATGCCTGCTGATTATCTCTGCCTCATGGTTGGGATCCAGGATTCACAACTTGGCCTAAGTATATATATTCGCTTACCACTTCCGCTGCCTCGCCCCCTATCTCTCAAACCGCTGTACTCTCACGAGGTTATTGAGGATTACTTTCGATTTCTGCATATCAATTTTCAAAGCCCACAGTTCTACTCTACTTGTCCAGTGTGGTAATCATGCTTTGCAATTCGTCCCCCCCCCCCGAGTTACTTCACAAGGAAACGTCATCATCAGATTTCGATAGGTCTCGCAACGGGTGTATACGAAAGCAACTCTGGTTGGAACATGCAGCAATGCCACAGAGACTGTCCAAAATGAACACCGAGCACGAAAGAGAACCGGCACTTACCGCTGCTAGCATGGTGGCATTGGTGCCGTCACCCTCAGCTGCTGCGCCTGGGACTGCGGCACACGTACCGGCGAAGTCGCCATGGTGGAGACCGCCACGGCAGAGGGACTGCTGCGCGCCACGGTCGCGACCGACATCCCCGGACGGGGTGGTGGCCATCGTCGCCCTGGCGGCCACTGTCGGAGTGGGCGGTGCTGGCTGCTTCATGGGGGGCATCCGCACGCACACTCCGACCGACCGCTGGGGAACAACGAGAGTCGTGCACGTGTAAGCACTGCGGTTAGCCACACTGTTCGAGGGTTTTACAACACATATACAACTAAGGCTATCGTGCACTAACCGGAAGGTTTGTGTTTTTATTATTGTTACTCTGCTGTTGATCGTCTCGGTTTCATGAAACCTTCAATGCAAAAGCAATTAGTCGATTCAGTAGGTCCGAGAATCCGGCTCCATGAAACCGTCAATGCAAAAGCATTAGTTGATTCAGAAGGTCCGGGAATCCGGTGTTCCGAGGACCACGAAATGGCCGACAAATGGCACACAAAATGGTTGGACAGTGCACGGAATAAATATTTACCATATCCCTTCCAAAAGAAAGTTGGAAAAAAAAAAAAACATGAAATCTAAAAGTGCGTCCAAAGCCTTCGCTGAAATTGCGTCCAACTGATCGTCAAACATTCAATGAACGAAATCACAAACGAAGAACGACTGCCTGCGACAAGCAAACAGCATCAACAAACGATCCACTAAATGTAAACTGATACGTGTTTATGACAGAAGGTAAGCCACTGTACTCCTCTGTGATCGATGCGTGCATTGTCTTATCTGGAGGAGTTACTTTTTCACGATTTTCAAGCAACCGTTTTTGACACGATAGAAGCCAGGTTTCACGCATGAGCCGTGCGTCCAGGCAGCTTATCAGGGCTTTTCGGTCAACCAACCGGTCTAGGGAGAAGAAATGCACTGGTCCTTTGCAGCGATGACACCGGTCCTACTAACACGAGTTTTCGGTTTAAGCAGATGGCCCACACTGTTGTCCCCCATGCCGATGACTTATTAATTTACCGAAGCCCACTGGCACACCAGGGCTTAAAAAAAAACCTCTTTCAACACGTTTTTTTTGCCCACTCCTTGCTAACATGAAGAGTGAGTGACTGCCAGTGTCTCACTATCAAGGAGCAGTATCATCCTACTGCCTCATCGTCATCAATCATCACCCTTTCCGGTACATTCAACTTCACCATCAGTTCATCCATCGCTAGCTCTCATGACGGAGGGGATCAACTTCCCCTATTCTTTCCCCGCATCACAACATCCACGCCTCTTCCAATCCTCATCCCTCCTCTGCAGGATGGCACACCACGATGACCCTTTATAACACTCACAAGTGTACGGACACGTCTTCCCTTGGATAAAGGCATCAACGATGACAGAGAACGACAAAGATAGAGAGGGGGGAGGGGAGACGGTGGGACAGATGGAGGGAGGGAGCGGTAGATAAATAGGAAAAGACAGACACCGCAGCAGAGAGAGAGAGAGAGAGAGACAAGAAAGCGAGACAGACAGAGAGAGGAGAGAGATGGGCCTTGTAAAGAGAGAGCGACAGCAGCGCCCACCACTCACCCGTGCCTTGCGGGCGTTGGCGCAGCGCTCCTGCCTGCAGACAAAGTCGTTGAACTGCTTCTGGAGCTGGAAGGAGCGGCGGCGCCAGCCGCTCCAGGGCCCGGTGCAGCGTGTCGCACTTCTTCTCCATGGGCTGCAGCAGTGCCGTGGCCTGGGCCGACAGGCAACGTCCCGCACCCGCTTGGTCACGTACTGCTCCAGCTGCCGCCGGCTCAACACTACCAGGTTTCGAGCCCAGCGACATGCCCACGGGGGGAGGGCCGTCCCCCCGACCACCACGGACTCTGCGGCGGGCCGCGGCGGCGTCGGTGGCATCCCCCCCGCCGCCCACCGATGCCACATCCGGCTTCACGTCGCAGTCATCTGTGGAGGGGGGAGAGACAGGGAAAACGGGGTCGGCCAGATTAACACGACGAAATACAAGTTCAATTCGCTAAAAATGGTGGTTAGTCCCTCTAAAAACGATGTCCATTTTTTTATCGCAAACTTCCGAGCGAATAATCGAGACATCAAGAAGACGGACAAAGCAGCGCTGACTCGGCAGCCACTTTTTGGCGACACCTCTACGATGCCGAGGAATCTTACCTGAGCGATTGGCAGCAGCCGCCAAAAAACTTGACCGAGCGACTTTAGTGGGGCTTCTATCTTCGTTTGATAATGCCAACACACATGATAACTAGGCTTTTTGTCACCCCTGCCCATAATGGGTCACTGCATTGCAAAATCAGAAAGTTTCTCAACGCTTCTTGCACTTTTTAGATTTAAAAACCTTCTTTCACATCTTGAATGGAGCTGAGTGAGTTACCCAGAAACTAGCTCTTTCAAATCGGGCATATTTGTATTTCCTCTTCATGGCACTTTAGAGCACAGGCACGCTGCCCAGAGAAAAACAGTCGTGCTTTCTGAACAAACAGGTATGTCCTTCAGTGCTGAAACCCTACTTCCACCACAGAAAATACTAGGTCCCTTTTAATAGTGATACTGCACTGCCCAGAACTGCTCAAAAGTAGCCTAGTATTTTTTTTTTTGTCGGTAAAAGGTCTCTTTTACTTGTCATTTTGGAGTGTTCAGAACTGCTACAAAGAAGCGCCGCGCCGTATTTAATTTTCCCGTAGGACTGCTACAGCCGGAGCAGTTTTCGGCTGCCCAGAAACTGCCCCAGAACTGCCCAGGACCAGCAAACAAAAGAGGAAAGAGGCCAACTGCTTTAATATTGGTGAAGTGATATGATTACACCCGAAGCTTGAAATCTCCCCCCCCCTGCCCTCCTCAAATTATTATTACCCAAACCAAAGTGTGCACCATTAACACAAAATCCCAAAAGTGGAACTTTCACGTTAACCGCACCCAACTCGGAACGATGATGTGATGCTACAAGCATTGCAATCACCTTCTCCGTCAAACTTGAACCGCTTGGGGCTGCAGGGCTCCGGAGTCCAACATGTTCAGGGCCCGCTGAGGGTAGGAGAAGCTGGCGTAGCCAGCAGCCGAGCCAAGTCGATTGGGGGGTTTGGAGTCGCTGTCTGGGTCGGCGGCGTCCGAGTCGTCCCTTCTATGCTCGCCACTGCCCAGCGTTTCCCTGCACGCTCCAAAGACCGGAAAAGTGAGGGACGGAAATACAAAAGGCCCATTAGAACTATGCAACAGCAGTGCCATGGTTTTTGATTGATTGTGGGGTTTAACCGCCGACACAACGACAGGCGATGAGGTGCGCCGTAGTGGAGGGCTCCGGATTAATTTTGACCACCTGGGATTCTTTAACGTGCGCCGAAATCTCGTACACACGGCGTTTTTGCTTTTCGCCTCCATCAGAAAAGCGGCCGCCGCGCCGGGAATCGAACCGCGCCGTGCTCAGCAGCGCAACGCCTTAGCCACTAGCAGCCACCGCGGCGGTAACCAGCAGTGGAGTAGAGGGCTTCTATTAAGGGTCATGGGGGGAGGACATTTTTGTTATTTTTTACCCTATGTGCTTGAGATGTACACATTGAGCGCATTTTAACAACCTGAACCAAATATGCAGTCAGTTTTTGACTATGGGTTGCATAAGTGTAAAGTTGTGCAACATGTTATGCCGCTCCGTTTCGGGCAATTTTTTTCATGATCTACCTATGAAATACAATAGCTTTCATCCCTTCGTGCTCTAAAAAGACCAAGGAGTGCAATTTGAGCGATTTTAGCATTGTTTCTGCAAATCTGCAAACTTCATAAATGTCAGGTCATCAAAACTAACTACATAAAATCTTGTGCATGGAAAACAAATTCTATACTTTTGTGGTTTTATTGCATTGTTCAGCTCATAAGCTTTCAAATGCAGCAAAACGATACAAATCGAAGTAGCACATCCCAAGATAATGCGCCCGACAGCTGACCTTGTGGAAAAAAATTGGTTCTGTGAAAACTGGACACGAAGTTTGAAACGTAGGCAAAAATGGTCATTTAGGCGACTTCAAAGGGAGACAGCTTTGTGAATACTTATGATACAGCTATGATATTTTGCAGGTACATTTTTTGGGACCTGTAGTAGCAAATAAAATTAATACAGAAAATTGATTTTTTTGGCAACCAGCGTACCCCCCCCAAACACAGTTCTACATCTCTCCGAAATCATCAGCCTCTAACATGCTTGCACAAGTTTCCCTTTCAAATTGTGGGGGATTAAAGCGCTGAAGCTAGACCTGGGCTACGAGGTGCATAATAGCGGAGGGCTCCAGATTAATTTCGACCACCCGGGCTGATCTTGTAACAGGCGCCTAAATCTCGAAACACGGGCGTCTCCTTCTCCGTTTTTCGACAAGTTTCCCCTCTCAAAAAGCTTCATTCTTAAAATTTTTTTTGACGCTCAAGTATCCTCAACTGAAGCTCCAGTCTGCTTGCAAGCAAGAGGTCGTCTCGCATGTGAAGTAGAAGACAAAGTCAGGCATGCTAGTTCGAAAGTGAGGCTAGGTAGGGCAAAAGAGCGACGAATACGTTTTTTGTTTGTCGCAATGCTTTTGATATGAAAGCCAGCAATGTTTCCTCACGCACTATACCAATGATGGGAGCAGAGAATAACGTCGTAGACCCACACATTGTTCGAATATTGGGCAATGCAATGTTTTTTTGGGGGGACCCTTCGCCGCTATTGAGCGTGTCTTCTGGGCCGTAAAGAACTAACTGACCAACACATTACGATAACTGAGCAAACACCTCAGCCCTACGAGAAGGCCCATGCTAGAGACTGGCCCCAATAGAAACACTTCGCACACAACCGTCAAGCACACCGGACGCCACCACATGGTGCCAAAACGACTGCCCTGCCGAAGAACTCCGACTCAACACGTAGTAATGCAGCAGAAGTTATCAATCTCTCATCACGCAGTTCCCAATAAGGTATCCTAAAAATCAGGCTTTGCGCAGTTGTGTAACGAGAACACCTTCGAAATCCCACACCCTTTCTTGAATTTCAGGTACAAAAAGCTCAAAATACAACAAGCATTCTTTGCAAAATGAAGTGGAAAGCCACTTTTTTGACCAAATGCATTCACACAGGGGGTAAACTGATGTCAAATGAATTGGTCGATTCGTTGAAATTGTGACAAAAAATTCAAGGGTTTTCAAGTACAACTTTCATTGCTCCGTGGGTGCATTTTCAAGCACAATAAGGCAAACGGTCAGGGGAAGATGAAGGCTTGAAATGATGAGAAATCATCAAAAAATGCGAACGCTACTGGTTTCAACATTTCAGGTTTCAACAAGAGAACTTGCCTTCAGACAAGTACCTTCATAGAAACGATTGCTACGAGATTTTATTCCTCGATAATTTCTCATAATAAAGCACTTTGAGTGCATTAGAAAATACATGCTTTTTAAAAGATCAACCAATAAAAAAACAAAAAATTCCCTCAGACTTTGCATAGCCCTTCCACTGCTTTTATGTTCTTGAAAAAGAAAATTCAAGCATTTTCAGGGGGACTGTAAGAAGTCCCAGGACTTCAAAGGCCTTAGTGAAAACAAGCTTTTACAATTCAAGGGTCTGCAAAGGCTTTAAGGGCCCCGCGTGAAACCTAGTAGAGGAGACAACTGGTTACGTCCCTTTACGTCTGACCTGACACAGCTATCTACTTACACACTGCTCGGGAACCGGATTTCAAACTCAGAAAAGTTGACAAAAGGGAAAAAACGAAAAAAAAAGAAAACTCACCTGCCCATTGAGAACGGTACTATTGTCTCTCCTTTCCGAACTGCAGTCCTTCGCTTGGCTGCTCTTAACCTCAGGCTCTTCACGTTCGTGCATGCGGAAAGAGTGAAAAGCACAGTATGACCTTGTGAGCTCTGAACCAAAATTAAAGGTCACTGCAGTCTGCCTTATATACCTGGCCACACGAGCACTTTCAATCCACTACTAGAAACGAAGCGGGATGACTTTTTGAGCCGCCTCGATGTATCGCCACTGCTACTCTGGCGCATTTCGAAAGTTCGAGCTGGACTTGAGAAAATGCACTCACATGCACCACATGGCGCCAAAAAAGGTACGGTAGAAACCCTGTTACAAGAGACACTTGGTTATAAGAGACATTTGAAAATGGCTCAGTGGTTTTCTTATGTTCACCATGTTAGCAACACTGCATACAGGAAGACAATGGTTACAAGAGACACTCTGTTACTAAGGGCAACTTTTTTAGGTCCCTAGAGTAAATTGTCCACTATTTAGAAGAGACACGATGAAAGGGGGACCTTAAGTGAAAACCTTGTGAAAAAACTGCCCTGAAGATGAAGCTTGGATGCGCACCAAGAGACCGCAGAGGTTTACAGAAACTTTTGAGGAGTTTGTGTCTGCAGATGTGGACCTTGTGTGTTTGAGGAGCCTACAGATCATGTGATCCTCGCGCAAGTAAATGGTGCCCTAGAGGATGAACCAGAGGAGGAGAATGATGACGAGGGTATTGTAGGAGAGAAAGTGTTCGCAGTTTGCCAACAAAAGTGCTTTACCTACAAAAGTAGGGAAAGAAGCTAATACAATCTGCAGTCCCTAAAACTACTATGAATGACTTTCTTAAGCCATAGTGAGAATTTTCTTGTCGACCTGTTTGAATACGCTTTGATACTGATTTATAACGAAATGGTTATGTTCGACTCCACATAGTATATAAAATTTTTGGTTACAAGAGACCTTGGTTACAAGAGACATGTTTCCCGGGTCCCTTGAGTGTCTCTTGTAACGAGGTTTTGCCGTATTTTGCGGTTGGCGTCGGGTAACCCTGCACATCCATAGCCGGTGCCAGCCAAATTCACAGCCGTGCCAAGGCCATCCGTTGTAGCATGGTTTCTTGTAGCAATGAGTGCAACCTTCTTTTTCCATGATGGCTGGCTTCCAGTATGGAAGCCAGCCATCTTTTTTTTTTTCTTTTATATTTGTCCCAAGAGCGGACAAAAGTGCAAGATGAACTAATAAAAAAACGGGCTTGTACTCGATGCAGCTATGGTGGCTAATACAGCCACCGGCAGCCGTGACACCATTTTTGCTTTCAGATTTGACTGATCAGTGTGCTGAGAGTGCACAAATGAAATTCCTGTAAAAGTAGGTATACGTACAGTCAAACCCACCGGCCAACAACGAACTCCCACAGCTACGAAATTCGTTGCGGCAACGAAATATTTTCAGATCCCCAGTGAACAGTCCATAGAAGCCCCGTAGATATCTCTCCACAACAATAGAAATGTTTTGGACAGCGAAACCCGCGACAACGAAATTCCCTGCAAGTCAGGTCGACATCTAGCTACCCACTTTGGGCTAACAGTGTCCAAAAAGTGCTCGAATGCATTTCTTGCGGGACTCAAATTGTGTGTAACTTCTGCCGCAGGTGCACTTACATGACCACGGCCATTATTGTTACCAAAAAAAAGACCATGCAGCAAGCGGGCCGTGGAGGCAGCCTCGCAGCAACATCCACCAGGGGGCAACACAATTTCGGTCAGGGTGGGTGACTCGCTGCACGGCTTGGGCTTGGGCTAGGCTAGGCTAGCCGGGCTACTCGCTGCACAGCAGCATGTGTGTTCGTTGTGCGTGTGGTGACCGGCCCGTTTGCTCTCAACAAGATGCCTCCGCTACGCCCCAAAGGCAAAGTTTCTTATCGCTACAAGATAAGGCAGCCATCATTGCCCAAGTCACTGGCACACAAGTGGAGGAAAGGAGAATAGCGCCGACGACTTTGGAACCCCATGCAGCTCTCTCTCTCACCATTTTGAAAAGCAAGACCCACCACTCTTTAATCGGCGCACGACCGCAAAACAAAACAGTGGCGGCTGCCGTCTTTTCCGAATGTCAACAAAGCAGTGCTCACTTGGTTTTGTAACAGCACTGGAACGAGATGACACTCTCTGGCAAAGGTCGTGAACAGAAGAAGCTGGACTTCACTTGCATGTCTGGGCATGCCCAGTGCCGAGGACGGAGAAAAACGTGCAGAGAAGGCGAACCTCCAGGATGTTTTGGATGCGTTCTGACACGATTAAGTTGTTCTTAGGTGCTCACGAGGGCTAACAATGAACCACTTCTCTCAGTGTGAGAGCTGAGCTGTGAAGTTGCAGCCAGGTAAGGCTTACAAATTAATATAAACCGGCCTTCGGAAACAAATATTCAGTTTGCGGGCAATTTTCCCGTCGTTTTATGTTTCATCCTCGCAGCAACCACATTCTCGCAAGAGCAAATTTTTCGGCTTTCCCTGGAGGTTTCAAGATTGCTAGGTTAAACTGTATCTGCATAATATTATAACATTCTTATGTAAGTGAAGCCGTTTGATACAATTTGGGGCTTTGTTTGAAGTTGGCTCCTTCTGTGGCATTATGCAATGGGGATGAGAGTATCACTGCTCCATTCGGGTCGTGCTTGGGGACTCAGGATTGAGTTCAAGCGGGATTGAGCTCGATCACGATTGAAACTGGCCGTGTAGACAGCACCTGATACAGATTGACTCATCACAATTGAAAGTGCCCACATGACAGACCTGTAGTTAAGTAACGGCTGGTAAGCAACAGTCATATAAACACAGCCCCCTTCTCACGGTCCCTGAAAAGAATTTTCGGCTCCCTGAATCGGAGCTACGGGGAACATTTTTCAACTTCAAACAATCTTCAAGAAGCGCCTCATACGAGTACCGCAGGCCACCTAATATAACCAATACTAAACACCTTTAAAGCTTTTGTTTTCAACAAAAACTACAACTGGTAAGTGTGCACTCCTCAGCAGCTGCTGCCTAGCACACTCAAAGTACAACAAGGCTGCACAGATGGCTTAACTAAGCCGACACACAAAGCTACATGCTAAAGAGGCTGTGAATAGCATGGAAAGCTGTTATCAAAACAAGTGCGATCAAGCATGCACATCGTTTGCACAATTAAAATATTAGCACACAAATGGCTAAACGAGCTAACGAGACAGGTGTTGCAAAGTGTTACTGACTTCCTCCGTTTTGTATTTACTACTAGAAATGAGTCATTTGCAACCAGGCACGCCACAACAGTAAAAACTTGGTACAAACTTGTGTAGAGAAGAGAGAACACAAAACAAAAGTTTACGAAGCTATAAACAATAACAAACCCCAGAGGAGAAAAAAAAAAAAAAAAAGCCCGGTGGCAGCCAGACTCACTCTTATCAGCGGGCTTCTCAATGGCGATGACCTGGACATCATCGCTGGTGTCCAGCGTTTTGTCGGCTTCCACCTCTTCCTCGTTGGCTACGGATGGCTCGTCAACCGCGGCTTCCACCTTCTCCGGCTCGGATTCTTCCGCGCAATCCATTTTCTCGTCATCTTCTTCAGCCTCCACTTTTCCGTCCCCTTCCCCTCCCTTCCCAACCACCTCGCCACTCGCTTCCGGCTTGCTAGGCGGACTTGTTTCGACTTCTGCCTCGTCCTCGGCTTCCGGCTCGTCCTTGTCCTGGCTCGCATCAGCTTGCTCAGAGTCATTGCCAGTGTCCATTTTTTCAGCTGGTTGTGTCGTTTCTGCAGGTTCGACATCGCCGGCGGCGTCGCCTTTTTCACTGGCCGAGTCTGTGGAAGCGCTGTTGGAGCCAGAGTCGCCGGGTTTGGGAGTCGAAGTGCGGGCGGGTGCTTCGCTGACACTGGTTTCTGCAGGCTCCTGGGAGTCCCCCCTGGAAGGCCAAGTCAAAGCCGATTTCCAGAATCAGCCTAGTTTCCCCTCATGTAAAGATCTGTTTCCACAAGCCATGCTCCCTCATCCCCCTTTAAGTAGGCACACTGGTCTTAAAACTTTTTTTTTGCTTTCCAACCAATTTTGACAAAACTTAATCGGGGCTGTTTTCCTTTTTTTTTTTTGCCAATTTCAAATATCTAATTAGTTTTGATGTGAGGTAATGGTGTTCCAAGTTAATTAAAAATCTTTCTTGATTGTTCGTGAGAAAAATAGGAAAAAGACAATTCACAAAAGATTACCAGCAAGGCCTGAAAAGATACCAAAGTTGTGGAAATGAAATGTGGGAAGCAGTTTTTTTTTGTTTTTGCAATCACAGGTTTACAATCAATTCTAGCTTCTAGGTTTGACTACTCCTGCTAAACAATTAAAAACAATGCTAATTAAACAACTAACTGAAACACAAATGCAAAAATCTGCTTCCCATATTGCATGGTTTAAACATTCAGATCATTTAAGATCATTTAAAATGATCTTTCTAGCTGCACTACAAGCTGGGATGCACTCTCAAGAATTTTGTATCACTGCAATACCACTCGTGGTTGAAAAAGGGGTGAATTATGGGAAACTTTTTTTCTTGTTGAAAATCGGGCCTATGATACTATTCCACGTACGGAAATTTTCGGGAGGAAAAACAGCGCAAATCAAGAGAAAAATGATACCTTAACAAAATGCTTTTTTTGGGCAATTTTTCAGTCCCAAAGAGCACATGTGCCCCCTTAAACGAACACTGATTTAGAAACTGGATTAGGCGACACCAATCCCAGTTTTGACGCTTTATTATTTTAACGGCTTTCACTTTTGGCTGTGTCCAAAGCACTTCTGAAAGATTGGGCAATAAAAGAAACGGCTTATAAAAGCTGGCCTTTTGTCTATACATGAAAAGCTCCACACAATGCAACTCAAAGCATTTTCAGCTGCGCTAATGATGAGCGTGTAAGCTGGAAGCAGAGGATAAAGGTTTTCAACTGCGTATCGAAAAAAAAAAAGGAGGGAAAGAAAAGAACAGAAAAACATCCTATAAGTTCTGCTTGGCAGCAAAAAGAAATAGGAAAAGCTAGCTTGTCAGGCACATGTCACTTAAACTAGTTAAGACATATACTTACACTTGAAACTTCACTCCATCAAAACCAATAAAGAATTTGCATGGCCCCATTTGAAGGTGCAACACAATCATAAAGACAACAAACAACTTGCTAGATTCAAAAGATTAGACAGCTAAAACCTCGCTACATTTTTGTACAACAAGAAACATTGCTGCCATCACTCAGGAAGCTCTGAGTTTAAGGGGGCGACTTTCAAATGACTCGCTCACTATGGTGTTAATAAGACGCAGTAAAAGTGCCGTGATGTACTTCGAAAGCAGCCAGAAATGGGAAGTCAGTTGTGGTACGCCAGTGGCTTCGTCGTGAAGAAACCAGAAATTAGGAATCGCCGATAGAAGCTCACCTGAATCCTCAGTACCTCGAGACCACAAAAAAAAAAAATCACGATAATGAAAGTAGAAAAAAAGGCAAGATTTGTTCCCGATTCCTTAAACTTCATCACCACAGCTCACAAAGCCACTTGTAGTGCTCCACCTCTAATTCGTATTTCTTTTGCTCACTGTATTTCACCGTAGCTGTTCACTGAGCCTCTCACCACCAAATAACATCGTTCTTCACTTGAGACAAGGGTATAAGCTGCAATCCCACAAAAATATTTTAATAATCGATTAATTGGGCCACAGTATCAGAAAACGGCACAAATTAGACGTAGTGCAACTTAAATACGGGAAAGTAACTCGTGATTTGACATGCTTTTTTTTTTCCTGTTTTCCTCAAAATTTATCTTAAAACTGGCATATCGTTCGGACAATGCAATCTTTTGATAGAACCAATGTTGTATGTTGCCTGTGTGGTATCTTTACTCTGTCCTTCTGGATTCCTTTCCCTCTTCAAGCCTAAATTAACAAAAACATGCAACATTTCTTTCCTTTGTTCCCTTGCATGAAGCTTCTAAATAACCCCTGACAAGTAAACCTTTGAGCAGCTTCATTTTTATAATAATTAAACAAATTTAAACAATCATTTACAATAATATTGACGTTTTTGGCAACTTTCAAGCCTGTGAGCCATGCCAAGGACAAGTGGAAGGTTACTGCCTGGTACACGATCGAACACGCTCTGAAACGCAGCTCGCCTAGACACTGGGGCAAGTTTTCCCCTTAGATTATACAGTTGAACCTCTTTATAACAAAATAGTATCAGGACAGCAAATTAGTTCGTTATAACCAATATTCATTGTAACAGTAGAGGTAAAAATCGGCTATAACCAATGGACAATCTGGCTCGCACTAAAATACTTGATAGAAACATGATTTTAATTTTATAGCATCGAACCCACTAAAAACAAGGTAACCCTTATCTTTCTCCTTGTTGCATTCGAAGCTCAATGAACCGAAACATGAGTACATGAAATTACAACAGAACAAAGTTCACTTGACAAAACAGGCCCGCGTCCTTGTTTATTTTATGAAGGACGTGGTCTTCGTCAGACAGAATTTCGCTAAAAGAATTTTTGCAACCTTAGATTTCAAACAACCTAAAGAACAAGCAGGGTTCCGTAAAGGCTATTCAACAATGGACCATATTCACACGATCATCAATCAGCTGACAGAGAAGTGTGCTGAGTATACTGAACCCCTATATATAGCCTTCATAGATTATGAGAAAGCATTTGACTCGGTCGAAACCTCAGCAGTCATTCAGGCATTACGGAACGAGGGTGTAGATGAGCATTATGTAAGAATACTAGAGGATATTTACAGTGGGTCCACAGCTACCATCATCCTCCATAAGGAGAGCAGTAAAATACCCATAAGGAAGGGCGTCAGACAAGGAGACACAATATCTCTGACGTTATGCACAGCATGTTTACAAGAAGTATTCAGAATGTTGGATAGGGAACAGGTGGAAGTAAGGGTTAATGGAGAATACCTCAGTAACCTCAGATTTGCTGCTGACGTTGCCTTGCTAAGTAACTCGGGGGACGAATTGCAAAGCATGCTTTCCACACTGGACAAACAGAGTAGAACTGTGGGCCTGAAAATTAATATGCAGAAAACCAAAGTAATGATCAATAACCTCGCTACAGCACAGCGGTTTGAGATAGGTGGCGAGGCAGTGGAAGTGGTAAGCGAATATATCTACTTAGGCGGAGTTGTGACTCCGGATCCCAATCATGAGGCAGAGATAATTAGAAGGATAAGAATAGGGTGAAGTGGATACGGCAGACATTCTCAGAAAATGAATGGCAGCCTACCATTGCCCCTGAAGAAGAAAGTGTATGACAGCTGCATCTTACCGGTACTCACCTACGGGGGAGAAACTTGGAGGCTCACTAAGACAGTTCAACTTAAATTGAGAATGTCTCAGCGGGCAATGGAACGGAAGATGATAGGTGTAACATTAAGGGACAAGAAGAGAGTGGAGTGGGTCAGGGAACAAACGCATGTTAAGGACATATTAATAGAAATTAAGGAGAAGAAATGGACGTGGGAAGGGCATGTAATGCGAAGACAAGATAACCATTGGTCATTAAGGGTAACAGAGTGGATCCCTAGAGAACGCAAGCGTAGCAGGGGGCAGCATAAAGTTAGCTGGGCAGATGAGATCAAGAAGTTTGCGGGGATAAATTGGTCGCAGTTAGCGCAGGACCGGGGTCCTGCGCTAGGATCCTGGACCAGGACGAATTTTTTTCAACTGCGAAGTTTCTGAGAAAGCTGTATAGCTTTCCTTTGTAGCCGTATGGCTGCATTCAGGTGGATGTCAAACTTTCCTTTGCCGAAACTTACTCCACCTTGGGGATTTCCCCTAAATCTGGTCGAGGATTGGGGTAGTTGGAGATTATTGGGAGAGGCTTTTGCCCTGCAGTGGGCGTAGATAGGCTGGTGGTGATGTGGTGGTCTTCGTCTGGTGGCCACTCACAGCACTGAGCAGGATTACGTGTTTCAGTGTCCATGAACAAAAAGGGCCTTTAAAATTCTGTAGTTTCGGACTATGGGGGTTTATCCAAGTAGCTTCTCAGCCTCCTGGTCAAATATTTCTTCGTTATATCCTATATCGCAGGCGGCTCTCACGGTTTCACTTTCGTTATAAAAAAACAAGTGTCATTGAAATAAAGCGTTACCAACCAAAGTTCGTATAAATACTTCGTTATATCTGATACCGCGGGCGGCTCTCATGGTTCCACTTTCGTTCCAAAAGAACAAGTGTCATTTAAATAAAGCGGGACTAACCAAAGTTTGCGTTTAGTTCGCTGTAGCTGATAATTTGCTATATCCGTGTTCGTTATCACGAGGTTCAACTGTACTAGCATGAAACCATGGGAAGAATGACTCGCTCACCCGTCCTTCTCATCGCCGCTGGCCTGTTCGTCATCCTCGCTGTCGTCCTTGGCCTCGTCCATGATGAGGAAGTCCTCGTCCAGCTCGGCGCTCGTGTTGATGCCCTTGGCCTCGATCTCCTCCTCCTCCTCTGTCCGGTGGAGCAGGTCCAGGGAGTCCACCGGCGACAGCACCGGCCCAGAGTCCTCCCCTTCCTCCGGGTGGGAGGAGCCTCCTTCCGACAGCTTGGATTCTCCGGCCGCCACTCCCTCCTTTGTGTCGCCCATGTCGGCGGAAGCTAGGACGCAGTCGTCTGCGGTCGTAGCCGCTGGCGGAGTTGTCGGAGGAGGGGGAATGGACTTGGCGGCAGGGGAGCGTGGGAAGTCCATCCTTAAGACAACTGCTTTAGAAGAGACAAAAAAACAGGAAGAGGTAATCTCATCAACATTTTCAGCAGCAACGGTATTCCTATTCCCACGCATTCAATTATTCCTACAGAATACGAATTGGTCACAAGCTGCGTAAATGTTCTTTCCGTTGGTTCGACATCGCTTTGCAACTTTAGCAGGGGCTAAATTCAGCACTTATTTTGTTTTGTACGTTTTTAAGGCAGTAGGCCCACTCTCATGTCACCCGCCACATTACATCAGTGGCTAAGGCATTCTGAGCCCTAAGACGCAGGTTTTCCAGACCATGGGCGGCCGCTTTTCTGATCGAGGCAAAAAGCAAAATGCTGGCTGAGTTGAGGGTTTCGGCCCACATCAAAGATCCTCAGGTGGTCAAAATTAATCCAGAGCCCTCCACTACGGCGCGCCTCATTGCCTGTGTAGCGTCAGTGCGTTAAACCCACAATCAATCAATCAATCACTCTCATAAGTCAATCTTTTTTAAAAATCCAATTATTAGTTTATATTTTGAGTATCCCCAAACACTCATAAGCACTCTAAAAAAACCTGTCCCTATCACGATTATTTATGGAGTTGCAATGAGTTTTTTAGTCCTAACCCAGGAATTCAGAAACCAAATTTAAAATTTTTAAAAAAATTTTTCTGTTATACACTACTGTTTGGAACATTTGTGATTGTCCTTAGTATGTATCATAATTAATTAAGAGGCATTCCTATTCTTGTCTGTGCAATCATTATTCTAATAAAATACAAATGGGCGACAAGCTGCATAAATGTTCTTTCCATTGGTTGGGCACTGCTTTGCAACTTTGGCAGGGGCTGAAGTTCAGCATTTATTTTGTTTTGCACATTTTTAAAATATCTCTGAGCATTCAGAAACAAGTTACGATAAAGCGTTACATTCCTGTTATGATTAGTTGGCATCAGAAAGGCAGCAGAAGGAAGCTCTGTCATATGTTTTAACTTTCAACGCCCCAGAAGTTAGCAACAGTGACTGCACTTAGTGTGCTGAGGTCAAAATATGTCAACAGCCTCAGCTTCCCACAATTAGAGTTCATCAGCCAGCAGCCAAACATCACTTCAGCTAACTGCTGGCCTAAAAATACTCACTCATACAAAAATTTCCAAATCATGGTGTCATTTCAGGGACTTGCTGGGCTATAAACAAAAAGTTAATTCCGGGGATAGATTTTTGCACTTGCGCAGGCTTACTTTTCTTCAGCAAACGGAACTGAAAATGGAATGACATTTGGCTGGTAGCAAGGTGGTTACAGCAACTGCTAAGTTGGGCGACCATGACACAACCTTGACTACAAACCTGGACTTGTAAAATTTAGGGTATCGGGCTACGGAGAAGTTCTTTAAAGCTTTCTGCGAGCCCCAGGTGTTGTGAAGCGGGGATGAATCGTTACCACCTCAGATTCCTGCCTCTTACGTTGTTTCTCATCTCTCTAGGCACCTCCGTATTTTGCCCCAACAAGAAAAAATGTGGTGCCGAGATACAAATGCTCATTCTGCCTACAAAAAAACTCCTCTACTGCCCCATTGTTCCCTGATTAGGTAAGGTTAAGCCGCTGAGCTGGAGTCACCCAAGTCCTCGGTTTAAATGTCAAAACAGATTTTCTTTTTTGGCTGCATGTTTCCTAAAAATGAAACCACACAGCTTTCTTGTACGCTGACATTACATTAGGGTGAATGGCAACCATTGCAAAGAAGCGCACTGTACCTCAGCATTTGCTCAAAGTTTCAAACTAACTGCCGCATCTGTAGCACACGCACTAAAGATAACTGTTTGCCTGCTAGAGGTGTAGGGTCACATCCAATTGAGGGAACAATACAGGACTGATTTGCAAAACCTGCCATGCTCGGGTACAAGTTAAAAGCGGCAATGGATGTTGCCACTGTGCCTCATCACCGCAGCTGGCGGAAGCAGTGCGTTACAGGGAATATTTTGAACATGGCACGAAGCCTTTTCGTGGATTTTTTTTGTACTTAATCTGCTTATAACTACTTTCAGTGATGACAAACGACATGAGAAGAGCGGACGATATCACGCATTCAAAACAATCTCTTTCAAAACGCGCTGTGCGTTCAACATCGGGTCGATTGCTTTCGGCGCAGTGATGCCAGTACATGAGCTATTGCCGTCCTTAACTTGCTCCCAAGTACAGCTTTTTCCACAGAAGTCATAGTCACCGACACCGGTATGTACATTCCTTTTTGTAACGTTGAGTAGATAAACACAAGTTACATTAGCCAAAAAATCCACGTTGTGCCCTACATTAGCATTAACCAAATTACATTAATTAAAAAAAGGTTGGTTAATCAATGTAACCCGGATATATTAACCAACAGAAAAAAAAAAATCTCTGTTGGCCCCCAAACACGTTATACACTAATCCTCTTTCACGTGAAGCAAGTTTTTTTTTGTAGCTACGTTAGTGAAAAGTGTTAGGCTGGGTTGAGCTTATGCCATCTTCCCCAATCACTGGTGAACTTGCCCATTTGGCAAATTGCAAAAAGTCTAATGCCTGCAATGCAGACATCTGGTCCTTTCACTAACTTCTTAAAAGTAATTATTTTTTCTTTCTACTCAAGTAAAAAAAAAGTACACAGTCGGCATCTGATTGTGTGTAAGAGACTCGCCGCTACCACCACCTCACCTAATGGCATTTTTTTTTGTTTTAAGCAGCACTTCCACAAACAGAAAAAAAAAGAGAGAACAGAACTATTGATGTATAGAAGACACAACCATACATAAATCCTCGAGTGTGATTAAAATGCAGCTCCAGGGGATTAAAGATTGGGGTTGCAACCCTTGGCTGTAACAGCTACAGTGGCAAGACGCTGAGGATAATTTTTCAGCCTTTGAGTACGCTAAAATTTCATACACATGTTTCTTTTAAGCTGACAATATCAAAGCACTCGAGACATTTTACCTCCAATTCTGATGCACCAAACACTAGAAGGCGGTTTTGAAAAGCGCACTCAATTTGAAGTTGGAATCTCTTACTGAAAAAAAAAAAAAAAAAAGGATTACATGAAGGTTATAATACTTTTTCCCCTACAAAGTGGTGCATTTGAACACTGAAATAAACAACGAATAAAAACAGGACATGGGGCACTATAAGCGTTCAAAGCTAAGCAAGGAGATCTAAAACAATCATACCAAAATATGCGTTCAGAGCTCACCAAAAAATACGAGCATGCCAGAAAATAAGCCAACCCTTCCTTTTAAAAAAAGATGCTACGGCTACTTGAGATGTAAACCTGCTCACTGTTTCAAAACTTGCAAGTTCTCATTCCAATATTGGCAAGCACGCAGATCTAGACTTGCTCAGCCACTGTACTTGCAAGCTGCTCAAATGGTAACTACAATAAATATGAGTTATTCAGAATTGATACAGCCCCCTTCAATTATCCTTCTTTCTGGTGATTTAAGGGTGACAAAAAAGAAGAAAAAAATTCTGGGTCCACCACGATGAAACACTTAAAGGACGGATGAGATGCAATGCCGTGAAGTGATTTGGTTAAACTTCTTTCCCTCTGGTTGCTTCAAACTAATGATGCTACACGAATACTTTGCCTAAAGCTGGCAATTTCACCATAGTTGACCGGAATAGTTGACCGAAATTGTTGCGCCATTATTACGGCAGGAATACCCCAAAAACTTTTGGCCAGTACAAAAGCCCCCCCTCCCCGTTTCCAAACAGGCCCAAAGCCTAACAATCACCGTGCATGCCACCATTCAATAAACAGCTTGTTTGCTTACATAAAATGCACGAGGAAAAAGCCTCGTTGGAACAAGAACAAAAAACAAAATTTCTTCTGGACACTGCTCAACCACGACCATGTTAACAGCTGTCGGCACCCCTTCAGGCATCAAACTTAGTTCAGTGCTTTTCAAGACTGGTATCCAGAAAGAACAAGCTCTGCCTTAGTAATCAAGCATTACTCCCAACATCCTTTTGCCTGATCGCTAACTTCATGCTGTTGAGAACACCACCAGTGCAGTGTCACACTGAACAATCTACAGTCTTTGTGAGAATTTTCTAGGCCAAGCCAAAAACGCACAGTTCGCAAAAAATTCTATGTACAAGCTTACGTCCTGAGCGAGGCTGAAACGTTTTACGCTGGAAAGCTGGATAAAATACCTTTGTTTCTTACTGCCATTAACATATTTTTCTCACATTTAAAGGTAAAGGCTTATCCTTTGAATTCTTTGTGGTCGAGAAGGCTTAACATTGGCCTAGAAAATTTTGACAAAGGGTGCTAGCTTGGTTAACTTTTTTATTTTTTCGGGCAACTAAACAAAACAACACCTGCTCAATGCCATAGATGAATAATACATCCCAGATTCTTGGTGCAACTAAAAGTTTAAATATTTTCTAATAAATTGAGAGCCAGTGGAGGGGATGGGTACACGACAAACCCAAATCGACAGTCCAAAGTTGAACATCAATTGCTCCCCTTGTAAGGAAGGTTGCAAATTTTAACAAGTTCTCAAGGACTGAGATACAAACTTGATGCCAAAAAGGGTATTCCACTCGTACCTACTACGCCAGCCCAAAACCTGGACATCAATGCCCGCATTAGCTAGCCCAGCTGGCAGAAAGATATTATGGTGGGTGCAAAGCTGCCCCCAAGCAACACGATTAGGGTTGCCACCTGACCGGTTTTGGACCGGCCCTACCGGGTTTTTAGACAGCGGACCGGTTGCCGGTCTTTACCTAAAACCGGCCGACACTGGCCAGTTTTTTTGCCATCGTGCCGCGGTTATTTCCTTTTGACGTTTTGTAAGCGTAAATACAGCAACTACGACAATATGTGTCGACAAGCTGTGCAAAGACACGCGAGCAGAGGAAATACGTGGCCGAGCGCTATTCGGGAGACGGCAAGTGCAGTTATTTTTCAGTGCAGCACATTCACAGCAATAGCCAAAATCTCAATCACCTTCAGTGCAAACGTTATGTAGTTTTCTATGTAGGAAAATGCTACAAGAAATTGCATTGCACATCAATAAAGATAGAAAAAACGTGGCGTCTTTTTTTCAACACAAATTCAAACTTCTACTCCCCCCCCCTTTGAACGGCCAGTTTTTTTTTTCGGGGAAAGGTGGCAATCCTAAACATGATTCTCGTTTGAAGGAAAAGAAGCCCGACTGGCAGGTCAGTAAAGTGTACTTTCACAAAAACTGGTACAAATTAAATGGCAGTGTTAGCGCACAAGCATACACTCAACTACATTGGGAAGATACCAAGTGGTGGCCTTAGGCTTAACAGGCTAGCTGGGCTCGTGTTCACAAGAACACCTTCAGTGACAAAAATGCACACAGCTCGCACTTGCCCTTGCATCCCCAAAGTCTCCAAATATTTACGCCAATGGAGATTACCATTCAAGAATTCGGCAAAAATACTTTGAGAAATGAGTCGGTTATTAAACAATCTTTATCTCAAAATTTTTCAGTGCTTGGTACTCAAACTGCCGTTAACTTTGCGGTGTATTTTTTGTGGAGACAGTTCTGCACTGTTCATTTGTTTGTGTAAGTGTACAACTTGAATTTGGATACTCACAAGCATAAAAAAATTAGTTACAAGGAAAATTTAATGTAGTCAGAAGAACTTTGACAACAACTTGAAAGATAACAGGCTAAAACAAGAATTATTTCGGGTTGATATCGCACTTCGAGCTTGAACTGTTCCCATTATGGTATGTTTTGCAGAGTAAACACACGAGCCCAGCAATTTTTCCTGCAGTACATGGTAACAAAAAGCAAATTGGATGTTACATCAACAACTATCTGGTCGATGCAAACTTGATATCCTAATCACAACACGTGATTACTTTTAGACCTAGCTCTGAGCACATTTGCAGGATACATTATGCCGCGTTTTGCAGACATCTGATGCTTTTAACCATACGCTAGCCAGTTGTTTGTCATGAAATCATCTGCGAAGCTACAAAACACGGACACAAAAACAAACAGGAGCACTGAGAGAAAACTCGTTACGTGTGACTGCTGAAATAGTAACAATGCCTCATGCCACCTATAGCAGTGCTGCAGGACGACTTTCTTTCATAGCCATTTGTCAACGCAATGTGGTGAATATAACGCTCATTTCAACAATGACCAAGGCCTTGAATGAGCAAAATATTTCCAAGTGTTCGACCTGGTTTGTTCATGCACCTGCTAGTCAAAATTGAGCGTCAAATGTTTCGAGTTTACCGCTAACGCAGTTCTTTAATTGTTATTCAGGTTCAAATCGAAACGCAAATGCCAAACCGGACATCCCAACAGTGTAAAACGTGCGCCCTAGCCAACAAAATAAGCAGTTAGCAACGTTTGCAAAGACCAGTTACTCTCTGAAAGCTTTAGCAATTTTTCCCCCAGGCTTCAACGCATTCAACCACAACAAACCGCTCTTTTAAAGGAGAAATATGCACACCAAATTCCTGGTCGACATGTTAGGTCATCTGTACCAGGATTCATTGTTTATTTCACGTGATTTCGCTCACTGAGGACCGCTACGTTATTCGGCTGACGGCGGGACTTGAAAACGGAAGGGCCAGCGGAGCTCATTGGGCAGAAGTTGGTTGAATTCAGTGCGTTCCAGTACCATTAAATTTAAGCCGTGCCAGCAAAAGTCCCTTTACGTCAACTCCACACGAATAGGACGCCTCGGCTGACGTCGCGACAACGGAGACCTCCTTCGCCGGTGAACCCTACGTTGGCGGTTAAAGTTACGGCAAGATGCAAAAAACATACACACACAACAGGGTGGGAGTCGGAGTTACGACTCGTTAATGCGCGAGAGAGTTGTAAAATCTTCACTACCAGCAATGTGAACTATTCACATCGGCCAAAGCGTGCGCCGTGCATAAACACATTTGTCAGACAACCGAAAAATCTGTTCACCGAAAAGCTAACGCGAAACGTGTGAAAGCACCTGCTTTATCCGGGCTACGGTACATCCATCTTTTTTTCGCCGCGACCGTGTAGCGGCCTCCGAAAAACGACGAAGCCGTCGCCGACGCAGGCGGCGAGAAAGAGCGCTTTCAGGTCGCGCAGCAACCGGCCTTTCACAACAGCTAACGCCATCTGGTTTTAAGGCGGTGCCGCATCCCTGGGTGGCGTCGAACCCCGCGTTTACAAACACCCGCCACAGCAGCGTCTTGACCCACAAGCACCAACAAACCTAGGCTCCGAACCCTCAAAGCCCCAAGCGGGCTCGGCGGTGTAGGCTTAGCTCGCAAACCTGGCGGCAAAGCAGGAAACTTTACACCGGGCAACACGCCACGGCGCTGCGCTCTCAACAACAACAAAAGACCACCTTCAAATCACCGCACTTCGTGAGTCGCACCGAAACCTACCTTCGGGTTCCCGCTGTTCGACGCGTGGACGTCGCAGGTCATTTATCCAAGATTCGTTGCATTTAGGGCAGTAAACGAGTCCCCGAAACTGCCCGATAGGCGATAGCAATTTTTCGTACGTCAGCTACTAAGCGCTAAGGTACAATGGGAAGGCGACAAGGGCTATCCCAGAGTTCTCCGCGCGGCGAGGTCCCGGATGAAGCGCGGCCAATTGCGAGTTTGTGAGCCAGGAGGACGTGCGGACCAATCGAATTACGGCTACGTCACAGGCAAGAGCCAATGGCGTTAGGGTCACAGGAGGGGCCGTATACCAAAGTACGAAAACCTGATAGATTGCCGCTTAATGTAACACTGTTACATTACAGGGCTCGAAACTCGCCCTCACGGTTACGCGAAATTCTGTACGAGCGCTCGTTACTGCGATGCTGTATTATCACTGAATAGTATCCGCGGTCGGAAATGTGTCATGTGCTGTCGCTATCCGTCACAAGCGGTACCTGTAATGCAGGCTCAACGTAAGGCTCTGCAGCTTTTGTACGAGCTGGCAGACAGAATCCTCAAAAAGACATTGATAGAAGCGGAATCTGCGCAGCGTGGTTTAGCGCCGGGTATATGCCAGATATCATATAGTGTAATTTTGTATTTTACAGATCGAGTGGCATTAATTGCGTGACATCTCCAGTCGACCCTTGCGATTTCCGACACTGCGAGCAGCTTCTAATTAATCATCTCCACCTCTTTTTATCACCGTCAACTCTGACGAAACTAGCCTGTCTTTCAGCTTACGCTGCGGTGAACGGTGCGCGAAAACAAAGGTACCCACGGCCACCCCGACTGCAGCCGTATGCTCTCGTCTACATCGCCCATGCAGGATCGGGCGGATCCGGCATGCGACCATGACGTCATCAAACGAAAGGCAGACTGCGCATGCGCGGACGGACACCTGCGCAGCTCTTTGCGCATGGTTCGCGCTACGTCAGCTACGTGCGGCCGCCAAGCTCCCCTCGCCAGCGCGGGCTATCTGCGACTAGAAGCAGTTAAAAAGCAACGAATTTAAACCAATAAAAAAGAGAAGAACCAGATGCCGCGGGGGCGCGCACACGGCGTTCCGTCAGCGGCGTTTCGCCTGCGGTCTCTCATTTTGGTGAACTCATGCGGGAGCAGTTGTGATGCGACCTCACCGAGCTCACGTCAGGCGCCGTAGTGCTGACTTGTTTACATATTTCCTTGTTTCGTCACAAATACGAAATAGAAACACTGACAAACTCGTTGAAATAGAAACACTCCTAGGTCAACAAACCTCCAACCACATATGCTATCGGCCCATAACCTTATTGTCGCACAGTCCGTGAATGCACGAAAAAATCCAAGCTATAATAGCACTCGATCATTTCACGTTGAAAGCACACTTGCCTACGCGTTTAACGGCGTAGCTTGTATGAGTATTTCAACACGAAGCATGATCGCGAGAACCATGAGAGAACAATTGCCTGTGTTTGTGTATGTAGTAGTATAATACTAGTGGTACTGGTACTAGTAGCGTGCAGTGCATAAAACACAAGGCCTTGTTAAACATACATTAAAAAATACACAAACATCAAAACATCACTGTTGCTAGACTACACACATCAGCGACAAGAATATTCAACATTGTCAATTGTTTCTCAATATTTTATTCACAAATACTAGGGAAACGTTATTTAACATCCTTTAAAACTTTTATTGATTTTTTGTTAGGCATAAAAACGCCTAAACTTAAAAGCTGCGAACCGCCAAAATAAGCGCAAATTAGCCGGGCGGCTCGCAACAATGGGCTCGCAAAGTCACGCAAACTTTGCTGTTCTCGCGTAGGTAACGTTGTCAGTGGCCTTGTGCCGAATGTTGCGGGAAATTAACCTTGGATCGGAATTTGGCGAGCCCCGCCGACCATAAATTGTTCTCCGATGCCGGAAGAGGACAACCTGAGCGAGGGTAGCAGGTAGGCTCTGCGCTTTGGTTTTCCTCCTGCCCGACAGTTTTCCGTATACTACATTCACTTACGCCAGTGTGAGCGCTCCATCGCGTCCGATTACAGTCGAGCCCACGATTCCGCTTCTGTCTCAAGGCGAACCGTTCCCTTCTCTAGCGGCGGACTTGGACGACGAAACAATCCGTGAGTGCGCAAACTGGAACTTGCTCGCGGTAACCGAAAGGGAGAATGAAATAGCGTCTCTCCAAGGATGATCGAAGTTTTCTAAACGTACGGGCCTTTCATGTTTTTTTCTGTGATTACATCCGTAGTTGACGTTCTGGTGATAATTGACCACGTGCCGGGATTAAATCTTCGCCGTTTTCTTTCTCTAGCTTCAGGAAGTCGCACAGCATTGGTTATGCACGGAGAAAGACTTCCGGATACAGTTGCATCCTTTGTTCTGTTGACATCGCACGACGCGTTTCGACTTGGCTTCCTCGCGTCGCTGGGAGTTGTTTTGACAGTTGGCTTCTCCGCAAGGTTACCCTGAAGCGTTGTGTATGTATGCCGCTGCTGTAGCGAGGCCGGTTTGCTGTTTCTTCGCCCAGTATCCGATATTTTCGCTACGTTCGTCAAAGTTCCGTCGGAAATGCCCGCGAGGAAGGCGAGATTCGAGCCAGTTTAATCTCTAGGTGGCGCTAAAAAGGTTTGTCGCGTGCCGGTGAATCATATGGCCAGTGTAGAGTCCTCCCTGTTCTGTGGTAGAGTCGGCCAGTGCTAACAAAGTGCATCACACATTTCTTGCGCTTCTGTAAATCACTCTTCGACTGTGCGCAGCTGTCCCCGTCGACCGCCCGTCACTTCACAATCCTGCTGCCGCTGTTCACGGTAATGATTTTTTTTCCGGCTGGCGCGTTGAACCTCGCCTCGCTTTAAACGCTTAAACATTTGCTGGGAGTGCGCAGCTTGCTGTTGGATTTGTGGTACACCAACTTTGCGAAAAACTGATCCTTTTTGCTTTGTAGACAGTGGTGTAGGCCGTAATCAGTGCGGGCGTCAGCGGATTTCCGTCTACTGATTTTGGTGGACTGTGTATTCGACGCAATAGTACTCCGGCGTCTGGGATCTGTGTATGCGCGATTGAAGCAACGGTTTAGAGAAAAGAGTTCAAAGTGTGTGTGCCCTTGGTACGTGAAATGCTTTCTATTACATCCGCGGATATTTCTAAAATTTGCAACGTGTGTTCAGATATAGCTTCATGAATTTTGTCGACTGTTTTTTTTTTTTTTTACTGCAGCTTTTAAAATTGTTTCACTTAGCTTTTAAAGACGTCTCGCCAAGTTTCAGGATAACTCAGTGCTGATATTAAATTTAGTCACTTTTTTAAGGATTAAAAGATATTCATTGAAAGCTTATATGACATCTATTCAAGACTCAATTGTAAGTTGCAAGGTGTTCTTTTCTAATTTATGTTAAAAGGACTAAAGTAATTCCACAGTTAGTGGGCAAGTGCAATTTCACATGTTCGTATAAGCATGTTAAGTGAATATAGTAAAAGCATTGTGGAAAGTAGTCAAGAGTGGCTTGCTGTACATGATCCCCAAACTATACTATGCCGTGTGATTGTCTAGTGTTTTGCGTTATTGCAAGCCCTTTTCGCAGCCATTAACTTCCACGAGCTTTCGATTTCGTTGTGCAGATGCTATCTGCAAAATTAATGTAGATTTCAATTTGGCATTAAATACTGCTACACAATCTAGGTTACAAAGCATCGCCAAAAGAGAAAAGAAAATTGTTCCACCGTCATCATCATCAGCCTATCTACGCCCACTGCAGGGCAAAGGCCTCTCCCATAGATCTCCAATTATCCCGGTCCTGTGCTAACTGCGGCCATTTATCCCCGCAAACTTGTTAATCGCATCTGCCCACCTAACTTTCTGCCGCTCCCTGCAAACCTTGCCTTCTCTAGGATCCACTCTGTTACCCTTAATGACCAACGGTTATCTTGCCTTCGCATTACATGCCCTGCCCCACACCCATTTCTTTCTTAATTTCTACTAATATGTCCTTAACACGCGTTTTGTTCCCTGACCCACTCCGCCTCTCTTCTTGTCCGCTTAACATTACACCTATCATCTTCCTTCCATTGCTCGACTGAGCCGTCCTCAATCTAAGTTGAACTTTCTAGTGAGCCTCCAAGTTTTCTGCCCCGTAGGTGAGTACCGGTAAGATGCAGCTGTCATACACTTCCTCTTCAGGACAATGGTAGGCTGGCATTCATTATCTGAGAATGTCTGCCGTATGCACTCACCCCATTCTTGATCTCTTCTAATTATCTCTGCCTCATGGTTGGGATCCGGGGTCACAACTTGGCCTAAGTAGATATATTGCTTACCACTTGCAAGGCCTTGCCACCTATCTCGAACCGCTGTGCTCTCCCTAGGTTATTGACATTACTTTAGTTTCTGCATATAATTTTCAGGCCCACGGTTCTACTCTGTTTGTCCAGGGTGGAAAGCATGCTTTGCAATTCGTCCCCCGAGTTACTTAGCAAGGGCAACATCATCAGCAAATCTGAGGTTACTGAGGTATCTCCCTTAACCCTTACTCCCACCTGTTCCCAATTGTATCTGAATACTTCTTGGAAACATGCTGTGCATAACATCAGAGAGATCGTGTCTCCTTGTCTGACGCCCTTCCTTATAGGTATTTTACTGCTCTTCTTATGGAGGACGATGGTAGCTGTGGACCCATTGTAGATATCCTGTAGTATTCTTACATAATGCTTGTCTACATCCATCTTCAATCACGGTTCAAACAAGTTAGCTCTGGATGCCAAGAACGTTGGATTGTTCCTTCGTAACTTGTTTTCAACGGCTGCTGCACTTAGAAGCTAAATATGCGTAAACACATAAGACATTTATTGTTTCTTTGGGGTAATCAATTTGAACAACATATGCAGTTATGGCTGGCACATTGCATCTTCCATGTACCTAACTCATACCTTAATTATTTTTTCAGTATCACATCCTGCTGAAAGTAAAAAAGGCTGGTGTTGTCCCTAATGGTAATAAATTGACATCAGACTAAATGGGCAGGTGGTGTTATGTAAAAAAAACACCTGTCCTAACATTTGGCTTTTATGAAACAAACTCAATTTTGTGTGGTAGGTTGTAAATAGGTAGTAATGTTTTACAAAAAGAAGAACCTTTATTCTTAAACTTATTGAGCTTCAATGAGCTAAATAATTGGAAAAGATGTTGGTCTGTGATGATGTCACTAATGTCCAGTGACAGCTAATTTTTTCATTATTTTCTTATAACTATTTTCTATACTGCAACCTGTGTTGTCAACAAAACACCAGCTCCAGATGGCTTGTAGAAAGTTTAGGCAACATGGCTTGTAGGAAGTTTTTGGAGTGCAGAAATTTGCAAGAAGGAAATACTCAAACAAAAATTTACTTATAATACTCTACCGATTTTTTTTTTTTTCAGCTACATTATTGTTATCCCTAGAATGCCGTTTAGCATAGCAAATTCCAAACCTGCAACATTTCGCACTGACAGTAGTTTAGATAGGGCACGTAGCACTTCAAAAGTTGCAACTGCAGCAGTGTTTTCAGATAAGAGCGCAAAGTGCTTGCATAATAGATTCAGGCTTCAACACTATCTCCAAAGTGTTGTTGGGGGAGGTCGTGTGCCGGTGATAAAGCTTCTACAGGAAATGGCAAAGTCCTGTGCGCCATGCATATCATTTCCAAAGTTAGCTGCAGTCGTTATGCCCACGAGTGTTCTGCTGCTTTTTTTTTTTTTTTTCTTTCTTTCTTCGAAGTACACAAGAGCAAGTGTGAACAGAGAGGGTATGTCTCTTTTCACAGTAATCCACTGGCTGTGTTAAGTGGGGCTCAGAAAGTAATTGTATCAAATTTGCAATTCAAGAAGTTAGAAATAACTACTTTGAAATGGCTGCATGCTTTTGTGAGAAACCAAAAGGTCTCAAAATGCCGAATGACTTTTTTAACTGGCAGAACAGACCTTTCAAGCTTGTGCAGCTTTTGGTCAATGGCAAAGGATACTTTGTAGATTGAGGGATGAATAATTGAAGTTTGCATTTCTCTTTCTTGCACTTTTTTTTTTTTTTTGACAGGACAGAGCATGTTACAAAATGTGTTGCAAAAGAGGACCATCGCTCTAAAGTCAATAAGCCAGTGTGTTGCTGCCACTTTAAAGGACATGTAGGAAATACTTGCGCCCTTCTTTAGTTTGGTGGGTTGTGAGGCCAACGGCCAGACCGGTTGTGTAGCCAGTTTTGTCAGCAATCTCTCACTTTTGTCGCTGGTTGTCGTACACAGTAGACTCTCATCAAGACGAACTCGGTTACGGCGAATTTCATGATTAAGATGAACAACAATTTTGTTCCCTTGTAACCAGCACAATGCTTGAAACGTGCGCTTCGGATAAATTTCCGATAATGCAAACACATTTTCATGGTCCCTTTGAGTTTGTCTTAACGGGACTTTACTGTATATTAGATGCCGTAAGCAAAAATGGGCAACAGCTCTCGCATTTGCCAGTATAAAGTTTTTAACTGTACTTGTACAGCAAGCAAGCCCGACAACTTGTTTAATAATGCTTAGAAGCTGAGTTTTTGCTGTTTTACTAATGGGTTTGCTCCGGAAGTTCGCACATGCACTTATTTTACATTTACGTGTATCTGCCTTACCACTTTTTTTTTAATGCTTGTGTAGCAGAAAAAATTTATGTGGCTACGATGCCTTTGGCGTTTTCACACTAATACCCCCTCTACACGAGCATCCAAATGTCAGTTGGACCAACAAGTGTCATTTGACTTGAATGCGAAGTTGTGCTGCTCCACTGGGTGTTGAAATGGCATTCAGCTCAAATGACATTCGAGTCGAATGAGCACCCCGAGATACATAAGGGCTCTTGAATGCCATTTCTTGCACCCTCGCACACAGTGTTAACAAATATTAACAAATATATTACTGGCATGCTTAAAACAAACTATTCTGAATTGTGCGGCTTTGTTACTTTTCATTCGCTTATGATATCAAGATGTAATAATTCTATACACTCAGCACCAGTGCGAGCAAGCGACAAACCAGTGTGGCCACACAGCTCAAAACATGCACCCAAAAGTATAAAAAAAAAACTTGATTGCGATTTAGAATGAAGAATAACTTGTCAGAGTGTGCATTATTTATAATTGGATATCATTTTACGGCCAAAGACTGCTTCTAAATTAGATTGTTGCATTACTGTGTAAAAACACAACGCCACAGCAGCAGCGCCACGCAGCACGGTGAGCGATTGTTGAACCTTTCAAGTGCCATGGAAATTGTAGTGGAGCACGGCGATTTCTGAATGGCATCCGAAGCTACTCATTTGAGTCAAATGGCATTCGAACGCCAGTGTGGCATGGGTGTATAACCGGATTCCGTTTATTGGACTCTTGGTTCATTCACTTTTCTCGATGCAAACAAATGTTGTGATCCTATCGGGCTTCAGAGATGTGTATTGTCACTGATTATTTTGACGTTCTGCTGAATACAACCGAAATTTTCATGGTCCCTCCAGGGACCGCAAAACAAACGCCGACCATGCTGCATGCCACAGACGACCGTTATTGTCTTGCTTCGGATAACTGAGTGGTGTAGCCCTTATGTTGCTGGTAGTTTGGTCCAGACACTATTCCTGACCAAGGCAGCTGACGTCAAGGGAAACCACTGAACTATATGTGCGGACAGTTCAGTGGTTGTCACTGAACATGCTGTTGACACTGACACTAAACGGTACATGCCATTTTGGCATGTACCGTATGCCACATTCGGTACATGCCAAAACGGTCCAAGCTGTTTGAATCAATTTAGAGTCCAGTACTACAACTGTGGAATAGCCTAGGCATTAAACCCTGAATTTTATTTTGGATTCTTTTTTGCTTTGATACGAAGTCAGTCTATGAAAAGCCATTGTGCATGCAGCCCCAACTAGGTGATACATAGCGCCAATTGTGTAGATAACATTATGTAATGCTCAGAATGCTTTTTGCAATGCTTGACTCACTGTCGTTGAACCCTGGCTTGCCCTCTGGAACGTGCGATTGGTCACATACGCGTGTTACGTTCAGGAGATAATCTTCCAGAGCAGATACTAGGTGTCCGTAGCCTATTTACAGACAATCGAGTTTAGCCACACGACACGCTATCACTGTCTGGGCCTGATAAGGCCTGCATTGTGTCTGTCAGGAGTCCTGGTCCCCAGTTTTTGTACGGGTGCAAGGCCTTCAGACAATTGAGACTTTTGCTATAGCTGTCGGTCACTTCTAGTGGTCTAGGGGTGTCTGTTGGGAGGCGGAGGACATTCAACACACTGTGCTCACCAACTCGTCTGCGTATGTTGCCTGCGTTTTGCTTTTTCTGTCTCTCCTCGCTGACATTTTTGTTTGCTTTATGCGAAATGTTGGAACTCCTATAAGCTCGTTGTGTGCTGCTGGTACGGTTGTTTTATGTTTGTGGCATTGGAACATTGCTTGAATTCTTTCTTTATTGGTGTACCGTATTTTCCGGTCTATAAGTTGCACTTTTGTATAAGTCGCACCCCCCTCAAAGCGACAGTTTTTTCCGAAAAAAAAAAAAACGTATAAAAGTCGCACCAGTGTATAAGACGCACCACTGTATAAGACGCACCACTGTACAAAACGCACTTGTTAATCAGGTAAACTTGTGGAGGATCAGTTCGTGGTTGCAGTGGCCGCCGCCTCTGAACGCATCCCCCGGTAAGCGGTGCTAGACACGTGCATCTACCATCCAAAGTCTAGACAGAACTAACTTCTTAAAAATGGCTTATTGATACACAGAAATGGCATGTACTTACAGACGGCGTTTAGGCAAAACTATCAAAGCCTTCTTGCTCTGACTTGCTAACAAATAATTCATTCATTTAGACCATAGAGCTGTGTCTTTTAACGAGCACTGACATCATGTAGCACATAGGCACCTTTTCGAACGCGGACCATGCGCGGCCACCACGTACCGGATTTATTCGTACCGTAAGTCGCATTGGTGGATAAGACACACCAGTGAAAATTTCAGAAAAAAACCACGGCTTATACACTGGAAAATATGGTACTTGGTTTCATTGCCTCTTTCTATTGTTTGCTTGGCAATGTGCTGTTTGTTGCCAAGTGTATGTTTCTTTGTGAGACTCGATGACTACTGGCAGCGTTCATGGTTTTCCCTTTGCTTGCATGGCCGAGGCTGTTGTAACGCAATGTGTTCCATGTGTAACAAGACAGATAGGCGAAAGTACTGCTCCAGCAGGATTTCGGAAATGTGTGTTAATTCTTGCTCGCAGCGTTAGCAAGTTGAGCTACGGCTGAGTGCTGCCTGGAATGCTGAAACGGACCTTGCTTTATAATTTCACCATCTGTCATTCAGTCAAATGTATGTCGTCACGTTGAAAACGCGCTGCAGGAAAGCCAACTTCGCTGTAGATGATGATGATTGCTGGTTTAGTGAAAGAAAAATAAAACGAAAGAATCGAACCTGGGTCTCCGCGTTATGACGCCATCGTCTAACCGATTGCACCATTACGTCATGGTCGAAGCAGTTTGGGTTTATAGAGTGATGCTTGGACATGAATTAAAAAAAATCGTACACTCCTCCGTCTAACGATGACGATGGTTGAACGTGGAGCTTTCTTCTGTGAAATCAAATGGCGGAGAATCAAAGTCAAAGCTGCTGCAATAAAAAAAAACGTCTGCAAGTCAAAGTCCAAACTCGGACGACTGAGGAATCCGTCACAAGAAAGCTTCGTGTTCAACCACCGCCGGTGTTAGACGGAGAGCTGCATTGTTTGTTTAATGCCTGTTCAGTAAGTAATCCCCCCTTCCCCCTACAGCTAATTCAGAGTGACAGAATCATTTAGGGCACAGCCTGTTAGCCTTTCATAGTTGCATTCCTGGCCAATTCAGCTTTTTTACGGAAGGGTTTGCTGAAGGGCTTGCTGGTACACTGCAACTCAAAGAAAACAGGCAAGCAAGTGTTGTGCATTTTCTTGCTTAGTCCCGTTGTCTGTGCCGTTGTCTTTGAGTTACAGCTTTCTTGCTTTCAAAAACAATTACCTCACTAAAAATGCTGGTTTTGTTTCCTGTTTTTGTTGGTGTTGTTTGGAGGGAGAGGTAATTCGCGTATTTTGTATATGGAAAGCACTTTAGTACTGTTCAATATTCTTTGAAGCCTGAATGCTTTACAAACGACCTGTCCCTACTTGGCCCATGCAAATTAACCATATTAAACATGGTATTTAAGACAACTTTTATTGTTTTCACAATTTAGACTTGCTGTTCCAAGAGAGAGTCTCTCAGAGTCTCAGTTCGCACAGGTCCTTGAAAACCTTGAAAACCCTTGAATTTAGACGTGTAAATTTCAAGGCCTGGAAAGTCCTGGAATTTTTAAAGGGTCCTTGAAAACCCTTGATTTTTCTGGAGATAACCAATGGCCCTATCTTTTCACAAGAATTTAAAGTGTTTGTCGTAAATTTTAGGTGTTAAAAATGTAAAGAAACATTGTAACAATCAAGTTTCAGTGTATTGCGTGAAATTACGAGCTGTAGATTCTCATTATTACGAGGCAACATTGGGAGCAGCACTCCTCAATAGAATTCATGTCACGATACAATCCCGTGAAAGCCGGCTTCTGTTCTCTATCTTGCATGTTCCATCTAGTCTGTGGACGGCCTTTCATTGCATGTTTGCTGTGCCTCATACGCTCCATCTGCGTTTGCTTTTACGTGCAAATGGTGGACGTGTACATTGTTCATCCTGCCTTGCAGCAACACTTGCTGAGTTAATTCCAGCTGATATTCTTGCTGACAAAGCAGGAGATGCAGGCAACATTAACTAAGTTTTGAAATCAAACAGCCTAAGCAAAACACCAACAAAAAAGAAAAACCTCTAAATACAAACTATGAAATAAAAAATAAAGCTGGGACAGCGTTCATGAACCCATAGCGCCTCTCCGAATGTGCAGTAATGTTCTTAGGTATTGGGCAATAACAGAATTTTGCATTGTGTTGAAAAAGTTGAAAGCTTGAAAATGTTGAAAGTTTGAAAAAGCTTGAAAATGTGTTCTCTGGTCCTTGAAAGTCCTTGAAACCCTTGAATTTTTGCTTTTGAAGCCCATACGAACCCTGAGAGACATTCAGGCGGAAAGCAAAAATGCCATTGCATCGAAATTTCAGATCTCCAGGTGGTCAAAATTAATCCAACCTTCACTACAGCGTGTCTCATTACCCACATGTAGTTTTTGGTGTGTTAATCTCCACAATCAGTTAATCAGTTCAAAGGGAGACGACACGTGAACTGTATTTAAGAGCAAAACATTCTAAAACCACCTTTGCCGCATTGTGGACGCAGTATTTCTCGGGCTTCGGAAGTGGACGCAGACTGGGAGGACCTTGCGGGCGCCTACCGGCCACCGAGCATCATGGAGAGTGTGTCGTCCGGCTTCAACCAGTTCCTGGAGCACGCGACCTCGCGGATCGAGCTCATCCGCGAGTCCGACTTGTACCGGACTTACATCCGGGACAGCCCCGTGGTGTCTGCCTGCGCGGCCATCGCGCTGGGCGTCCTCAGTCTGCCCGCGCTCACGTTCCTCAGCTTCATCATCGTCCTCTGCCTCCTCACCTTCATGGGCTTCCTCTTCATTGAGGGTGAGCGGAAAGGCGGGTTTTTAAAGGGGCCATGAAGACAAAAAACAAAATTGGGTTTATTAGAAAGACTGCTTAGTCCCGATAACAATAATACCAATATCATCGCAATCTTCGAACAAATAACGGAGATATTAAAGAAAATGTGTGAAGCAGTCGCGACCCCCTAGCCAATTTCCCGCAACTTTTCTATGACGTCACGGAACCTTGTTTGTGCGATTGGCGGCCGCCTAACTGACCTGTCGCGACGACACATGACTGGACGTCTGTAATGCGGCCTCTAGTTCCGTTTGACCGCATCACTTGAATGCTAGCGTGCAGTTAACGCACTGAAAATTATGTTTTATTGTTGGCCCGTATGACATCATTCTTGCTCATAACACGTCACTGTGGCGCAAAATTTGAAAGTTTTTAAATACTTCTTGCTTTTTTTTCGTTAAAAAACATCTTTTGTGGCTGTAATGGAGCTGAGTGAGATACTGAATCCTAGTTCTTTCTAATTAAACAAAGTTGTATTTTCTCATCATGGCTCCTTAAAGGCCAACTGCACTTAAAATTTCGACCGCGCGATATCGCTGTTCCTGCATCGTATGACTGAAAAGACTGCAATGTACGAAGTACGACGCCTAAAATGTGCGTAATTACGCCGCAAGCGACCAGCAAAAATCGACGATTTTGAAAGCGAAACTGGGCAAAACGCGGCCATTACGGGCAGACGGAAGTGACGTATCAGCCGTCGGCGCGAGCGGCCAGACGACCTGGCCTGACGCCTGACGGCGCGAGCTGTGCGGACCGGGCGACGCGGCCGGCTTGGCCAGCCAGGAGGAGAGTGTGAGCAGCGCGTGCGGGGGTGTGGGAGGCGCGTGGAAGAGCGAGCGCTTGTCCCGCAAGCACGACACAATTCGTGCACTCCGACAGCAGCACACCGCGTAGGCATGATGTCGCGGCGACACTCGAAGAGGAGAGAACCGTACGGTTAACAAAGGCTCCTAGGAGCCATGAAAGCCAGGCGCACAGAACAGTTAGGCCAGGCGTACCGGCGCGAAATACAAGTTTCCTGGATTCTCCCACTGCGAGGCAGGCCGATCGGCTTGGACGGCTGGCATGTCACTTCCGCTAAATGGCTGTTTGCGTGACACGCCGGCAGGTGCTTTGTCGTCTGCAAGGGCGTTATTTTGAGTGCCTGAAACTGAATAACCACGCATTGCACAGAGCTACCGGTCGCGTCGCAGTAGTTCTCATGGTACCTACTACACATTTCGAAGGCATTTAGCCAGGGTGAAATTTGAGTGCAGTTGGCCTTTAAGGAAGCACACTGGTCTCGAAACTTCTTTTTTTGCTTTACAACCAATTTCGACGAAACTTCATGGGCTTGTTCAGTTTTTTTAGCTGATTTCAAATAGCTAATTAGTTTTGATGTGAGGTGACTAGTTTCTGAGACAATTGAAAAATTTTCCTTGATTGTTCTTGAGAAAAATAGAAGAAAAACTATTCAACAAAAGATTACAAGCAAGGCATGAAAAGATACCAGAAGTTGTGGTGAATGAAATGTGGGAAGCAGTTTTTTTATTTTGAAATCATATACACGTTTACATCGATTCAAACTCCTAGGTTGGAACTACTCCTGCTAACCAATTAAAAATAGCGCTAATTAAACAACTACTGAAACACAAAATGCGAAATCTGCTTCCCTATTGCATGGTTTACACATTCGGCTTCACAGTGCAAAAGAAGTGATCTTCCTAGCTGCACTACTTGCTGGGATGTACATCTCGAGAATTTCGTATCACAGCAATACCACTCGTGGCGAAAAAGTGAGGAATTATGGGAAAATTGTTTTTTCTTTGTTGAAATTGGGCCTCTATGGCTTTTTTAAATACCTGGTACTGTTCCACGTATGGAATTTTTGGAGAGAGAAAAAACTGTGCAAATCAAGAAAAAAGTGAAACCTTAAAAAATGTTTTTTTTTGGGCAATTTTTCGGTCCTGAAGACCCATGTGCCCCCTTAAAGCGAAAGCTTTTCTAGTGGGACAGATGTCGTCCTGTCAAAAAGCTAATGCATCTCCCCATAGACCAGTTGGTCGACCGAAAAGCTCTGGTAAGATCTCTGTACACAGGGTGCGTGCGTGAAACCAAGCTTCCACTTTGTCAAGCGGTTACTTGAAAATCAAGAAAGAGGAATGGTTCTCGATAAGACAGTACATGCATCGGTCATGAAAAGGAGTACAATGGTATACCTTTGTCTCATAATCCACATGTCGGTGTACATTTAGATCATTCGGAGATGCATTTACTTAGCGTACAAAAAATCGTCGAATGGGTTCGTTTTTGGTAAGTGATTTGGGTCTTTGGAGGTGTAGCGATCGATTGGACCCAATTTCAACGAAGGTTAGACACATTTCTAGCGAAGGTTTTGACGCACTTTTGACATCGGAAAGCTTTCACACTTCACTCAACTTTCTTTAGGGAGGGATGATAAGGTTTTTACTTCTGTTGTTCCTACTGCGGCTGACCTTGTTGTTTGTTGTTTTTGTCAGGGGGTGTCGTCATTATTTGTTGGAAGAGAAACACGGCAATGTAGGGAAAGACTGGCCATAACGGTGAAGAAAAAAAAATAGGATCCATTTGCACTATGTGTGGGTGGATAACCGGCGAAGCTTGTTAGCACACGACGTGGAGGGGACACGAAATTTGGGAGAAATTATGAGCAACTTTTATTTCTCTCGAGCGTAAGACGGTGGTTGTCCCTAAGAAAGAGCTTTGCGTCTCAAACAGGACACATACATGCAACCGTAGCCATAAATTTTGCTGTGGTTGAATGCAGTTAACCCTTCGCAGTTCAGAACTTCAACCCACTTTCCGGTCGTTCCAGTTTGCAACCATTTTGGCACTTTCTGATACCGCGAAAAAAACCATCAACTTTGCAAGAAAAACTCACAGGATATTTATTTTTTCTCGTCCATTCTGCTTGCAACTGCTGTATGATATTTGAGCAGCGTGTCAAACCGTTTGAAGCGTCCTCCTGGGTGGAGGCCAAGGCTGTTACTGCAGGTTTTGCAGGAGATTACAGTTTCCCTCCTGCCTCCTTTTCTTTTTCTACCACTACAAACAGCCCAGTCTTTGCTGCTTTGGCCTGCTGGGAGCTTGTGGATAAAATGGCTTGTCCTAAATAGCCTTTCCTTGCGCTCCATACGTGCAGACAGGCCCTGCTTTTTGGCTCGTGCCCTCAGGCCACCGACCAGGTGTTGGATGAGGTTGCCGTGGTATTACAGGTGTCGCTGCTCTTTCTTGCCATGATTCGGCTGCTGTGTGTGTCTCAAAATAAAACTATTGGGAGCAGTTAGTCGTGCGCCACCCCTTTGGGACATTGACCGCTACCACAGTTACCCAGTGGCCACTACCCCATACCTCATCTTCCTCTGATAGTCATCCTCATCATCATCTTCCATCTCGGGGCTCGTGTCCACCTCTTCGCCGCCAGCTGAGTGTGTGTTTTGCGAGGGCTGCTACGCCTAATAAACGACGTCCTGTACCGACTGTCCTTCAAGGCCCTTACACTATTGACATTGGAAACCCCCTAGAAGCCAGGAAATCAAAAAAGAGCTTTCACAACCATTTCACTGTCTTTTGACAGAATGCGTAGCTCGCACAGTCCTGTCTCCACTGCTGTTGTGGTCTTCGTCACTTGTTTCTGTCGAATCGCTGTCATCACTATTTGACAAAGGCATGCACTTCTCTTCCTCAATGAAGTCATCATCGCTTTTGCTAAGTGCACCAATGTAGAACGCACACTGTGAGAAAGCAGCCATGTTTCTTAACGAACAGTGCACACTTGAAAACGCTCTGTAATCCAGAAGACTTGTGCTAAACATTGTGCTGTACCCAAGAAAAAAACTTTAACAAAGTTCACTTATCACTCAAGAGATGGCACATCATGATATAAGAATGCGGGCGCATCGCAGTGGGAAAAACCATGGAATTTAACCTTCAACACCTAACTCGGGCTTGGCCCAACAACGAACCGCTACGGCCGTGTTGCATCGTCGGGCAGGGGCCAACAACGGACTACTAAGGGTTAAGGCAAGTTTGATGAGCAAAAGCTTAGTTTTTGGGCTAGAGTGCATGGTGAATGCACACACAGTTGCACGCTAAGTGAAAACACAGATGCTGATCGGCACAGTGCTGCTGTGGAGGCGAACGCTCAGTGAAGCTTCATGTAGCCAGTGCCTTCTTGTATCATTCTCTGATGACACGCGTCCTTAATCTTTCCTCCCATCCCTTTTTTCATAACCCTTCCCTTGGAAGAACTAGCGAGCAACTAGGCGCTTTCATTGTGGATGTTGTTGCTGCTGCGAATTAGAAGCGTATTCGGTAGCGCTTCCGTCGGCGCGGGGAAATCGCCCCTGCGCATGCTTGACCTTGAGCACACAAGGCACTTGCTTGAAGGTCAGAGGAGCACTACCAGGTGCTTCCTGCATTTGCACCTGGAGTAATAAGCCTAAATATTTGAAGGAAGCATGATCACATGAACAGAGACTGGAAAGCAATGTGTGTGCTAAGTGCAAACTGAAAAGCTGAGTGAACTTGTGTACTATGGGACTTAGTTCTATCAAGCTGGTTCATCTTCTAGAGGTGTTAAAGGAGCCATGAAGACATAATACAAGTTGGGTTTATTAGAAAGACTGCTTAGTCCCGATACCAATGATACCAATATCATCACAATCTTCGAACAAATAACTGAGATATTAAAGAAAACGTGTGAAGCAGTCGCGACCCCCTAGCCAATTTCCCGCAACTTTTCTATGACGTCACGGAACCTTGTTTGTGCAATTGGCGGCCGCCTGACTGACCGGTCGCGACACACATGACTGGGCGTCTGTAATGGGGCCTCTAGTTCCATTTGACCGCATCACTTGAATGCTAACGTGCAGTTAACGCACTGAAAATTGTTTTATTGTTGGCCCTTATGACGTCATTATTGCTCATAACACATCACTGTGGCGCAAAATTTGGAAGTTTTTAAATACTTCTTGCTTTTTGTTTTCGTTATAAGACATCTTTTGTGGCTGTAATGGAGCTGAGTGAGATACTGAATCCTAGTTCTTTCAAATTAAACGAAGTTGTATTTTCTCTTCGTGGCTCCTTTAAGTTCATAGCTTCATTACCATTCATCTGCGATTCATGGTACCGCTGATATAAATTAACCACTTTCTAATGTCCTGGCTTATTCTCTGCACTTGTATGGCGCAGCATCATAGCTAACGCTGATAGGTTTGGTGTTTGATTGGTCATATTTCAACATGCTCCACATAGCCCAGTACGCAGTTCCACTGTCGCCACATTTTGCACACCATGCCTCATTCTGCACTGGTATCAGAGGGCGGGCACTTTCCCAATTTCAGTATAATTTGCGTCCAAGCCAGAAGAATAGATTTATTCTAGGCGCAAAAAAGGCACACAGATGTTGCAAACCTCCTAGCGTTTTACTTGGCTGTCTTGCCTATCCACTATCCTAAACGCATTTTGCGTTGAAACGCTGTTGTGTTCTCGATTCTGGTGCATGTTAAAATGTTTGGGAGGTTTTGTGTTAATTCGTAGCCCTCTCCTGCTACTGCGCAACTCAGGCCAAGTGTAGCTCGGCTTTGGTTCGAAAAACCCACAACTCGAAGTCTTTGGAGGCAGCAAAGGAATGTGCGGGTGCTACTTGGTACCGTTTTGCTCTTGAATTTCGTGCGTGCTTGCTGTTCAGATGAGTGGCAGGGGCAACTGAAAAAAAAAAAAAAAATGTACCTACGTTAGTTGAGGAGGGGGAAGAAAAATTACTCGAGGCACGTAACAGCGCTTGCCTGCTCTGAAGGTGAAAGCATTAGAGCCTTTACTGGCAAGGACTTGTCTACGGCTACATCATGTTAGTGCCTCTTTTGTCACTTTCCGTTCTTCGTCTTCGTTGCCTACAAGGCCAGCGGCCATTTGAAGCTGTGTAGTGAGAAGGTACGAGCTGAGACACAAGGCTATCACGAATGACTTCGGCAGGCAAGCTGGCGCCACTTGACGGCATTAGTCGAGAAAGTGTTGCATCATGGCCGCCATGGGTGCTGCACCCATGGCCGCCATGATGCAACACTTTTTCGACCATTGCCCCACTTGACACCCCTGAATCCCCAGAATTGGTGTTCTCCGTGGCTGGCTGGGGTGCGCGTGTTCACCTCATCATCCATCACGCCCTTCACTCCATTAAGGCTGGGCCAATTGCCCCCCCCCCCCCCTTCCCCCCTTTGTTCTCTCTCACTCTATCTCTCTAAAAGCTCAGCAGCATGCACTTCCCTGATTTTGCAGACCGTATGTTTGGCAAATTAATTGATGTCATGTTCAGTGACTTTAGGGTTTAACTGCATTCCAATTCTGCACCCATAGATTCTGTTTGATCGTTAGTTTCCTTGTGTCTTCACAATAATGCATCAGCGATCTAGCTCCTTTTCCATTTGGTTAAAACACAGCCAATCGTAGAATTCTCGGAGTATATTTTTTTTTTCAATTTCTTATTCTTACCTGAATAAGCGATTGCACATTCTTTTGTACATATATAAACATTAAGTTCAAGGCTGTACGTCAAGGTAAACGCGACTGTAGCTAGCATCTGGTGTTTGCACGCTTTCAGTGCGGCAATGAAAGCAGGAATTGCCCTTGTAATCCATCATGCCGAATCAAAGAAAAGTGAGTGACAAGTGGTCAAGAAAATGCATTTATTACAAAGATGAAAGGAGCACACGAGAGTGTACGTCCACCAAGATTGTGAGACTGAAAAGCAATCCGCATGCAAAATTTTATTCCATCATTGTCACATGTTTGTTCACTTTATTTCGCAATTTTTAGAATACAAAAAAAAAATGCCACTGAGAGCAGTTTTAACGGTCTCATGTTGCACGGTAGAACCTAGTGCAGGGAGCTTAGTGGCAAGGTGGTTGTTTGTGGCCCTCAACCAGTTGAAAGCTTAATCAAAATTAAAAATTCAGAGGGGCGCTTTCCGTGTTATGTGTGAAACTATTTGTGTGCATAGGTGTGCTCACATTGCCAAATGAAAATTGGTAAAACGGCATGAGCGTCTTACAGCAGCTGTCATCGTCATTAGCCAATCCCCTTGATTGATTATGTGGGAATGTTGTTAGGCCTATATTCAACCTTCACGTTGGGTAAACCTAACGTTGAGCATAACAACATGTGCCAAGCAACGTCAAAACAAGTACTCCAAGCTGTGGATAGCAGTTAACAATGTTACAGCAAAATGCTAGGCCTAAAATTAAGCCATTGCAGCCACATGATGCATCGAGCCGAAGGGCGTTAGGCCGGCACATATGTGTGACCTTAGCCGACAGGGTTTTCGGCACCATCGATTTTAAGTGCAAAGCACTTTAGGGGCTCACCTTGTCATCGTAGCTCGCTCACTGGACCCAAATAGAGCCTGGTGTACCGTCATCAGGGAGTCGCGCTGAGGCTTTGAAAACCGCTGGCGCTTGTCATACATCTCCCCGTTGTTTAGCGCAAAGAAAACGGGAGGTACATTTGAGGCAAAACATACATAATTAACCGGCAGAGCCCAGGTTCATTTAGTTAGGAACGCTCGTTGGGTTGGTTTTTATGATAGTAAGCGAAATAAAGTGGCAGTGCAACGCCTGCACGTGCGGGAGGAAAAGCAAGCACAAAAAGAACGGAACTCCTGCTGCCGCTGTTTCCGGCAGGGGGCGCGCGAGCACTGCGAAGGCGGGAAATTTGAATTGCATTGGGTGGTAGCAGTGAGCGGATAACGGCGCTACAGCCCATTATGGCAAATCACTGCACTTCTGACAGCTTTCACATTGAGTGGAATTGCTTTGATTTTTTTCGTTACCGTATCGTTGTCACGCCGCGAACGAATTTTTCACAAAATGTTCTATTTAGTGAGTTCACACTACAACTGAATCACTTTGTTGTCTTTTTGGTCCATTTCAGGTACGCTGATCACCTTTGGTGTGATTGTCACCGCGGGTATCCTCTTCTTCATCGGCACGTTCCTGGTCAGCTTCGGGTGTTGCCTGTACGCCATCTACTACGTTCTTCGAAGCTTGAAGATTGTCGGCAGCCTGGCCCCTGCTGCAGAAAGCACTAAGAAACCGGAATGAACCGGTTCAGGCTAGTTCAGACGGGAAACTGGTTCAGACTAGTTCGGACCAACTTGTGTGTGAACGGACTTTGGTGACGTTTCCGTAGTCTCTTTTATTATTTTCTTCCCCCGCTACTTTTTGCGAGCATTATGTACACGCTTTTTGTGTAGACTTCTGTGATAATTATCTCTCTCTTGTGTTTGGAAAGGAATCTGATGAGAGGGAGAGGGAACGGTAGGTGTTACTTTGAATGCCGTCACCATAAAAAGTGTGGTTTTGGTACGCCTAATGTTGGTGATTTCAAAAGGATGTTGTAGCGCAACAGAATAGTTTAAAGGAGTGTCCATTCCGGGAAACTTTACTGTGAAATGATACCCTATGTGACACATAGTGTGCAGCTGAACATGGCAAAGGTTCGCAAGTGACAGATATTTGTGTTGCAGCAATTCACGGCCGAACCTGCTTACGTATGATATCTAGGAGGTTCACAGATGTGACCAGTGACACTGCCACCTCTTTAACATGTGCGAAGAAGTGCTGGGTGAAATGCATTCTTGTTAAGGATTCTTCGAAGTGCAAACGCGGTATTGGACGTCGCCGCTTTCATTTAAACCAGTCACCAATATTTTGGTAATTCAAAAAAGAGGTGTAAAATGAAACTTCTGAAATTAAGTCTGCTTCTTCACGCCATATTTGTAAGTCAGGCCATACAACTGACAGTTACGTTGTAGATTTAGATGGGAGATATTCAAGCCTTGTGTAAGGCTGACACTCTGGGGCTTGTTTGTGCAATGTGAAACCGCTGTGTCATGCAACGGCATAGGCGAGTAAGCATTCTTTGCAAATGTGCCACCAGGTTTGTCCTTACCGCAGACAGGTTTGTTCAACTATGCTGATTTAACTCTTTCGGGACCGCTGGAAAAAGTGATGAAAAAGGGAGGTCTCGGTACAATTTTTTTTTACATAAAGCAAAGGCACCATCCTGCCTTAGCATATACCAAAATGCAGCTAATTATATGTTCTTTTACATACAATACCAAGTTTTACTTCAACACTGACGATAGAACCATGAAAAAATCTGAAACTAAGAACTTCGTAAAAAAACTACAGAAAAATATAGAAAAAAGCGTAAATATAAAAATATTAAAAAAGAATACAATTATTTCAGGATATACAAAATCTAACACAATGCTTTGTTTCTTCATTGAAAAAGTTTTATGCGGCTAGGTGTAACTGGTTTTTTGTTTTGTGTGTGATCTCTTTGGCACTAGGGCCATGGCTATGTCGTCGCCCAGGTACACGCCGGGCTCTTGTCTCGGCGAAAACATGATCCGTTTCTGCGCTGGTGGCAGGAGATCACCACCATAGGTAGTTAACAACCTAGCGAATAAATATAAACCAGCCAGAACATAGTTCGAGTGCACATACCTACTCCAGAGACAATTGAAACCGAAACCAACACCCACCTTTGAGCGCCATTTGATGTTCCAGGCTGATCGACACCCGAATCCTCACTCGAGCTGAAATCCGATCTCTAAAGCCGCATTTCGACTCTTCACTGCCACTCTCATCGTTAAAATCCACAGTAGAAGGCGAAGATATGCGAGCCGAGACGAGGCGGATTTCTTATCGCGCTCGCACGAGTATGACGCCATGTTTGTTTACATTCGAAACCGCTGCCCGTCAGAATAAAATATCTGAAACGTTGCCGCCTGGCGATAAAAAAAGAAACTTCACACAAGAGAAAACTCCAGTTTTCAAACTATCTCCTAGATGTCACTAGGTGTTCCATCGAGCGAAAATTTGTACTCTGCAGGCTCGCGAAACCATCGATCATATGTGATCGATCGCCTATGGAGCGGTCCCAAAAGATTTAAAGGACTTGTGGGGCAAGTTTGGGCTGGCGATCTATCTACGTATCGTTATTGGTGGGAAGTGTAGTTCCAAACACGCTTATCGTGGGAAGGTGGTGCTTCTTTGTGAACTTGCGCTTCTTTCGAGTGTTCCAACTATCGACATCACCTTTACCGGACTGCTCACAAGCTTTTTATCATCATCGCGATTCTTGAACACACTGCTGCCTAATTCTTGTTGCCCCACAGGGCTCCAAAGCCCATCTTATTCGTCTGGGCGGACAGGGTTCTCAAACGTTCTGATTGCGGTAAATCGTTTCGAGGATTGAGTATCAGTGTTATTATAACTCACAATATTTGGACCTCCCCTGGATTTGTTGTAAGGGAGTGTTTTTACTCAACATAGCATGCAAAGATTAAAATTGATGCAATGAAAGAAGGCAAATCAAATATTACTTTATTATGTTCAGTAATCGGTAATGCCTGTTTGGAACATGCGTAGCAAGGTCAACAGTGCTTTTTTTTTTGCAGGAATCGTAATGAAAGCAGGTGGGCATATTTGGTTATAATGGCGATCAGTAGTTAGGGCAAAAATACGGAGCTTCCAGGTGTACTTCACTGCAACAGCTCCTTGCGTACGTACAACGCTTTAAAATGCCTTACTTTCTCGTGTTGTCATGCCAATTACAATAAATTAAGCATAAAAAGTTTGCTATCAGTGGAAGACTATGGAATTAGGAGTTTATTGTTGGCTGGTTTTAGGTGACATCCTTGGTCTAACGGTGGCCAGATCAAAGAAGAGAGAGAGAGAGAAAGACGAGAGCCAACAGCTGGCCGGTGACTGTGTTCTTTGTTACTTTGTGGGGATTAACAGCACAAATGCACTTAGTGGTTACTGTTTTGTTTCGTGTAACACGGTGTCTTGAATGGGTGTTTTTTTGTTTTGTTCTTGTTATATGTATACGGGTCCAACTGGAGAGTACAACCTGAAAGCTGATCTTTGCTCTTTTTGTTTATTTTATACTGGATTAAAACAAAAACGAATTCGTCTCGATGAATGTCTTTCTTTATTTGGCTTTGTACTGCTGCTCGGCATGCTTGCTGGAGTATACAACGTGTGCCTTTTTCACGTTTGCTGCTTCTGTAGTCCTTTGCACGAGACCCGCTACGGTGGCTCAGTGGCTAAGGCGTTGTACTGCTGAGCCCAAGGACATTGTGGCTGCTTTTCAGATGAAGGCAAGAAGCGAAAACGCCCATGTATCAGATTTCGCACATGTTCAAGGGGTCATGCTGGCAAAGCACATTTGGTTCATTTGGAAAGATTGCCTCGTTAAAATCATACTGACACCACTTTTAACGCACACTTGAAAGTGGTGTTGTAGAATGGTAAGAATGTGAGATAAACATCGTAAGAATGGTGGGATAAACCGTGTAAGTTACGAAAGTAGTACCGATGTGTGCTGCTGTTCGTACTGGGCGCACTATGCTTGCTTGAGCTGCACAGCACTCCGCCGCTTTGGAGTTCTGGCCGATTGGCGCAAGCGATGTTCTTATGTGACACTGTTTGTCTGACAGCGCAAATTGTTCACTCGGGGGGGATCCAGGAAATGCTGCGCCTACTTCGGCGATGTCCCTAGGCGCGCAAAAACAGGTCAAGTGATGTCACGTTTTGATCACGTGACCCAAGGATTTTTTTCCTCCTCCTAGGCGCTCTGGTGTTGCATGCATGCGGCTAAAAGGAGGAAATTATTCCGCGTTTTGATTGGCTCCTGAAACCACTGTCAGTTAGGGACAAAGGTTAGGGACATTTAGGGAATTTGTTGTTTGTTGTTGCAGCGAGCAGGCTTGATGTGGCCTCGCGCGTCGCCTCCTAGGGAATTCCCTGTAAGAAGCCGAGTGCCAGCGCATCGCCTCCTCTCTTTAGAGGAGGCGATGCACTCCCACAACCCAGCTTAACTGCCCGAAGAGCAGAACTCTTATGCGTGCGCACGCCATACTCGCGAGATTAACGCTATCAAACACATGCATACTTACGATCGAGGCACTGCACTTCAAACATCCAGCGAGACGAGAAACAGCGACTGGGAAAAGACAAACCACAGGCACGTTCGCTACACGAAGCAGGCGTTTGTTTGCGCGCCAACGTCTGGTTTGTCGTTTTCCACTGTGTTCCTCGCCCAAGCATGCAGCGCACGCTAAATTTGATTGAAGATTATACAAAAATCGTTAACATCACGACACGATCGGGAATGAGAATGACAGCTAGAATGCCGAGCTAGGCGACCACGTAAGCAAGAAGAATTCACGCAGCTTTGGGGTACACAGTACAGTGGTATAAACACAAAAACTACAACAAACATAAAATAACGATGTTACTGACCTTGCTGGGAAAATGAGCGCATAGATGCCCTCTTTTCCGCTCTTCCGTGTCTGTGACAGCAAACGCCGGAGACCGGCATGGCTGATCTACGCTGAGCTCAGACTGCAAGACTCTCTTAAAATGTTGCAGTGGGTATGTCGGATGGGGAGATCGCACCAATACTAGCATTCACGGTATATTCACGCATCTGCAGCTTCATTTGGTAGCAATCAACACAAACACATGCTGGGTACTGACAGCGCAAATCGTTCACTCGGGGGACCCAGGGAAATGCTGCGCCTACTTCGGCGTTGTCCCTAGGCGCTCAAAAGAGAGAGAAAACATTTTTATTGAGCTTTATGTGGCTCAAGGGGCGGTTGTGGCCGCTGGCTTGTGCCGGGCGGCGACATCGGCAGCTCTGGTGACCAAGGAGGTTTGTACCTCTAGGTCTGAGCTCCCCAGCGCCTCCTCCCACTGCTCATCAGAGGAAATTAGGGGAAAGGGATCTTTAGGGCACCCCCAAAAGATGTGGGGAAGGGTGGCGAGGGCTCCACATGCAGGGCATTCTGGGGAAGGGTATAATGAAGGGTGGATTCGGTGGAGTATAGCGGGATTAGGGAACGTGTTCGTCTGAAGGAGACGCCACGTGTGTTCTTCGGAATTAGTTAGGTTGACGTGAGCCGGGGGGTACCTACGGCGGTCAAGGCGGTAATGAACGGTTATTTCTTTGTACGTAAGAAGTCTGTCTCTGGCGGATCTGGCTCCGTGATAGGGTTCGAGGCTTGCCCCGGCTCGGATTGTGAGCCCTCGAGCCGTATTGTGGGCAGCCTCATTACCCGCGAGGCCAGCGTGGGCCGGAGTCCAGACAATTTCTATCGGGGAGTCGGGTGGGTGGCGTCGGAGAATTTTTGATGCCTGTGGCGAAACATGGCCGTTGGCAAAATTTCGAATGGCCGCTTTAGAATCGGAGATTATTATCGAGGGGGTCGGCCTTTGGGAGAGGGCTAAAGCTATTGCCGCCTCTTCCGCCGTGGCGGGATGGGGGAGTACTTAAGGTTAGAGAGTCTAGAGGGGGAGTGTCCGGGTCGTTTATAACTGCAATGGCGAATGCGGCGCGGTGTCTATATTCTGCAGCATCCACATAGACCACGTCGGATCGAGCGGGGAGTCGTTTTTGGAGAGCACGTGCTCTCTGTTCCCTGCGGCTCGCGTGGTATATGGGATGCATGTTGCGGGGTATTGGTTTAATGATAAGCTTTGCATGGGTTTCAGAAGGGAGGAGAATTTTAGCCTCAGGGCAGTCAATACGACCTATACCTAGCCGCGTGAGAATATGGGTTCCAGTGGGAGTTTTAGACAAGCGGACGACCCGATTGGAAAGGTGGGCTTCAATAAGCTCCTCTGCCGTATTGTGCACACCAAGACCTTCAAATCTAGCAGTAAGTGTGTTAAGGGGGAGGTGGAGGGCAGATTTATATGCCCCTAGGCGCTCAAAATCAAGTCAAGTGATGTCATGTCGTCACAATTTGATCACGTGACCCAAGGATTTCTTCCCTCCTTCTCACGACCGGCTCCTTCTAGCCGCTTTCTAGCAACACCACCTAGGCACCATTTTCCATAAGCAGCGGGGTAAGGGGGAAAATACTCTCAAACCAGTTCTCTCGGCGGCCGACTAGCGTTGCCTGTGCGCGCTGGGCTGCTAACATCGCTCGGCGCGGTGTGCTCCGCTGCGTAGTTCAGGAGTATTTCGCACCGTGTGGTTAGTTTTTGCGGAACTTTCAACTGTTTTAGTCAATGCTGCGATGCCGTTCAAGGCGGAAACGTCGCTTCGTCAGCACTGCGCGGTGGTGGGTTATTGAACAACCAGAGAAAGCGAGAAACAGTCGCTGACAGCACGAATGTGCACGACACTGCATGGAGAAAATGCAGTGCGGTTGCGGCATGTTTTTGCTGCATCGCTTCCCAACGCACCCCGAGTTGAGATATCGGTGGATTCCGTTGATAAATCGCAACGACTTTGTACCAACGACCAACTCCAGGGTTTGTTGGGTGCATTTGGACGGCAAGCAGACGGAGCAAAATCCATTTATCACACGCAAAGCTGCCACAGGGAACGGAACCCCCTGAAATGTTAGAAGCAACTTTATCCTTTATAATACAGCATTGATCTATTGGTTGATTGATTAATTGATTCATTATAGTGTTTACCGCCCCGACGCTTCACGGGTGATGAGGCGCGCCGTAGTAGAGGGCTCCGGGGTTTTTTTTGACCACCTGGGGATCTTTCATGAGCGCCGATACAATACAACATTACAATAACTTCTGGTTCCTTGTAGTCAATTTAAAATACCATATATTGTTTGGTCATTACAGCCGATTGGCATTACACAATCCCCTTTTCATCTAATCTAACCTTTAAAATCACGGCGTTTTGTTTACTTTTTTCAGGCCAACGCATTACACTGCCAAGCGATATGAAAGGATAACTTTCTCCATCGCACACTGCTGGTCTATAGCAGGATAAGCAGGCAGCCCAATGTGGAAACGCAGCTCGAGATACGCGTGAACGCTGCATTTGGAAATTAGCTCAACCTGTTTACAACGCGGTCAAAGTAAAAGCTTCTAATCCTTTTGCGTTGTCACGGAATCTAAAGTATTACCATTACAAAGCATGCAGTTACTGCTGATCGCGTAAAGCATTTGTGGTGCAAGCAGCGGTTTCACTGTGAGGGGCGACGCGGGCCAGCGAGGGCCCGAGACGCGACCAAGGCACTCGAAGGCAGAAAACTTTATTAGCGAGGCAAGACGCCTCGAGGAGCCTCTCAAGCTACTACCGCCGGCCGCGCGCCGCACACTCGCTCTGCTCGGCTTCGTGCTGTGTTCGTGCTCCCTTTCGATGTGGCAGGCAGGTGTCGCCGTAGTCTGTGCGCTTGCGGCGCTGGCTTCTGATGTGTCGGGCAGGTGTCGCTAGTAGTCGGTGCGCTGGCTCACATCCGGCTCCTCTCTGTTGGACCAAGTCCCTTTGGTCACGGAAGTGGCACTGCTTGCTGCCTTCATTGCGAGAGAGAAGTCCTTGGAGTGCTTGGGGGTTCGGGCGGCTTCCGCTCCAGGGGCTCCGCTGGCAGCTTCCACTCCAGAGGCTCTGGCCGTAACTTCCGTTCCGAGGGTTCTGGTGGTGGCTTCTGCTTTGCCGACACCGGGGCTTTTTGGCCGAATGTTTGGGCTGATGCAATTTGGAAGACTCCTTTTTCTTCCGTTCTAACTTCTGCTTTCGCGGTTTGTTGGAAGGGGAGGCGGCGACGATGGTGGACGACGTAGCACGGAGCTGCTCTTGAAGGCTTTGCGGAGGCGGGTTCTGCGTGTGCTGGCGGTGGAAGCGAAGAGACTTTCAATGCTGCTTCTTTTTGAGAACTGTGCCCCTTGGAGGAACGCTTTTTGTAGCTTTTGTCCTTCGACTTGTCTCGGTGCTTCTGCGATGACTTGTCTGCTCGCCTTGAATCAGTTTCTGACGATGAACTTTTGGCCTCAGACAATTTTGGCTCTGTAATTTTGGCTTCCAACTGCTTTAGTTCGGGTGGCTTGTGCTCTGCCTTGTGCTCAACATCTCCTGCAGATGAAGGTTTGGCGTCACATGACTTGTTTTTCTCCTGGGGTGGATCTTTGTGCCGCTCCTTGTTTCTTGAACTGCTCTTGTGCGCTTTACTGCTCGATGAGGACGAGGGCTTGCGGGAACTGCCACTTGTGCTGTTGCTGCTGCGACTTTTGCTCAACTTGCTTTTGGACTGGCTGCGTTTCTGCCCAACTATTGGAGAAGCAGCTTGCTTGCATGCCGGAGAGGGGCTGTAGGTGTTTGGAACATTATCTTGGCAAGATAGTGGTAACCACGGCTGCTCTTCTGGTCCTGGGAGTGGCAAACACTGGAGGCCTGCTGATCTGTGATGTCCAGGCATATGGTGATTGAAAGAGGGCCCCTGGATCATAACAGCGTTCGACATCCTGGGCAACAGTCGTTCATGGCACCGAACAATCGTTCCTGTGGGTGCGTGGCGAATTTCAGTTGGCATGGGTGGCTGAAACACCAATTGTGCATGGCTTGCAAAAAACCAGTCTTCACCTAATATAAGTGGCACAGCATTATTATGGAGGGCGGCTGCTTCAACCAAGGCGGTGATAGGTCCGACAGAAACCTTCAAACATACGGCACCAGCTGGGGCTACTGTTTCTCCACCGACGACGACTAGAGGGGGTCTAGTCCAGGGTGTGGGGATCCTTGTGCCCCCACGCCTTGTCCGCACACGTGCTGGGGCGAGCTGGGAGCCGCCATTTTGGGTAGCCGGCGCGCCACGTAGGTCGTGCTCTCCACGACCCCGCGCGACGCGCCGAAACCGGCTCGCCGCGAACGTGTGCGGGGGGCGAGGGGGAGGGACGACCGGTTCGTCGCCTTCTCCCTCGCCGCCCTCTTCTCGATCGCCGGAGGAGACCTCCTCTCCTCCACCCAAGCTGACAAGCGGCCCGCGAGAGCGTGCCGCAGGGACTCTGCCGAGAGATTCTGCCCTGATCGGTCGCCTCGGGATGCCTCCCCTGCTCCCGCGGCCGTGATGACGGATATCGAGGTCTGAGCCCAGCGGCTTGAGCGAGCGACAGGAGCCACTGTCTCCCCGCGAGCGATAGTCGTGTTGTCTGGTGTATGCACTGTATCTGCCAGGCAATAAAGCCTTACTTTGGATTGCCGGAGCCTGTCTACCGCATGTGAGTACCCGAACCCGTGCGCGAGTCTTCGGATTCCGCAGGGCTAGTGTACGGCGCGTAGCGTTCTCTAGCAAAGCTAGCCGGGGTCCTCTGCTATCCCGTACGTTAGCCCACAAGGGCAAGAGGGGCAAAGAGCTGACCAGGCAGCGGGAAACAAGCGTCACTTTCGATCCACTGTCGGGAAATGCATCCACTTGACCAATCCCAGCAATTGTGGTGGTAACAAGGGCACACTGGACCAGTGATCCATCGAGGGTTTCCGAAGGGGTACTGTGGAGAGCTGGGGAAGAATGTGTACTAGACGTTGGAGCGGTAGCTCTAGATGGACACTTGGATGCGAGATGTCCTTTTTGGCGGCATTGGAAGCACACAGCTTCGGCCAAGTTCTGTCCAGGACGGTAGGCAGGAGCACCATGTTTTGCGGAGATGGGTGGTATCGGAACTCTTGTTGGTCTGGTGGCAGGGCTGAAATTCGCTGTGGCCAGCT